>JACEEZ010007631.1:70000-80000 GCA_016584305.1 Chionoecetes opilio
TACTTCTTATAACTTTTATTTATCATTCTTTCTTCCCCTTTTATTCCTTATCTGTTCACACTTTTGTCTCATTATCTTCTTAAAAGTTGATTTTTAACGCACTTTTTTTCTAGCGTTCCATTTTGCACTCCTTTTTTTTTTACCTTTTGTATCTTTTTTTATCTAGTCTTACACGCATCACGATTATTCTTAGTCTCCTTCGTTTCTTACTCTCCTTATCTTTTTATTCTCCGTATTCTTATTTCTCCTTATTCTTATTCTCCTTACAATTATTCTTAGTCTCCAACTTATTAAACTTCGCCATCTCTCACTTACCTTTCACATGCCTTTTCCTTATCAGGCTCGTGTGATGGATTATTTATTGTAAGCAGTAGCAACGTAATGGAGAACACTACAGATAGCTACATATAACAACACCGTGGGAAACTATAACAGTGAAGAACGTGGTATGAAATGTAACTTTTTTCCTCACTCTATCCCAGTGACCTAATTGTGATCATGCGAATAAAAAAAAAATGGACTCGTGGGAAATGTTTTTTTTTTTATTCCTGATATTTTCCTTGAGGGAGGGGGAGGGCTACCTGGCTAGGGTCATACAGGTCATGCAGGGTCATATATAGATGTAGGTCACAAGCTCACCTGCACCACTACGCCTTGTTAGGGAGGTCAGGTCAGGTCAAAGCAATTAAGGTGTTTCTCCAGATGTAACATTGACCCTATTCCATGACCGTAACTCCACATTGACCTCACGCACGGTGGCCTTAGAGAGAGAGAGAGAGAGAGAGAGAGAGAGAGAGAGAGAGAGAGAGAGAGAGAGAGAGAGAGAGAGAGAGAGAGAGCAGCAGCACACCAGCATTAATCTTGACATGCTACACGAGAGAGAAAGAAAAAAAAAAGAGGGAGAGAAAGACAGAGAATTACCATACATTTGGTTGGGAAAATATATCATGGA
This sequence comes from Chionoecetes opilio, assembly GCA_016584305.1. Lineage (NCBI taxonomy): Eukaryota > Metazoa > Arthropoda > Malacostraca > Decapoda > Majidae > Chionoecetes > Chionoecetes opilio. The sequence continues at coordinate 70,953 of JACEEZ010007631.1, forward strand.
GTAGAATAGAGAGGGAAGATAAAGAAAGGGATAAAGGAAAGGATCAATGAGAATACGCACTCCGAAAATAAAGGAAAAAGAGGAAGAGGAGCCTGTCAACATATTTCGTTTCTGCGTACGTGTGGGCGTGGGCGTGCGTGCGTGTGTGCGTGTGCGTGCGTGTTTGAGTACCTGTGTGCGTGTGCGTTCCCTTTTAAACAGCGTGGAGGCCGGTCAAGGACGCTCTGTAGGAACACTGTAGGGGGTGATCGCGCGTTCAGTCACACCGCTCACGTCTTTAGGGACTGTCACCCGGGTAGCCTTGAGGGCCTGGGATCAGCTTAACCCATTTATCAGCGGCGTCAGTCAAGTCTTAACAACACCCTATGTGCTTTGAGTAAGGCTTAGTAAGGGCAGGGAGGGAGAGGAAAGGGGGGAAGAGGAGAGGGTGGGAAGAGGAATGGTGGAGGGGGGAGGGAGGGGAGAGGAAGAGGGGAAGGGGGAGAGGAAGGGTAGGGAGGTAGGGGTAAGGGGAGAGGAGGGAGGGGAGAGGAAGGGGGGAGATGGGGAGAGGCTTTCATGTGTTTTGTCCTACTCTTATTTCTCTTCTTGTTTTGTGTACATTGCCTCTAAAGTCTCGAGGGTCTTTTAATGAGTGGAAAAGTTGGATTTGTCTTCAAGTACGTGTGTGATGAAATAGACTGTGGGTTGTAATGTATAAGGTTGCAAGGGTCTTCGTTTATATCAATAATTTTGTCTCTCTTGCTGTGTGAGGGTAAAGGAAGGGTTGTGTTTGTGGTGAATGGCGTGTTGCGTTATAGTGTGTGTTTGATCAATACGAAGAAGAGGAAGGGAGAGCAGATGGACGGTGAGGATTATTGTGGTGTGAAAGGGTGAGAATGAATTGGATTTTACTTAAAGGGGTGTTGCACGTGAAATGGTAAAAAGTGTGTGTGTGCGTGTGCGTGTGTGTGTTTGTGTGTGTGTGTTCTGCTGATCTACGCGTCTAAAGAGGTGGTTTTCCGGATACGTTTTAGTTGCATTGAGGTTTTCAATCGTCAATAAAAGCCAGGTTGCTGCTCGTCACAAGAACAACTCTAATGAAATGCCTTTCGAGGAAAACTTAATTATGCGAGTCAACTCCATTGTACTCTTAACAAAGATAAACCACTTGTTCATAAATGCTAAATACGTAGGCTCTCTCTCTCTCTCTCTCTCTCTCTCTCTCTCTCTCTCTCTCTCTCTCTCTCTCTCTCTCATGACCCTTTCTTACAAGTCTCTTATATACTATCTTCTCTTACATATTTCATCCCTCTGGCATCCTCCATTCCATCCATTGACTACTTTCTCTTCTTCAGCGTTCCTCACAAATCCTTTCTCTCTTTTCGACCCATTACCCTCCTTTTTACTTTCTTTCACAATTCTTTCATCTCTGTAAACAACCCCCCCTACCTTTCCTGCCCCCTTCCCTCCCAACCCCCTTCCCCTACCTTTCCTGCCCCCCTCCCTCTCTCTCTCTCCCTTGCTCCCTCCCCTCCCTCCTTCACGCTCTCTTCCTTTCACATCTACTGCAGTCTTTGTCTTTTGACGTCACCCGCGGGCCTCTCCTACCCTAAGGCACCTCCCCCCTCCATTAGGTGATCCCCTCAGGTGACCCTCCCATAGGAAAACAAAGAAGTTAAGGTTATAAAGGTATAGGTGAGTCCCCCGTCGCCCCCTCCTCCCGTTTTCTCCGTCTTCCGAAAGTCGGGATCTCGTTTTCTTTTTCTTGACCATGAATTTCGTGTTTGTTTGTTTTTTACTTCGATAATGATAAAAGTCATAAAACCAACCACCCTTCTACCCATCCTTCTACCCATTACCCTCTATTATCTACCCATTAGCCCATCCTCCAACCCACGCACTAACATGATAGTTAACCAGTTTTACGCCTTTAATCATGGGTTCTCTCTCTCTCTCTCTCTCTCTCTCTCTCTCTCTCTCTCTCTCTCTCTCTCTCTCTCTCTCTCTCTCTCTCTCTCGTCCTTCACCTCCTCTCAGCCCTAATAGCCTCAAGGATAAGGTTACTCTCTCACTAATACTCAAGTGAAGCCGATCTTAAACACAACAGTTAGTATTCACTTCAAATTTTGGTTTACTACGCGATCTTGTTTTCACTTATCTATGTTTTTATTGAATTCATTCTATTTTTGGATCAGTTTTCTTCGTTCTCTCCTTTTGGCAAAATAGGTTGTTTTCGCTGGCTCTCTCTCTCTCTCTCTCTCTCTCTCTCTCTCTCTCTCTCTCTCTCTCTCTCTCTCTCTCTCTCTCTCTTTGCGTGTATGAAAGAAATAAGGAAGAAAGGAAGAAAAAAAGAATATAAGAAAGAAAGAGTCAGGTAATGAGAGTGAATATGTTAGAGAGGTTTAAGAGATGGTTAGATGAATAATGGGCGAGTAATGGTAGACAGGAGGGAGTTACCTTGTTTAGACAGATAGGCCTGTTGCGGACTATTTATGTTCTCGGCCTATGTAATATCCCTCCCCTTCCCTCCCCTTCCCTTCCCTTCCCTTCTCTTCCCTTCCCTCCCCTCTCTTCCTCCATCAAGTGTTATTACCTCCAGCCTCCCTTCCCAGTTATTGCTCCTCCTCCTCCTCCTCCTCCTCCTCCTCCTCCTCCTCCTCCTCCTCCTCCTCTTTTTCTTCCTCTAGCTTCTCTGTCATTACATCTCAGTCTCTTTTTCTCCATCTCACATGCTTTTCCTTCCATCCATCCCTTCCCTATTCCTCTCTCCCCTCCTTCCCAATTCCTATCTTCCCTCCCTATTCCTCTCCCTCTCCCCATCTTTGGTCCAGACTCCGCCACTCTCGCTCTCCCTCCTCCGCTAACTCGATCAATTATCTCTTAAAATGATTCAGTTTACGGGCCAAATGACCAGCTCTGTTGCCCCGGTCCATTGCGAGGGAGTTCTAGTAACGGGGACAAAATCATCACAGGTGGAGTGGTAGCCTCGTAGGTATGAACAAGTCGCTGGAATGGTATTGGGACGATGGCAAAATGCGGAGGATAGAAAAAAAATAAAGAAAAAGAGATATCGTCAAAAATATCGTATGATCTGGAGTTTTGTAACTTCCTCCTCCTTTTTTTTTTCCTCATCTTCCTCCTACTTTTTCCTCATCATGTTCCTCATATTCCTCTTTTTTAAGTGTGTTATTGTCTTCGCTGCTCCTCTTATTTTTTTCTCTTTTTAGCCTTTCTCCCTCTCCCTCCCTCTCTCTCTCTCTCTCTCCTCCCTCTCTCCTCCTCTCTCTCTCTCTCTCTCTCTCTCCTCTCTCTCTCTCTCTCTCTCTCTCTCTCTCTCTCTCTCTCTCTCTCTCCCTACAATCCTCTTTGCCTTTTAACAGACATTTAAAGAGTCTCCTGTAGGTGCGAGGCAGGGCGAGGGCGGGGCGGAGAGGGCCTCGGGAGTCTCCAGGCTACTCCAGGGGATTGAGAGAGAGAGAGAGAGAGAGAGAGAGAGAGAGAGAGAGAGAGAGAGAGAGAGAGAGAGACCCTGCAGATAGCGTGCCAAACTCGTGGGAGGGAGGGAAGGAATGAAGGAGGAAGGGAAGGAAGGTAGGAATAGAGGAAGGAAGGAGGGAGTTGTGACGGGGTTATGACACTGTGAGGGATGCAAGGGAGGAAACAGAGGGAAGGGAGGGAGGAAGGAGGAGTGGGAGGGACAGAAGAGAGAGAGAGAGGGAGAGAGAGAGAGGGAGGAAGGAAGAAGGACTGCTGGAGAACTATGAGAAGAGAAAGGAAGGTATATAGAACAAAGGAGAGAAAGAAGGGAGCAAGGGAAAAAATAAGTGATTGAAGTAAACACACAAAACAAAAGCAGCTGGAAAAAGAAGGAAATAAAAAAACTACAAAGGAAGGAAAGATTTTGGAAATGAGTTTATGACATACAAATGAATTAAAAATAAACACACACACACATACAAAGGAAAAAAAAATCAATACAAGAGTGGAGAAACAAGATTTACAATAATATTAACAAAGATTGATGGAAAAAAGAGTGGGAAGAGGAGGAGGAAACGAAGAAAATAGCAATAGCAGCGGTTGTGGTAGTGGTGGCGTAGAGGTGGTAGGTGGGAAGATGGGAGAAGGGAGATAGAAATATGCATAATGTGATTGATTTTGTACCCTAAGGTGACTCCTGTAAAGATGTTAGATTGGAGAGAGAGAGAGAGAGAGAGAGAGAGAGAGAGAGAGAGAGAGAGGAGAGAGAGAGAGAGAGAGAGAGAGAGAGAGAGAGAGAGAGAGAGAGAGAGACCCCAAGGAAAAATTTGTTCTCACTTTCTTGTTATTGTGTTGGAAAGTCAGTGTGCAGTATGAAAAATTATATTAATATGAAAACAGGACTATGAATACTGTTACAATAACAAAAATATGAATGAACGCACGAGAGAGAGAGAGAGAGAGAGAGAGAGAGAGAGAGAGAGAGAGAGAGAGAGAGAGAGAGAGAGAGAGAGAGAGAGAGAGAGAGAGAGAGAGAATATATCAACAGGACCGGATCTGCTGAGTCAATGTCGGTTTAGTCCTCATTACCTTACGAGTGTGTTGACTTTGGAATGAGTTTGTTAAAGGTCTTGGCGGTGGTGACTGTCTGGCGGTGGGAAAGGATGAGAGACTGGAGGTAACGGAGGGAAGGAAGGACACACTCTCTCTCTCTCTCTCTCTCTCTCTCTCTCTCTCTCTCTCTCTCTCTCCTCTCTCTCTCTCTCTCTCTCTCTCTCTCTCTCTCGTACTACATAAATGACATCATGAGATCCAAACTCGTCAATTTCCTTCACATGGATCCAGTTTCCTCCCTGAATGGCTTCCCTCCTCCTCCTCCTCCTCCTCCTCCTCCTCCTCCTCATCTTCTCACAACCCTTTATACCCTTCCCTTCATCCGTATTTTTTTTTTCACCTGATTTCCTTTCGTCCTTCCTTTCACCTCTTCCTTCCAGCCATCTTCCCACTTCTTCAACTTCCTTCTTGCCTTGATTCTTTACCATTCTGCTCTCTCTCTCTCTCTCTCTCTCTCTCTCTCTCTCTCTCTCTCTCTCTCTCTCTCTCTCTCTCTCTCTCTCTGCCTGTATCCAAGTATCTCAAGTCTTTCCCCCGTTTTTCCTACTTTTCTGCTTGTTTAATCTTTACCTCTTGATTCCTCTCTCTTAATGTCCTCTTTCTTTCAGGTTCTCTTACTCTGCCAACCCTCCTTCCCCTCTTTATTCCCTGTCCTCTTATCCTTACTGTCACTATGTTTACGTTTATAGACTTCCAAGTATGTGGTTTTAAGGTCAATGTTTCCAGTATCTTTTTTTTTTTTTAGTTTCCTCTCAGTATTTTTCCATTTTTCTGTCTTGATTTGTATCTGGTTTTTCTCTCCTATTTTCCTGTGATTGTTGCTCGTTTTTTCTCTCTCCTCTTTTTCTTTAGTTTTTTATCGGCTTTTCTTGCCTCCTCTTGTTCGTAATTTTTTTCTTCAGTTTTTCTCTCTCCCCAAGTCTTTCTTTGATTTTTTTTTTTATTATTTTTTCTATCTGCTTATTTTATTGTATTTGACATGTTCTCTGTTTTTCTGGCCTTGTCCTTTTACTTTTCCTCGGTTTTTTTCCTCTCCTCTTTTTCTTTATATGTATCGTAACCATCTTTTTTTAGGTTACATGTCACCACGAATTCCTTTTTTTCCTTATTTTGCTTATTATCTTTGCTTTTCATTATCGTTTTTCTTGGATTCTTTTCTCTCATTTTTTTATATTATTTTTCTCGGTTTTTTCTCTTCCTTTTTTTCTGTGATATTTTCTCGTTTTTTCTCTCTTGTCCTCTTTTTATTTAATTTTTCTTGTTTTTTCTCCTCTTTTCTTTCATTTTTCTCGGTTTTTTCTCTTCCTCCTTTTTTTTATATGCTTTCGATTTTTTCTAGTCCTCCTTTTCTTGAATTTTTCTCATTTTTTCTCCTTTTCCTTAGATTTGACTCAGTTTTTCTCCATTTTCCTCATCTTTGCATTCCTCTCGCCTCTCCCTCACACTCTTACCTTCTCTTAATTCCCCTTGTTCATTGCCTTTTCATTTCCTGCACCGAGTCTCCTTTTCCTCTCCTCCTACATCAGTTCAAACCCTGAGACTATTTCCTCCTCTCTTTCTCCATTGCACAGTCTTCCTCTTCCTCCTCCTTTTCCTCTTCCTCGTCTTCCTCCTCTTCCTCTTTCTCCTCTTCCTCTTCCTCCTACTCATCTTCCTCTTCCTAGCCTGCTGTGCGTGGCTGAGACTCTGAACCGAAAGGAAAAGTTGTCCATCACGGGTTTGTTTCCTTATCACTTCTTCCATTCTTCCATTCTCTCTTTACTTCCTCTTCCTCTCTCTTTATTCATTTTCCTCTTCTTCCATCTCCTACTTCTGTTTTTCTGTATTTACTTATGTCTTTCTGTCGATGTTTGGATATGTTTGACGTTTTTCTTTCTTTAAATTTATCTTAAACTCCTTTTTAACCACGAGGCAATGTTCTTTTCCGTCTTTAATTTGACTCTGTAATGACATTTGGGGGGGACATTGGGCTCTGTTTTATATATTTTTTTTTATATTAGGAGTAGGTTTATTAGACTCTCTCTCTCTCTCTCTCTCTCTCTCTCTCTCTCTCTCTCTCTCTCTCTCTCTCTCTCTCTCTCTCTCTCTCTCTCTCTCTCTCTCTCTCCTGGCCATCTCCCATTCATCCACCTTCCATATTACGATCAAACGACCAGAATTAATAGCATCTCTACTGTGCTAAAACCCATCGAGAGGCCTTTGTGTGCCCCCTGTGTTCCCCTCGTCCCTCTAGCAGTCACGGCAGATTGGTCAAGCCCTGTCGAGCCCATGAATGAATTTGCATACCTCGTCAGGTGATTAGAGGGTCAGCGCTGCACCCAGGATGAAATGTCTTATTGGTGTTGTCTTATCTGACTCTAATGTTTTTGTATGGTTGAACAAAAATTGGTGGTTTTTAATATTTTTGGTACTGGTGGTGTCTTAAGTTTTTTGTGTTGATACGTGCAATAAATGGTGAGAAATGTTTAGCTATGGGATGCAGATAGAAAAAGTATGCAATTTAGTATGTTAGTGAAATAATGAGAGGGAAAGTGGCTAGAAAATAACTTTAATAATAACATGTTTAGTGAGTTCAAGGTCAAAGTAAAGGTGGTTTAACTAATTGTTTTTGGTGTTTTAGGCGAAATTCATGATGTGGTAATGTAACACACACACACACACACACACACACACACACACACACACACACACACACACACACACACACACACACACACACAGATTGTGGATAGTCAAGTGGATAGAGATTTGGCGCACCATTCTGTGGTTAGCCAGTTCGAAACCTCGCTCGCTCCTTGGGATTTTTCACTGACAAATTTGGGCTGTTACTGTCCCCCTTGAGCAAGGGAATGGGTGTGTGTGGTGTGTGAGGTCCCCACCATTACCCAAAGATCGGTAATAATGAGCTCCAAGCTCGCACCGGGAGGGTGAAGCTGGCGATCGCGAGTCCGACTTGCGTGGACAAGACCAAGACCATGACCATGGATGAATTACACACACACACACAACACACACACACACACACACACACACACACACACACACACACACACACACACACAAGTCTATATGGAAGCCAAGTTTGAGGGTAAAAAGAGACAGATAGAATAATCCTCGTTTGCAGACTCTCCTTATGAAACTTTATAGTTCCTTTCCATCTTCCTGCCCTTCCCTCCACGCTCTTCTCCCCTCCCCCCTCCCCCCTCCCTCTCCCGTCTCCTCTCTCCCCTCCACCGTCCACCCTCCACTTCCCACTCAGCCTTTTCCTTCCACCTATAATTTTCCCTCCATTCCCCTCTCCTCTTTCCTCTCCTCTCATTACTCTCTTCCTCTCTCTTCTCTCTTCCTCTCTCTCTCTCTACTCTCTCTCTCTCTCTCTCTCTCTCTCTCTCTCTCTCTCTCTCTCTCTCTCTCTCACCATAATAAGTAACATTTTCAACTCTGCGTGAGATATTTTTGCATTTCACGTTAAGTTTTCAAAATATTCAGCTTTATTTTTTTCTTTCTTTTATCTTTTATGAGTGCTCGTCTTGTCCATTTCCTTACCCAAAAAAGTCTTAATACTTGAAAAAAGGCATATGTTCTCTTGTATATAATCTGCATTTAGGTCTACTTTTTATATGATCTCAGTAGACGTGATATTTTACTGAAGAAAGAAAAAGAAACGGAAGAAACGGAAGAAAAACATAAACAAGACATGATAAAATAATAATAATAGTAATAATGATAGTAATTTCATTTTCACCCGAAGGCATACAGAAAGAAAAAGCACACAACGAAAACATAACATACAGACATGAGGGAGTGAAACTAAGTACTAAAGCAAATAAAATAATTATAATATATACATGGGAGAACAAATATTTCCTTGGTCTCTCTCTCTTCTCTCTCTCTCTCTCTCTCTCTCTCTCTCTCTCTCTCTCTCTCTCTCTCTCTCTCCTCTCTCTCTCTATACATAACATACAGACATGAGGGAGTGAAACTAAGTACTAAAGCAAATAAAATCTAATATATACATGTGGGCATATAGACACCGCTGTACATAGAAAGCACACGAGCTATATAACTAAAAGGAATAGATGCTTTAATAAATTCACTACGCTGTCCCCCTTCCTCTTTCGTCGCAACGGGGAGGAGCCTTCAACTTTCCTATCCTTTCTCTCTTATTATCTAGTTAGTGTAGTGTAGTTAAATCAAACAGCCATGTAAGGAGCTAATGGTCTGTTGGTGTTGGTGTTTCCTTTGTATTCCTTGTCTATGTATTTTTTTACCGCCAGTATTCAAAACCTACTGGGAGGTGAACCGGTAAGGAGGGCGAGGCTGAGGGAAGAAAGGAAGGTAGGGAGAGGTGAAGAAAGGAGAAAGGAGGGAAGGAGGGAAGGAGGGAGGGAAGGAATGGGAGGAGGGAGGGATGGAAGGGAGGAGGGAAGGAAGGAAGGAGGGAGGGAGGGAGGGAGGGAGGGAGGGAGGGAGGGA
>JACEEZ010007631.1:85000-97500 GCA_016584305.1 Chionoecetes opilio
ACATAACCTAAACTACTGTGCATGCCTCTTTAGTGGTACATACAAAACTGTAGTGATGCTAAAATTCGTAAAATATGGCACCTGGCGACATTAGTGCAGTGGCGACTATAGTGTTGCTGACGGTAGGTTAATTGACTACTATTGGAAGGGTTTAGTGCAGGTTGCCCGTATAGCTTTATAAGAGGGATGGAAGCTAGGCTTACTGTGAGAAAAGGTAAGATTGGTTAGGTCTTGTACTGATATACATGCATGTGATTGGAAGGGTCATTTAATTATAGATAAGAGACTTGCCATTACTAAATTGTACGTTTAAATGGTGATGATGATTGGTAAAGTGGCGACTATAGTGTTGTTGACGGTAGATATTTTCATTGACGGTGTTTGTGTTTGTGCGGGAACGTAGCACCACCGCCGCCCCCCGCCCCACAGTGCTACACCGTGGTCAATACTAGAGTCCCGTGGTGCGTCCCGGGGGGTGAAGTGTGTGGCGGGCCTGAGTCACGGGGCGGCGAGTGCGTGTGTGTGTACTCCCTGCGTGGCGTGGGAGGCGACTAAAAGGACGAGGATGAGGGGTAGGGGGGGGGGGGGGGGTCCTGAGTCTTACAGTGTGATTTACCATGAAAACGAAAACCACATTAAAAAGAAATGTATTGTTTTGTGCTATATTTCTTGTCTAGGAGAAGGCTAATAGTATGAAAGAAGTATTATTATTATTATCATCATCAATATCATGATTAGTATTGTTATTGTTGTTACCCTCATCATTGCTGTTATCATTATCATCATTGATATAATTTTGTACAAGTAGTAGTATTGGTAGTAGTGGTGATGATAGTATAGTTATTCGTACTGTTATTATCACTATCATTATGTCCCTGTACCCCCTGCGTGTTGGGGGAGGCGACTAAGAGGGGGGGTGGGGGGGGGATCCTTCGTCAAGTAGTGTGATTTACCATAGAAAGATACTAAAAGAAACGTATTGTTTTGTGCCATATTTCTTGTCTAGGAGAAGGCTAATAGTATGAAAAAAGGATTATAATGGCACATACTTTTTTATCCATTATTTTTTTTTCATTTTTCGTCATTAAGTGATAAGTACGCCTTTCTTTTTGTACAGTCGTCGAGTGGGACTTTATTTAGTGTTTTATTTTCTGTTTTTTTTTGTTAGATTGACTGATTTTTTTGTAATGAAATGGTGTATAAAATTTAACTCTAGTCTTTTTCTTTTTTTCTCCCGTATTTGTGTATTTTACGTTCGGTAACTTCACTTTCTTCAGTCGTCTCATCACTTATTTAATCTCTTTATTAGCTTTGATCTCTCTTATGTATTCCTCCCGATCAAACAAAACTATCCTCTTTTGAGTCATCGACAAAGTAATCTTTTAAAAGGTGCATTTTAATCCCTTGTAACACTCTTAGGAAAGTTAAAAGAGTGTTTCATATTTTACATCGCAGTGTTTAATTTCCTTATTTCATGCTGTAAGTGGCACTAGCTCAACGCGTGTTCTCTTATATATAAACCCACTTAAAAGGCCTTTCTTACCTGCCCTGTATATTATCTCAGCTCCTTGCTGTGTACGAACCTTTATTTACTATTAATATATACCTATTAACTACCATTAATTTATTAACTATTAACTATTACTATTTACTATTACTATTACTATTTACCTATTACCTATTAACTATTACCTTTTACTATTACTATTTACCTAGTAAGTATTTATATATTACTTATTAACTTACCTCCTACTATTTACTATTACTATTTACCTATTACCTATTAACTATTAACCATTACTATTTACAATTACTATTATTATATACTATTACTATTACTATTTACTATTACTATTACTATTTACTATTACTATTACTATTTATCTTAACTATTACTATTTATTTTAACTATTATCTATATATTACCTATTAACTATTACTATTTACTATTACTATTACTATTTATCTTAACTATTATCTATATATTACCTATTAACTATTAATTATTTACTATTACTACTGTATTACTATTACTACTATCACAATTTAGCTGCGCCACTTAAGCTTAACTCTCTAGTGTGTTTTATAACTTTTATTTTTCGTTGTCACCCTCGGGCCGCTCTCCTCGCTCTCCTCGCCTCTCCTCGACTCTCCTGACACTCTCCACCTCCTCCTGACGCCCTTGAGGACTCGTCTGATGAGCCCTCCTGACGTCTCTCTTTACCTCTTGTAGTGTTGTAAAGCTTCTGGTGTTAAAGGCTTGTTTTATTCTTGCTCTTTCTCAGTCTTCAAATACGTGAATTTTAACCTACATCTTTTTTTTTTTCTCTCTCTCTCTCTCTCTCTCTCTTCTCTCTCTCTCTCTCTCTCCTCTCTCTCTCTCTCTCTCCTCTCTCTCTCTCTCTCTCTCTCTCTCTCTCTTCCGCATTCACACTGTTGTATTTTTATATCCATTTTTGAGATTTTTTCTCATTTTTTTTTTTTTTTAATGTCAACTTTTTATCTTTTTCTGTATTCTTTCATTTGTTTTCCGTGTTCTCTATGTTCTCTCTCTCTCTCTCTCTCTCTCTCCTCTCTCTCTCTCTCTCTCTCTCTCGCTCTCTCTTCTCTCTCTCTCTCTCTCTCTCTCTCTCTCTTCTCTCAAGGTGCTTTTGTGTTCTCACATATAACAAAGGCTGTGCAGTTATTATTTTTATTGTACTACATACTGTATCTAAAGCAAAAGATTAACATTTTTCCACTCAACTACTATTTCCTATTTACTTGACCTTTTCTTCTCCTTTATATTATATTTTATCCTTTTCTCATATTTTTGCCATATAATATTTCCTTTGTTTATTCTTCCTTCCTTCATATTATTTCCATCTTGCCCTTAATAACATCCTTACTCCATCATACTTATCATCTTATCAATATATCCCTTCCTACCTATCTACCTTTTCTTCCTTCCTTCATTTCTTTCATCTTAAGTTTTTCTTCTTTCTGAATACGGTTATTCCCCTTTTTTCTTCCATTCCTGAAGAAGATATTTCTGGAGGAGGGAGGCAGAAGGTACCGTCTTAGCCGCAAGTACATTAAAGTTTAGGAGAACTCTTAGGAGGGAGGAAGGGAGGGAGAGAGGGAAGGAAGGAGGGAGGGAAGGAAGGAGGGAAGGAAGGAAGGGGGAAAGTGCCGGAGGGAAAGAGAGATAGAGACAAGGAGGGAAGGAAGGAAGGAGGAGGGAATAGGGAAAGTGACGGAGGGAAAGAGAGAGAGACAGAGAAAAGAAAAAAGGGGAAGGGAAAGGAAGGGGGGAAAAGAGAAAAATTTTTACAAAAACAAGGGGGAGGGAAGGGAAAAGGAGGGGGAAAGTGCCGGAGGAAAGTCCCGGGGGTAAAGAGAGAAAAGAGGACAGAAAAACAGAAAAGAGGGGAAAAGGGGAAAAGTGCCGGGGGGAAAAGAAGAGAGAGACAGAGACACGCCCAAGGGGGGAAAGGGAAAGTGCCGGAGGGAAAGAGAGAGAGAGAGACAGAGACACAGACAAGAAGGGAGAAGGGAAAGTGCCGGAGGGAAAGAGAGAAACAGAGACACAGACAGAGACACGGACAAGGAGGTCAGGAAGGAGAGGAATAAAGGAAGAGAGAAAGAAAGAGCAGCTTGAAGACACGAGGGGAATGTGAGAAAAGTTAAAGAGAAGAGGATGAAGGGAAGAATGATGATGATAGAGAAGGGAGATGGAGGAAGATTTGTGGGGGAAAGGCACAAAACGAGGGAATTTTGGCAATTTCTCCTAGCAGTTTTTTCCCTTTTTCCTTTTCCCTTTCCTACGCCCTTTCCCATATTTTTTTTAATTTTGCACCCAAAATTTTTTACTTCTCCTTTTCCTTCTTCCTCAGCCTTTTATTCTTCTTTTCATTTTTCTCTATTTTCTTGTTTTCTTTCTCCTCAATTTTCCCCCCTTTTCCCCCTTTCCCTCCCCCTTCCCCTTTCTCCTTCCCCCCCCTTTTCCCCCTCCCCCCTCCTCCTCCTCCTCCCCCCCCGCCCTCCTCCCCCCTTTCCCCCCTCCTCCTCCTCCCCTTTCCTCCCCCCCTCCTCCTCCTCCCCCTCCCCCCCATTTGGGGAATTTTTTTTTCCTACCCTCCCCCTTTTTTCCCCCATTACACCCCAAAATCTTTTCTTCCTCTCGTCTTCCCTTATCTTTTTTTTTAACCTCCTCCTCCTCTTCCTTCTCCTCCTCAGTAAATCTTTCTTCTCTATCATGTTTTTTCCCCCCTCCTCCTTAAACCCTTTTTAAAATTTTGTTTTTATTTTTTGTGCAAATTAAGAAGTTTAAAAGGGGTTTTTGGAAATGGAGTTTTCCCTTGGGGTGAAAATAGTTAATAAAAGTAAAAGTATGCGGTATAATAGAATTATTAGTATTAGTAGTAGAAATTTTATTTTTAGTATTTAGAAATAAAAGTAGTAGTTTAAAGGATGGAAATAGGGGGCAGTAAAAAATTTTTTCCCCATTACTACCATTATTACACTACACTACTACTACTACACTACTATTCTATTCGACACAAATTTTGAAACTGTTCTACTGCCCATTTATCTTAGTCTTGAAAATAAAAATTTGATAGGGAAAATAGTATTGATATAAATACTGATAATGGTAGCATAAACAATGACAATCTTAAACCTACACTAAACAAAAACCTACTAACCAGTATATAAGAATAATGTTAGTGAAAATTTGTATTTAAAGTGTTGAAAAAAAATTTATAATAAAAACAAATTAGAACAATATTAATGATAACAATAATATTAATAATGATGATGATGAAATAACTAAAAAATTAAAGAAAATAATAGTAAAAAATAGGGAAATTTTGGTTTTTAAAGGCTTTAAGGATAATTAGGCGTTAGGGACTGGAAATTTAAGGGGGTTCCTTTTTTTTTTGTTTTTTTTTTTGCCCTTTGGGCCCAAGTCCTTTGTGATATAAAAAACAAAAAATAATGATAATGATATATATAATAATAATAATAATCATAATAATAATAATAAATAAGGTCACAATCAACGCTTTAACATTCAAACAATCACAGTTGTCACGCTTGGTTGGGTCACACTGGGCGTAGGGAACATGTTTTTTACGCGTCAAAGTCATGCACTAATATACGGGACATTGATACTCTAGCGGTCACTGTCCTGGCTACCCCCTCCCTCCCTCTCTCCCCTCCCCCTTTAAACCCCCCTCCCACACCCCCCCTCCTCCCCCCTTTCTACCCTCCACAACTCCCCCTCCCTCTTTTCCCCCCCCAAACCCACTCATCCCCCCTTTCCCCTCTTTCTGACCCCCCCCATAATTTCACCCCCTTCCTCCTGTTTCTTCCCCTCCTATTCCCCTTCCCCTCTTCCCCTTTTTAGTCACTCAGGCACTGCCCCGACCCCCCGGGATGTGGTAATTGGCCTGTGGTTAGTATGGGGGTGGTTTTGAGGTATGGTGGTGAGGGTAGCTGTGGGGGTGTTTTGGTGGGGGTTGGAGGATAGTGGTGGGGGGTTGGTGGTGGGGTGGTGGTGGTGGGGGTTTTGGTGGGGTTTTTGGGGGTTTGGGTGGTGGGGGAGGGTGGTTGGTTTTTGGTTGGGGTGGTGAGGGTGGGTGGGGGGGTGGGGGGGGTGGTGGGGGGGTTTTGGTGGGGGGTGGGTTGGTGGGTTTGGTGGTGAGGGTGGGGGGGGGGTTTGTGGTGATGGGGGGTTTGGGTGTGGTAAGGTTGTGGGGGTTTGGTGGGGGGGGTGGTGGTGGGGGTGGGGGGGGTTGGGGGTTTGAGGGTTTTTGGGTTTTTGGTGGGAGGGTTGGTTGAAGGTGGTGGTGATTTTCTTCCCTTCCAAACCCCATTCCCCTTTTTGTTTTATTTCCGAAATTTTTTTCCTCCCTTGGTTTTTGTTTTTTTGTTTGTATTTTAAATTGTTGTTTTTTTAATGAAATTTCCCCCTTTGGGGCCTTTCTCCCCTCTTCTTCTTTTCTTTCCCTTTTTTTATCATTTTCCCCTCTTAACATATATACATCTGGTCTTCTTTCTTCCTCTTAATATTGTTCTCTTCTTCCTCTTCCTCTTTTCTCCTACTCCTCTTCCTCTACCTCCTCTTCCTCGTCCTTCCTCTTCCTCCCGCCTACGGTTTGTCAGGATTGTCAACGCAGTAAAAAGTAAAGCCCTCCCCCTTTTTCTTTCCCGCCCGGAAAAAAATTTGAAATAAAGGACAAAAAACACATTTCCCCCTATTTTTTTTTTCCTCCCTCCCTATTTTTTTTCTCTCTCCCCTCCCCCTCCCCTCTTCTCTCCTCTCTTTTCCTCTCCTTTCTCCGTTTTCCTCTCGCTCCCTCTCTCTCTCCTCTCTCCCTCCCCCTCCTCTCTCTCTCTCCTCGTATTTACTTTTCTTTTTCAATTCAAGAAAAAAACTGAGTGAACGAACGGTAAAGTATTGGGGGAAAAAAATAAATTTAAAAAAGAAAGGAAAAGATAGGGGGGCGATTTAATCCTTTAAACCTGCAAATAAGGATACGGGGTTCCCTTTTGGGGTTCCCCCTACCCCGGGTGACTCCGATTAACAAAGCTCAGGTAAACCTCAGGGGAAAAAGGCTGGGCCCCGGAAAGGGAGTGTGGGGGTTGGGGGGGGAAGAGGTTTGGGGGAAGAGAGGGGCCCGTAAGAAGAGATTGGGGGGGTTTGGGTGATGTATTGTTGGGGGGAAAGAGAGAAGAGAGGAGGGGGAGAGAGGAGAGAGAGAGAGAGAAGAGGAGAGAAGGGGAGAGAGAGAGAGAGGGAGAGAGGTTGGGGAGGGGGGTGAAAAAAGGGGGGTGAAAGGGGGAAAGGAAGTCGTAAGTGCGTGGGGTTTTGTTTAAAGGGGTTGAGGAGGTAAGACCCAAATTTAAAATTGCTTTTTTATCATTTTCCTGTTTGTGTGTGTGTGTGTGTGTGTGTGTTTTGGGGTGTGGTGTGTGTGTTGGTGTTTGTGTGTGTTTTTGTTTGTGTGTGTGTTGTGTGGTGTGTTTTGGTGTGTGTGTGTGTGGTGCTAACTCTTTCACATGACCCCCCCCTTAAAACCCCCAACCCACCACCCACACACACACCACACACACACAAAACACCCCACCCACCACCACCACCACCACCCCCCCCCCCCCCCCCCAAACCCCCAAACCACCAAAAAAACCAAAACCCTGGAAAAAATTTTTTCCTTTGCCTTTTCGTTTCCCCCCCCTACCAGGGGCCTTTCCCCCAAAAACGGCGGAAGGGTTGGGTTTGGGAAAGAAATTTGGGGGAAAAGTGAAGGGGGGTTTAAAAAGGCCCCCGGGGGGAGGGAAGGAAAAAAAGGGGGAAAGGGCGAAGGATGGGACAGAAAGGTTGGGAAAAAGGAAAAAGAGGCTGGGAGGGAATGAAAAAAGGATGGGAAGGGGAAAGGACGGGGGAAAGGGGGGGAAAGGGAAGGAAAAAAAAGGGGAGGGAAAGGGGAAGGATGGGGAAAAAAGGGAAAGGGGGAGGGGGGGGAAGGAAGAAAGAGGGGGAGGGGGGAAGAAAGGATCGGAGGGGACATAGGAAGGAATTAAAAAAGAAAACCAAGTGACAAGGAAGGGTGGGATGGAGAGGAGGAAAAAAAAATCCGGGTTTCCCTTTTTCCCGTCTTTTCTCTCTCAAAATTCATTTTTCCTACCCCTTTTTCCCCCATCCCTTCCATTCCTATCCCTTCCTTCCTCCTCCTTTCATATACCTCTCCCTACTTCTCCCTCACTTAATAAAATAGAAAACTAGAGGAATATAAACGAAGATAGATTAGATATATAGGAGAAGGAATAGGAGATAACATATGGAGATGAAGGAAGCCGAGAGGGAGAATTGGAAGTAAGGAGGCTTCAGGGAGAGTACAGGATGGAGGGAGAGAAGATGAAGAGGGAGAAGAGTGTTGAAAGATCGTTTTTAAAGGGAGGGAAAAAGGGGGGAAAAAAGAGGGGGAAGGGAAGGAAATCAGGAAGGGGGGGAAAAACAGGGGAGGAGGAAAGGTAGCGGAGGGGGAAAATACCGGGGGAAAAAAAGAAAGGGAGGGTTTGGGCGGGGATTAAAGAAGGGAGGGAAATACTTCTCTTTGGGATAAAAAGGGAAAAAAAAAAGGCCCCAAAACTATTCGCTACTTTTTTCCCAAAATGTTTTAATTAAATTCTCGGGGGTTTTTCTGAGAGAGAGAGAGAGAAAAGAGAAGGGGAGAGAGAGGAGGGGGAGAGAGAGAGAGAGAGAGAAAAGGGGAGAGGGGAGAGAGAGGGAGAGAGGAGAGAGGAGAGGGAGAGAGAGAGAGAGAGGAAAAGAAAAGAGAGAGAGAAGGGAGAGAGAGAGAGAGAGAAAAGAGGAGAGAGAGAGAGAGAGAGAGAGAAGACGAGAAAAGAGGAGAAGGAGAGAGAGAGAGAAGAAGAGAGAGAGAGAGAGAGAGAGAGAGAGAGAGAAGAGAGAGAGAGAGAAGGAGAGAAAAGAGAGAGGAGAGGAGAGAGAGAGGGGAGAGAGAGAGAGAAAAGAGAGAAGAAAAGAGAGGGGAAGGAGAGAGAGAGAAGAGAACAAAGAAAGACCAAGGGAAAATTGGAAGAGGAGGAGGGGGGGGAAAAAGAGGCCCCCGGAAAGGGAAAAAGGAGGAGGGGAAAAGGGGGAGGAGGAGAAAAAAGGAAACCGGAAACCCCCAAACCCGGAAAGGGGGCGAAATTCCTTACAAAAAAGGTGTTTTTTAACCAAAAAATGGGAAAAAGGGGGGAGGGGGGAGGAAGGAAGGTAAAAAGGTCCCCCAAAAACCCAACCAAACCCCCGCCCTTCCAAGGGGGCCAAACCCCCAACGAAATTAAAACCAAGGAAAATAAAAAGAAAACCCCCCCTCCCTGGAATTTTGGGGAAAAAAGTTTAAAGCTTGAAAAACTAATTTTTGGGGAAATTCCCCCTGTTTCTTGGGGGTGGGGGTTTTTTGTGCTTTGATGAGGGGCCTGTTATGTGTGTTTTTTAATGGTGGGAAACAGGGGGAGAGGAGAGGATGAACCAGAGGGGAGAAAGGGGGGAAACGATGGAGGAGGAAGGTGTTGAAGTGAAAGAACAGCAAGAGGTGGTAGGAAAAAAGGTGAGAAATTCGAGGAAGGTTAAACAAATACGAAAACAAAGTAAAAATAAAAGTAAATGGTTGAGAAAAGAAAGGATGGGTGAAGGGAAAATTAAAGAAGGTAAATATGGGAAAAAAAATCAGATTTAAATTTTTAAAAAACGAAAAAAAGGAGGAAGTTGAAAAGAAGAAGAATATAAAAGAAATGTAGGAAAATAAAGGGGAGTAGAAAGGAAAATAATAGAAGAAAAAAAGGAGAATTACCCCAAAAAAAAAAACGCAAGGGGGTGGAGGGAAAAAGGAAAAAATTTTAAATAATAAAAAGTGGAAAAACCCCAAGGAGGAGAGAAGGAAAAAAGGGAAGAGAGATAAAAAAAGGGGGGTAAAAAAAAGAGGGAGAAAAACCCAAAAAAAAAAAACAAAAAAATGGGGAATTTACAAAAAAAATAAAATACTTTGGGGGGGAGAGATAGGAAAAAATAAAAAAAGAATATAAATATGGGAAATATTTTAAAACCCCCGAAAAAGGAAGAGAGATAAAAAAAGTAAATAGGGAAAGCAACAAAAGCACAAAGACCAGATCGGGAAAAGGAAAAATTTAAAAAAAGGAAAGAGGAAAAAAAGGGGGGGAAAGGGGGGGGGGAAAATCCCCCCTTTTAACCACACACTTGGCTTGCTTTTGGGGGGCCCCTTTGTTCTCCTTTTCTTGTTTTCCCCCTTTTTCCCCCTTTCCCTTTTTTTTCCCCCTTTTTTTCCCCTTTCTACAAATCCCGTATTCCCTTTTTTAAAAATTTTACCTTTTCCTTCCCTCCTCAAAACTTTGTTTTATTTTCCCTTCTCTTCCGTTCTTAGTTTCTCCTTTTTTCCGATTTGTTTTTCTTTAAATTTTTCTCCTCTTTCCCTTCGGGCCCCGTTCCGTCCCGTTTTTCCCGTCTCTCTTCCCCCTCCCCCCGTTTTTCCCTCTTTTCTCTCTCTCTCCGGTCCGGGCCTCCTTCCCCCCCTCGTCCTTTCCTTTCCCCCTTTTCCTCATCCCTTCCCCCTCCTTCCTTTCTCTTCGTCTCCTCTCCCCCTCTCTCCGTCTCCCCTCCTCCCTATCGTCCTCTCCCTCACCCCTCTCCTCAACAAACCCCCTTGTTTTTTTTGATTTTAGCTCAAAATTTTCAGGGTTGAAAAACCCCCCAGAAAAGAGAGAGAGAGAGGAGAGAGGGGGAAGGGGGAGAGAGAGAGAGAGAAAAGAGGAGAGGAGGAGAAAAGGGAGAGAAAAGAGAGAGAGAGAGAGATGGTTGGGTTTTTATATCTAAAAACCATTTGGAGATTAAAATTTTTTTTTTTCTTTTTTTTCCCTATTTTTTGGGTTTTTTTAATCTTTATCCTTAAATTTGTGATGGGGTTTCAAGATTTGCACAAAGAAGGTTTTGGGTTTTCCTGAAAAAAAGAAGGTTGTGGGGATTTTTGGAATAAAGGTTTTTTCCCCGAGAAAAACATCGTAGAAACTATTTTAAAAAAAAAACTTTTTTTTAAATTTCAAAAACCAACAACACACAACCCCCCCAACACAAACACCACACACACCAACACCCACACCCACAAAACAAACATAACACACCCCCCACCACCCACACAACCAAAAACACACACAAAAACAACAACACACCCAACACAACACCCACACAAAACGACACACACACCAAAAAACACACACAACACACAAACACACAAACATACACCCACACACAACCACCCCAAGTCCGGGTTCCCCACACCACCAACCCCCACCAAAACCCCCACCCCACAACCCCCACACACCACTCTTCCCCTCCTTTTTTTCCCCCGTTCGTTCCCTCACCTTTTCCCCTTTTTTTTCCCCTTTTTCCTCTCACCCCTCCTCATTTCCCCCCCTCACTCTCTCTTTTCTCTTTTCGTTTTACCTCCCCCAATGGCCTCCAAATTTTTCTCTCCTCTTTCCCCCCCTCTCCCCTCCTCTTTTCTTCCCCTCTCTCTCTTCTCTCCTCTCCTCCCTTCCCTCCACCCTTCTCTCTCATCCTCTCCCTCCATGTCTCTCCTCTCTCCCCTCTCTCTCTCTCTCCCCCCATCAAAATAAACCCCCTCTTTTCTTTTCTTCCATTTTTTTTCCTTCCTTTTTTCTCCCCTTCCTTTTCCTCCTCCCCTTCCCCCTCCTCGGTTCCCCTTCCCTCCCCCTCCTATTTTTTTTCTCATTTTATAAATTTTTTTTCCTTTTCCTTTTTTCTTCCATTTTTTCCTTTTTTTTTTAATTTAATTCCCCCATCATTTTTGGGGTTTTTTTTCCTTATTTTCATTTTCCTTCCTTTTTTCCCTTTTTTTTCCCTTTTCCCTTTTCCCTTTTTCCTTTTTTCCCTTTTTTTTCCTTTCCTTTTTTCCCTCCCCATATTTGTTTTTTCCTATTTTTTTTTAAAATTTTTTCCCCTTTTTTTCTTTTTTTTCCCCTTTTTCCCTGTTTTTTTTTTCCCCCTTCCTTCCTTTTTTTTTTTCCCCCTTTCTCCCCTTTTTTCCCCCTTTTCCCTTTTTTCCTTTTCTTTTTTTTCTTTTTCCCTTTAACCGGTTTCTTTCCCCTTTTCCTTTTCCTTCCCCTTTTCCCTACCCCTTTTTTTTTTCTTTTTTCTTTTTTCCTTTTTTTTTCCGTTTTTTTACTTTTTCCCCCTTTTTAATTTTTTTCTTTTCGCCTTTTCCCCCGTTTCCTTTTTCCCCAAGGGCCTTTTTTTTTTTTTCTTGTTCCCTTTTTTTCCCTTTTTCATTTTTCCTTTTCCTTTTTTTCCCCTTTTTGGGAAATGGCAAATTATTAAAAAGGAATTTCTCTTTCCAAATTTTTCCTTCCCCCCTTTTCCCCTCAAAACCCTTTTCCTTCTCTTCCCCCTCTCTTCTTTCATTCCTTTTTTTCTTACCCACTTCTCTCCCCATTTTTTTTTCCCTCCCCCTTTTTTCCTTCCTTTTCCTTTCCCTTTTTCCCCCACAATCCAAACCAACCCCGCCACCTCCCCTTTTATTTTTTTTTTCCGGGTTCTTTTTCCCCTTTTTTGCTTCTCCGGCCATTGTTGGCCTTTTTAAAATTGTGGGCAAATTCAGAAGGGAAAAATTTTTTTCCCCTCTCCCCCCATCCCCCCCAAAAATCCCTTCGGGTTTTTCTTTAAATTAATTTTTCGCCTTTCCCTTTTCGCCCTTTCATCTCCCCCTTTCCCCGAAAAAAAAATCGGGTGGGAATCATAACGTGACCCCTTCCCCCCAAATTTCCTCTCCTTCTTCCTTTGCCTTCTCCCCTTTTTCTCTCTCCCTTTTATGTCCCCTTTTTTTTTCTTTCTTCCCTTTTCCCAATTTGGTTAAATTTTTTCCCTTTTCCTCTCTCTTTCCTCTCCCCCTTTTCGTCCTCTTCCCCCCCTCCCT
>JACEEZ010007631.1:100000-105000 GCA_016584305.1 Chionoecetes opilio
GCACACCCTCCCCTCACCCTCCTGGGACACCCCTCCTCTCACCCTCCTGGCACACCCCTCCCTCACCCTCCTGGGACACCCCTCCTCTCACCCCTCTGGCACACCCCTCCTCTCACCCTCCTGGCACACCCCTCCTCTCACCCTCCTGGCACACCCTCCCTCCACCCTCCTGGCACACCCCTCCTCTCACCCTCCTGGCACCCCCCCTCCCCTCACCCTCCTGGGACAACCCCTCCCCTCACCCTCCTGGCACACCCCTCCCCTCACCCTCCTGGGACACCCCTCCTCTCACCCTCCTGGCACACCCCTCCCTCTACCCTCCTGGCACACCCCTCCTCTCACCCTCCTGGCACACCACCCCCTCTCACCCTCCTGGCACACCCCTCCCTCACCCTCCTGGCACACCCCTCCTCTCACCCTCCTGGCACACCCCTCCTCTCACCCTCCTGGCACACCCCTCCTCTCACCTCCTGGCACACCCCTCCCCTCACCCTCTGGCACACCCCTCCTCTCACCCTCCTGGCACACCCCTCCCCTCACCCTCCTGGCACACCCTCCTCTCACCCTCCTGGCACACCCTCCCCTCACCCTCCTGGCACACCCCTCCTCTCACCCTCCTGACACACCCCTCCTCTCACCCTCCTGCACACCCCTCCCCTCACCCTCCTGGCACACCCCTCCTCTCACCCTCCTGGTACAACCCCTCCCCTCACCCTCCTGGACACACCCCTCCTCTCACCCTCCTGGCACACCCACTCCCTCACCCTCCTGGCACACCCCTCCTCTCACCCTCCTGGGACACCCCTCCTCTCACCCTCCTGGCACACCCTCCTCTCACCCTCCTGGCAACACCCCTCCCCTCACCCTCCTGGCACACCCCTCCTCTCACCCTCCTGGCACACCCCTCCCCTCACCCTCCTGGACACCCCTCCTCTCACCCTCCTGGCACACCCCTCCCCTCACCCTCCTGGCACACCCTCCCCTCACCCTCCTGGCACACCCCTCCTCTCACCCTCCTGGCACACCCCTCCTCTCACCCTCCTGGCACACCCCTCCTCTCACCCTCCTGGCACACCCCTCCCTCACCCTCCTGGCACACCCCTCTCTCACCCTCCTGGCACCCCCTCCTCTCACCCTCCTGGCACACCCCTCCTCTCACCCTCCTGGCACACCCCTCCCCTCACCCTCCTGGCACACCCCTCCTCTCACCCTCCTGGCACACCCCTCCTCTCACCCTCCTTGGCACACCCCTCCTCTCACCCTCCTGGCACACCCCTCCCCTCACCCTCCTGGCACACCCCTCCTCTCACCCTCCTGGCACACCCCTCCCCGCACCCTCCTGGCACACCCCTCCCCTCACCCTCCTGGCACACCCCTCCTCTCACCCTCCTGACACACCCCTCCTCTCACCCTCCCCCCTCTTTCATCACTATTCTTGCCCTTGTTATTTTCCTCTTCGCTTTACCTTATCATTCTTAGTGTTCCCTCATGTTTTTTTCCTTTTTATTCTCATTTTTTCCTTGCCTCCTATACCACACCATATTTATGATACTACATCTACTACTACTATTACTGCTACTACTACTTCTACTACTACTATTACTACTACTACAATTGGTAATACAGCAACAAGAACAAGAGCAACACCCTATTATACTACTATCACTACTACTACTTCTACTATTACCACTATTACCATTTTGATTACTGCCGCTGCTACTACTAAGTTTTGCCATGAAGTTATTACGAACTTTCATCATTTACCATAATTTTCTTCCTCCCTCAGGCACGTAATGGGGCCACACATCAAGGTATACAGTTATTTTTTGTCATGGAGGAGACAGAACAAGGGCTAAAGGGTTACATTACTCTCCTACAAATAGAAGGGCTAAAAAAAGTTTGATTCTTTGGTTTCAAAAGGATTTCATTCATAATTCCATAATCACTGGCATTAATCAAGAGTTAAAGTCATTATCACATCATTATCACTATATTAAAAGCCATCACCACAACATCACCACCATGACAGAACGACGCTACGAGTATCATTTTATTTCTATCATCATCATCATCATCATCATCATCATCATCATCATCATTATTCCTCCGCCAAGGTCCTATATAATTTAAGACGACAATTATTCCAACTTTCACAGACGACATTGTTTTGCAATCAACCACAAGCGCGCGGAAATAATCAAGTCGCAATTAACATATGATTATGGGATACAATCTCCTCTCATAATCAACTAATTACTCCACACAATTATATTTCCTCATTTGCATACAATTATCAGCCGCGGTGACGGATGTAAACAGATCTGTCTCCGCGCCTATTACGCCTCTTATTGTCTTGTCTCCCACGTAATGGAGAGAGAGAGCGAGAGAGAGAGAGAGAGAGAGAGAGAGAGAGAGAGAGAGAGAGAGAGAGAGAGAGAGAGAGAGAGAGAGAGAGAGAGAATTTTTTTTTGTAAAGGTGTATAAGTAAGACTGATTAGAATGGTAAATGTAGTGGTGGTAGTAGTAGTAGTAGCAGTAGTAGTAGTAGTAGTAGTAGTAGTAGTAGTAGTAGTAGTAGTAGTAGTAGTGAAAAAAGTGAGGAAAGAGAGAGAGAGAGAGAGAGAGAGAGAGAGAGAGGAGGAATAGCTTAGCCAAGAAATATATCTCATGGAAAAAGTGCTAAACAGAAAACAATATTGGAAATGGTAATAATTGAGAATTAAAAATAATATTGTATCCATAGAAAGGCAGTGCTAAGTAACAGAACAATGGGAAAAATAAGTCAATTGGATATCATTAAAAATAGAGAATTGGATAAAAACGAAGACTACAAAAAAATTGAATTAAAACTTTACACTTTTTTTTCATTTCCATCTCACTCATAGTCTTGTCACTCGTGTTCCTTCCTCGCTGGTTGACCTTCTCGACCTTCTTGACCTTCTTCCTTCCTATTGACCTCCCTATTATCACCTGTATAGCATCTAACACCTAACAAGTCAATGAGCTTCGTGTCCTGGCATGACCGGCAATGGGGAGGGGGACTGAGGGGCTGGTTGAGGCCCGGCGCTAGCGTGAGGCAGGTGTAGGTGTGTGCAGCTCTGTGTTAAAGGTGCAGGCGTGCTCCGGGAGGTGGGGAGAGTAAGGGGACAGGAGGAGGTCGGGGAGGAGAGGGGAGGAACGGGAGGACAGAGGGAGAGGTTGGGAGGAGAGAGGAGGGACGGAAGGGGAAAAGAGGGAGAGTTTGGGGGGGGAGGGGAGGGCAGGAGGGGGCAGACAGGGAGAGGTTGGGGAGGAGAGGGGAGGGGACACAAAGGGGGAGGTTGGGGAGGAGAGGGGAACCTATCAGTCTCTAAGATTCACACAGCTCCCTGGACTCTCACTTTCAAGATATATGCTGACTTCATGTGTAGGAGGAGGAGGAGGAGGAGGAGGAGGAGGAGGAGGAAGAGGAGGAGGATATGAAGAAGAGGTAGGAAGGAAGGAAGACATGGAAGACTGTGTGTTAGTGGATGGAATGACACAAAGAGAGAAGATTTAAGATAATGGAATAGAGGGAGAAGGATGAGATAGGAATAAGGACAGGAGATAAGAGCCATGAGAGAGAGAGAGAGAGAGAGAGAGAGAGAGAGAGAGAGAGAGAGAGAGAGAGAGAGAGAGAGAGAGAGAGAGAGAGAGAGAGAGAGAGAGAGAGAGAGAAAAAAAAAAGAGACCACACGACATCCAATATAGTCATAATATCTTACTAAAACAAAGCTTATAAGAAAATAACACATTAAATAAACTAACTCGTTTATCAACACTCTTTTACTATTCAACCCAAAATAACTCAGGTAACAGTCACATCAGTTTTTACATTTTCAGTTCAATTCCAGAAGTAACAAAGAGTCAAAATCAGGTTACGTTCACAAGATATTGGAGTTACTCGTAAGACAGGTACAGACCAGACCCCTTAGTACTTATTGATCGCGATTGACATTTACTATAGTATGTTTTTGCCTCTTCTATTATAGCTTACCTTTCACAGGACCTTTTTTTCTGGTACCTCTGACACCGGATATTAAAACGAGACGCCTCAGGGCCCACAGGAACAGAGAGAGAGAGAGAGAGAGAGAGAGAGAGAGAGAGAGAGAGAGAGAGAGAGAGAGAGAGAGAGAGAGAGAGAGAGAGAGAGAGAGAGAGGGTAGAAAGAGAAGAAAGAATGAGAGAAGAGTTAAAGAGAGAAGGGATGATGGGGGGAAAAAAGGAAGGAGTGAAAATAATTAATGGAAATGGAAGAAAACGAGTGAGAGAGGAGTGGAGTTAAAGTGAGAAAGAGAGATAGAGGAAAAATCTGTGAAAATGAAAAGAGGAAGAAAGCAGTGAATGGTGTAAATGACTAAGCATAAAAATATATAGACAGGAAAAAGTATAGGTAAGGGGAAAGAAAAGGAAGGAAAACAGAGGAAAGGAAGAAAAATCCATGAAAGGAGTAAAGAGAGGATGTAGATGAAGAAGGAATGGAGGAGAAAGGAGGAATGGAATGGGAAAATGAAAGGACGTAGGAAAGAGGAAGGGACGTGAAACATAAGGCCACGCAAAGGAAGGGAAGGGAAGGGAAGGGGGAGGGGAAGGGTGTAGTCGAAATAAAGAAGAGAGAAAGAAAGGGAAGGAGGAGGTGGAAAGGGAAAGGTGGAAGGGGGACAAGGGTGTGGTCCAAGGCAAGGAGAAAGGAAGGAAGGAAGGAAGGGAGTGAGGAGGGAAAAAAAGGAGGAAGGGAGTTAGAGGGGAAAAAGGAGGAAGGAAGGGAGGAGGAGGAAGAAAGTCGCATAGAAGGTGAATAGGATAAAAGGGTGTCTGTGATGGCCAATTAGGTGGTTCTTTCAGCCGATTGTTAGGTGTCTCTGGATGATTGAAGAGAAGACGAGGCTGACAAAATGACGAGGGTGACGGCGAGAATATTGAGAAAAGAAAACAATCATTATTAAGAAAAATATTAATAAGCCAAAAAAAACGTGCGCTTG
>JACEEZ010007631.1:110000-145000 GCA_016584305.1 Chionoecetes opilio
GGGACGGGATATACATTATACATACATACATACATACATACTTACACCAATAACTACTATACACAACGGTAAAATGATGGTTGGGTTACCTTTTCGAACTCAAGACTATCCACCATCATAATACGCTATTCAAAATTCCTTCAATAAAGAAAAATACATACACCAAATGCCATCTTTATGCGACATCATTGAACATGTATAGAAGTTGTAAATACCAAAATTCCTGGTATATTTATGTATAGTATTAACTCTTTACATTATCCTGTTGGTGACTAGGCAGCGTTTAGGTAGCGGTCTCTTGTCTTTCTTTGTGTGGAAAGAAGGATTGCTTGAGGTTCAATGAGACGGTGGCGGCCATTACCTTCCTTGAATGGAAGTCTCCCAAAGGCTTTTCTATGTCCCTTACAATCCACGACCTTCCAAAGCCAACGCGTTACTTAGGTGGACACAACGACCTTAACCCCTTCACGCCCAGATCTTTCATTTGCTTTATAAAAAATCGTATGTCTTAGCCATAAAATTACGAAAAGTAACTGGATGTACCAAATTAGTTATTCGACAAGGATACTAAGCAGGTCATATCTATTAAATATTGTTTTTATTCACTAAGAATCGTCTAATGGTAGCCAAATTACAATAGAAATTACGTTCTGGGTCTCAAAGGGGTTAAATGTGCCGCTGAATGGGCGTGGGAGGTAAAGCACCGGTGACTTTTGATTCTATGGAGAGTTATATATAACGCTTTTATTATACACCGAGTATTTAACTATTTATCGTATGAATATTGTATGATAGTGTATATGCTATTCATTACTGTTGGGAATTATACATAATCTCCGTACAGGAAAGCTTACTGGTTATTATTATTTTTTCCATTAGTTGGTATTATAATGTGCAGTCAGTTGGTCATTTATACGAGTTTATTTTCATTCGTGTTGTCTGTTATTGCACTCATGAAATAGTGTGTGTTTAATGCATTCCCGTAAACTTGATTAGTATACAGTCTAATTAATTTTGAGCTGTGATTATTTACTTGTCTTTTTGTATGGCGATAATGGCCTTGCATGTATACGTATCACCGTGTTACATGTATTGCACAACGCTGTCAAGACCAGGTGTGTGAGTATGGCTGCTGGAATCTTCCCTCTTATGTTCGTGGAGGCAAAACTTTCTAACAAGGAAGACTATTATACAGTGTCCCTATTGATAAGAACGGAAGGAAGAACAATTTTATCCCTTGAACCGTTTGTGGCTAAAATACGAGTGAACTTAGTCTTTTCCAGTTACCGAAAACTACCATAGCCACTGCATATCCATCACAGAATTATGGCTTATCCACACTTTCCTATTCCATTCAACATATAATAATAATAATAATAATGTTATTTCACCCGAAGGCATAGACAGCAAAAAACACAAATAAAAAACACATAATATACATTCAGATTTGGAAATGAACTAGTCTTAATAAATAACCGATACAATAAAATAATGGTACGATAAGGGACTAGAAAAAATATACGGATAATATATACATAAATATGAGTCACCTGTGTCCACTCCACCTGTAGTTTATTATTCCTTTTTTTCTCTCTTTTTTTTTTTTAGATTTTCTCAGCAAGTGGGCGAGGTGCGAGCGGTAATAATTCTGACTCATTCAGGTCTGACGCTGAATGTTTACCTGTTGACTTAGTACCTGACACGCTCTATACCTCCACCTCACGTCACTTACTTATACCCTCATACCCCACCCATTCCTCCACCCTCGCCCACTCCCTCTCTTCCCATACTCACCAACGTTACTTACAGCACATCAGTATTCCACACACACACACACACACACACACACACACACACACACACACACACACACACACACACACACACACACACACACACGTTCCTTCCATCATCCTTTCTAGCCACTCTACATCAAGTGCCTAACTACATCCACTCCTAACACATCACTATTCCCACTACACTGTCACTGCCACCTCCCTCTTACGTCCTCACGCCTTCCCTTCCACCACTGCATTTCACTAGGTCTTCTCTTACATCACACACACACACACACACACGCACCACACACACACACACACACACACACACACACACACACGAGTCCTAATCACGTTGCTATCGACCCTTTACACCCCTATAAGAGGAGTCATTCATCTTACTAACCAGGTGCTGTTTGCTACTACTAGCCCTGACGCCTATCTCCTCCTCCTCCTCCTCTGCACTCACTTCGTTGTCCTCCCCTCCTTCCATCTCCCTCTCTCTCCCTCCCTGCCTCCCTCCTTCGTTCCCTCCTCTCCTCCATTTACCACAAACAAACTATGACCACACATGTTTCCCTTCGCGCTTCATTTATCTTCATTTATGCCCCTCCTGTTTCTTTTCCTCTCTCTCTCTCTCTCTCTCTCTCTCTCTCTCTCTCTCTCTCTCTCTCTCTCTCTCTCTCTCTCTCTCTCTCTCTCTCTCTCTCGCTTCCATTTATAAGTTGTTGTGCTTCTAGGAATTTTGTTTGTTGTCGGTTTCTCAGGATAATCAACTTAACTTTTTTTTCGCGACCTAAATTTCTGAATCATTTTTGGTCTAGGTCAATGTTGTTAAAAAAGTTACATCAACTTAAACTTTTCTCACTTATTTTATGTATAATATAAGTCTGAAGTTACTTCTACTGTACTTATTGCACAAACTCATATTTTTCTAAGTATTTAATATTCTAAGTAAGTTACCCTTTCAATATTATATAGATGGATATTTGAGTTGTGTAATATCCCTTTTTCATATAACCGTCTAGACTTGATAATAATAATAATCATCATCATTTTAGTTCACCAGAAGGCATACAGTAAAAAACAGGAAAGCACATAATATACATGCATGAGTAAATGATTGAAGTCCATTTCACCATTTTACTGAGCAACACAACTTTAACAACGCATGTATGAAAGTCTATGTTTAGAATCCATAACTCTTTTGTCGTCTTTCTTTCCTAATCCTCACCAATGCCTCCTACGCGTTCAATAACCTAACCTGACCTGGCCTGTTCAATAGTGACCTGGTTTTCCTGTTATCCCTTGACTCCATCCTCTTGGGAATTTAATAACTTTTTACTTTCGTTTCTATGCTCCCTCCTGACCTCCTTATCTTTTGAGTTTCTTTTTTATACTCCACCTCCTGTTTACTACCTCGTTCCAGTCTCTATTCTTCTTATTCTCTCTTATTTATTTGTTATTTTCCTATGTCTTACTCTACAAAAATGTCTCTTGGGTTGAAAAAATTCTCCAATCTCCATCATATTTCTTCTTTGATGTGCAATTTAATTTTTTGTTTCCAAGTCTGCCATGCGTTTTTTTTTTTGCTTCCTATTTCGTTCCCACTCTCTCTTTTTATCTCTCCAGTCTTTATGTTGTCTATTTGCTCTTATCTCTTTCCTACTCTACGTTCTCACACTCTCCTCAGGTGCCCTCTTTCCCTTATTTCTTTTCCCCTTGCCTCCTATGCTCTTTTTTCCCCTCTTTGTCCCTCTTTTTCCCTCATCTTCGACTTATTCATTCAGTCCATGCGTCGCGGCCCCTCAGCTTCTGACTACAAACCCACCATTACCAACACTCCAAACCTCCTGAACTACAATCAGCCCCACTTAGCCCCCCTAATCTCCCCCGGCCTCCTATCTTCCTTCCACCCTCCCCTTTTTGTGGCTCCCCTTCCGTAACCTCGCCCTGATTCTTCTCTGACGAAGGAGAAAAGAGGGAAGGCTTAGAACGTGGTAGTTAGGTTCTGAGATAACTTCGTATTAGTTCGTCTGACGCTGCATTACACTATTTATGATTACGCAAAATAACTACTGAACGTGTGTTTCTATAAGCTATGAGACCTGTTAGGGGTGTAGGTGGTTTTTTACGTTGGAGCCTATAGCGCTTGTAGGCTATTATCTTCCTTCCTCAGTTTTTCTTTTCTTTGTGTTATCTTATCGCTATGTGGGCGGCCTGACTTTTAGGATGGCGTAGCGGGAGTGGAGGTGGAGGGTTGTGGTGGTGGTATAAGGTACTGGTGGAGGTATAAGGTCACCAGGCTTGTGTCACGTAGCTGGAATAGGGAACACATGAGCCTAATTGATACGGCAATACTTCATTCTAACGTGATTGGTGGCAGGGAGGGTGATGAATAGGACATTGATGGACAGGCAGAGGAAAAATAGATGCTGTGATGATTTTATTTTTTAATGGTATGTGTTTCTTATTGAATAGTGTTCGTAATACCGTAATAACATCGCAAAGTTTAATTTTTTGTTGTTGCTATGAAAGCTGAAGGTAATATTGTAAGTGCCACACAGAGATGAGTGTAACAGGAAAGTGAGTTTGCTATTCAAGGTAAAATGAAAAAGAGGTCATGTTATTGTGTGTGTGTGATGGTTGTGCGGCTGTCTGTAGTTCAGGACATGTTTGCTGTGGCCTCATTCTGTCAGCCTGTCAGTCTGCTCACGGCCCATCAGCAGCGCCACTACCCATGCTGACTTCCACTAATCCACATTGTCTCGTCGAATGAATGAAATTTTCAGCGCGCCTGCAAGCCCCCGCGGGTCGCTAATGGACGTTTCATCACTTCATTGAAACACTCGCTCGCGGCTGCCGGTACAGAGCACGCGTGGCAGGGGAGAGAAAAAAGGAAATTGTATATAAAAAAACACGAAAATAGACTTGCTTTGGAGTTGTTGATATGAACGCGTGAAACAAAAATCTGTTTATGCATTCCCACTCCGCCCCATTTACTGTATGCTGCAGGGAATAAAGTTTTTTTTTTTTTTACACAGCACTAAGCCCTATCCAGACTCCTAAATGGGAAACACACACACACACACACACACACACACACACACACACACACACACATACACACACACACACACACACACACCACCACCCTTACTCTCACCACCTTGACCCTAACTCCCTCTCACTCCCTCTCACTCCCTCTGTCTCATTCCCAGCACGTCCAATCCCTACATCACTTGCACACTCCTCCTCCTCCTCTCCCCTCCCCAACCCCCTCCTACGCACCCCACTCACCAATTACGCAACCCCCCTCCCCCTCCTCCCCCTACCCCTTGAGGCACCCGGCCGAGGCAACGAGCACCATTCTTCCTGCTCTGAAACCTCGAAACCCAATTACGACACCCGAGTCATCAGTGAGAAATTGGAATTCCCCTCACACGGCACAGCATCAGGCCTATTCACTCCTGCCTGTCCATTCGTTTTGACGCGATAAATCCAATTAGATCGCTGTTATGAATCCAATTTCGAGGCAATATGAAGTTTTTTTGCGAACCCGCCGTGAAACAACGAGCTCGATCCGGCAAGAGATTCCTGCTGACCGAAGCAACCACTGAGGAGGAGGAGGAGGAGGAGGAGGAGGAGGAGGAAGAGAGGGATCAGTGGCTTGCCCTTGGATGATAGGAGGAGGAGGAAAGAAAGAAGAGGAAGAGGCGGAAAGAAGACTCCGCTATCGCTAATGGTAATGAAATCGTCGAATATCATCTTTGTCACAGTTCTAATCTTTGACATTTATAAAGATTCTGCACTTTTCTTTGGTCTTTTTACGTCACAAGGAAAATAGAAATGTCCTCCTTTCACTGATAGAAAGAGAAAACGGGATAACAGTTATTCCAAATGATAATATGGAAGTATTTCAACGGCAGGACCCAAAACTTAGTCTTCAATCTACGTATGATGAAAAATGAGGACTTGAGATAAGAGTGAAGTGGAAGAGATTTACGCGCACGAGTGAGTGAGTGAGGAAGAAAGGAAGGAAGGAAGGAAGGAAGGAAGGAAGGAAGGAAGGAAGGAGAGAAGAAAAGAGGGAAAGAGAGAAGGAAGGAGGGAAGGAAGTAAGAAAGGAAGAAGGAAGGAAGAAAGAGATAAAGGAAAAAAGAAGAAAGAAAGGAAGAGAGAAAATAATGAATGAAGGAAGAAAGAAAGGAAGAAAGGAAGGAAAGAAAGAAGAAAGAAAGGAAGGAAGGAAGGAATGGGTGAATTAATGGAGAGACAGACAAACACGGACAGACAAGCGGACGTTTAGAATACCTGAAGTTTGTTTAAAGATGTGGAAAAGGCACCAATATTTTTCTTTGATATTTGTGATATTAAAGCTGCAGATCAAGGTGACAGGGATTTAAGCAGAGGAAAGAGGGCAGGGAGGAGGGAGGAGAAGGGATGAAGGGCAGCTTTGGAAGGGAGGAGATAGAGGTTGAGAGGAGAAAGGGGAGGAAGTGAAGGGATGAAGGGCAGTTTTGGAAGGGAGGAGATTGAGGCACAGAGGAGAAACGGGTGGGAGTGAAGAGAGGTGAAGGGATGAAGGGCAGTTTTGGAAGGGAGGAGATAGAGGTAGAGAGGAGAAAGGGGAAGGAGTGAAGAGAGAGAGGGATGCATGAAGGGCAAATCTGAGAGGGTGGTAGAGAGGAGAGAGAGAAGGAGAAGAAGAGAGGTGAAGGAAGGAAAGGAGGAGAGAAGGAGGGGACTTTACTAGAGATGCAAGTAATTCTGACAGGGTTTACACACACACACACACACACACACACACACACACACACACACACACACAAGCACAGTGGATCTCCTCGTTTCATCAATTAGCAAGTTCGCTCACAAGCAGTTTCGGAACATTGAGATGACGCTTTGAGAGAAAAGTTTTAGTTGGTTCGCGTATCTTGGGAGACTGAAAAAGATAGGGAAAATAAGTGTGCGTGTGTGTGTGTGTGTGTGTGTGTGTGTGTGTGTGTGTGTGTGTGTGTGTGTGTGTGTGTGTGTGGAGAGGGGAGTTTTCACAAGTGTTTTCGCTTCTCTAATGAAATGAATATAACAGAATCTTAAGCCTGAGGACCAGTGTGAGAAACGGTCTTGCATTTTCCTTCCTTCCTTTGCTGGGCTCACAATTTCGTTCTGTTGTTGCTGTTTGATGGATACCTATTCAGTCTGTAGCACAACGCCACTCTTGTCTCTTCATTCTCTTTAATTCTCTCTCTCCACTTGTCTCTCTGCTGCGGCTGTTCTCGTGTTGCTACAGCTGTGTTTTGTTAGGGTTTTGGCCGTGCAGCCATGCGTCATTTGTTTCAGATGTTGGTGATACGCATTTCTCGCACTCCTTAACACTCCTTAATCACTACCACTATAGCTTCACTACTTGACACTGTAACTGTTTATCTGCAACATGATATTTACTACAACAGTTAACATTGCCATCAGAGAACAAAAATGCTATTATGATTCTTCAGTTTCCTAGTTCTCCTCCTACTACTACAACAACTACTACTTCTACTACTACTTCTAATATGCTATAGGAGTAGCCGTGTGTGTGTGTGTCTGTCTGTCTGTCTGTTTTGGGTAGCCAAAACTGTAAATTCAATTTTGATGAGAGTAGACTAAAGAAATCGCAAATAAATCGTAGGTGGTAAGCGGCTTAGTCCCATGTGGATTGAATAATTTTGAAGGGGGTTTTGTGCTAAAAACACTTTAGGAGTATTAAATTACAGGAAAAACTCTGCGGTAACGTCGTGCCGCACTCCACAAACTCAGTAGACTCATGGACGTTTGTGTGCGTGTGAGTGTGTGTGTGTTAGAATCACACGGAACACAAAGGGTTGGAATCACATGGAACGTGGTCTACCCCGAAGCACTTTGACCAGTGACCAACGCCAGCAACAATATACGCATACTACTACAAGCATCAATACCTGGGTCCGAAGGGCCCACAAGCACTTGTCTACTACTACAACAACTACCACTACTACTACAACAACTTCCACTACTACTACAACAACAACTACCATTACTGCTACAACTACCACAACAACTACTTCTATTACTACCACTACCATTACTACTACTATTACTATTACCACTACTATCTTCCTTTTTCCAACAGTAGCGTCACCCGCCTCTCAACAAAGCTTCCATTGTCACCCTTTTTCAGCAGACGTGAATTTCAACGCGACTCGTTCCAGATATCTTGCGCCTCCACGTATTCTCTCTCACTCTTTTCGGATTGTGAGCTGGGCTGGCTGACTACCTGGGCCCGAGGGACAGAAGGCACGCCATCTGACTGGCCTTAGCTCTCTCTCTCTCTCTCTCTCTCTCTCTCTCTCCTCTCTCTCTCTCTCTCCTCTCTCTCTCTCTCTCTGCCTGTTGTCTGTCTGCCTGTTTCCACCTTCCCCCCACTCTCTCTCTCTCTCTCTCTCTCTCTCTCTCTCTCTCTCTCTCTCTCTCTCTCTCTCTCTCTCTCTCTCTCTCTCTCTCTCTCTCTCTCTCTCTCTCTCTCTCTCTCTCTCTCTCTCTCTCTCTATATATATATATATATATATATGTATTTTTTTTCTTCTCTTTTTCTTTCTCTCTCTGTTTCTCTAGCCTGTCTGTCTGTCTTTCTGCCTGTCTCCACCTTTCCCCCACTCTCTCTCTCTCTCTCTCTCTCTCTCTCCTCTCTCTCTCTCTCTCTCTCTCTCTCTCTCTCTTCAGGTCACCCACGGAACAAAACAAAACACGTTATTTGTTTTTTGTATATCCTATGAAGCCTTTTTAATTATGCATTGTTATACACGTCCTTGAAATGCAACGTATCAAATAGTAACGCCTGTTTTTCCGTGTTACAAAAGTCTGAACGAAATGGAGAGAAAAACGAGGAACGGAAACAAGGCTGAGAAATGGAAGTTGGAATGAAGGAATAGAGAACAGCGATAGAATTAGTGTCTGGAATCAGTTAAGTCATTTTGCTCGTTTGGGAGTTTTCTGCTGGCAAATTAGATGAGAGAAAGAAAGAGAGAGAGAGAAAGAGAGAGGGAGCAGGTCTGTCATTTCTATATTAACTATGCATGAGTCTGGCCAAATCGATATTTTAAAGGGACCACTCGGCCTTTCCTTGCCTGGACACTCCACTCCCACCCCTCCACCACACTCCACACTCCCTCCACACACTGCCCCCACCACCCACCACACACTCCCCCACCTCCACACACACCTTCTCCCCACCTCCACACACTCCCCCACTTCCACACACACCCTCTCCCCCCACCACACTCTTTCCCCCCACCACACACTCTCCCTCCTTCCACACAACCACCCCCACCTCCACACACACTCTCCCTCTCTCCACATTCCCTCTCCACCCACCTCCACACTCTCACCCCACCACCACACTCACCCCACCTCTACACCCTCACCACCTCCACACCCCCCCATCCCCACCTCCCCGAGTCCACACACACTCTTCCCCTCCACACAATCTCTCCCCACCCTACCCCTCCACTCTCACCTCTCACTCCTCCTCCACACACCCCACCACCACACTCTCCTTCCTCTTGTAAGCCTTTCCCGCTCTCCATTCAGTCCTTGTATCTATTCTTTTCAACATGTGTCCAGTCCTTTTCAGCTTCCGTCCATTCCTCTGAAACCCACGTTGATTTCACACGGTTGTCTCTCTACACTTTTACAAACTCATATTTTTTTTCTATCTCTGCATTTACTAGTCTTTCATTCATCTTATTCATCTGTTCATCAATTTCGTCTTGTTTTTTTCTTAAGGGGAGAGGGAGAGGTCTCTTTTTTTCAACATTCTGAAATTCTCAATCTTCAATCCGCTTTGCATTCTTCACTACATTGCGTCATTTACAACGTTATTCACTCTTTCACAATTTGATAATCCCGTTTTTTGTCTACGTACACCACAACCATCACCATCCATCATCATCATAATCATCTTCATCATCATCTTCATCTTCATCATCATCATCCTACCGTAGATAACACTAAAGTCGCCAGGACAACTTTTTTTTCGATTTACAGACGTGTGGTGGCGTTAATACTTACATTTCTTCATCTATGATTTCAGGAAAGTTAGAAGGGGCTATCTGGAGAGTGTGTCATTTTGTGTCTTCATCTGTGTCATATTATGGCTATAAATGAACAAATTACAAAAATATCACCAGAGTGGCGACCAACAATAAGGTCGCCATTTAGTGTTTATGTTCTGAGTGTCCTCCCACCGTCGTCGTCGCGCGAAAAAAAAACGAGTAGCGAAATTTGAAACCGTATATACTTGCAGATACAAAGCATAAAACAACGCTGAAACAGGGTAGATTATACAATCATGATATAAACTACTGTGTATCATCTTCAGTGGCACATAAAAATTAGTAGTGATGCTATAATTCGTAATATTTGGTGGCTGGCGACATTAGGGCAGCTGGCGACTAAAGTGTTATCTACTATCTATCATCATAATACAATACCTTACTTTCATTAACTTGACCAACAACACAGTTGTTTTCTTATACAACAAACTTTAAACAAACTTAAATCATTCCATAAAGTACATACACATCACAAGAACTACATTAGTTAAATTGTGTTAAGAAGAGATCTCTTAATATCGCTTAGAAAAGTAGCTTAATAAAGTTTGAAATTGAATTGTGATAGGAGTTCTAGTGGAGGTAAAATTGTGAAGTGAAATCCTATTATAATGCTATTAAGATTCTTCAGTTTCCTAGTCCTCCTCCTCCTACTACTACAACATCAACTACTACTACTACAACTACTACTATTTTACACGGGAATTACTATTACTACTATTATCTACTACACACGCCACACATTACACGGCCCTTAAAGTTAAAAATTCCAGCAGTCTATTCTCACATCCGCACGCTATAAATGCTTCCACCACTACTACATTCCCTTCCCACAACATTCCCTCTCTCCTTCATCCCTTAAAAATATCCCTTGAAAACACCCTATTCAATTATCTAAGGCAATTCTCACATAACTTTTCCTTCCTTTGAATTCCCAGACTGACTCTCTCTCTCTCTCTCTCTCTCTCTCTCTCT
The DNA here is from genome assembly GCA_016584305.1 of Chionoecetes opilio. NCBI lineage: Eukaryota > Metazoa > Arthropoda > Malacostraca > Decapoda > Majidae > Chionoecetes > Chionoecetes opilio. The sequence goes on from JACEEZ010007631.1 coordinate 120,883, forward strand.
CTCTCTCTCTCTCTCTCTCTCTCTCGCTCTCTGGGTTTTCCTCCTCATCGCCTCTGGCCGTTACCTCCACGCAACCTTCCTTCTTCCATTTATTCTCTTGTACACTTGACTTCACTTTCCTCTTTCCAGTCTTCCCCTTCTCTCTCTCTCTCTCTCTCTCTCTCTCTCTCTCTCTCCTCTTCTCTCTCTCTCTCTCTCTCTCTCTCTCTCTCTCTCTCTCTCTCTCTCTCTCTCTCTCTCTCTCTCTCTCTCTCTCTCTCTCACACTTTCATATTTATCTCATCAAACTTTCCTCCAATTTCCCTTTCTTCTTCTTCTCCATACTCTCTCTTTACCACCATCTGTCTCCCCCTCCTCCTCCTCCTGCTCCTCATCTGCCTCCTCCTCCTCCTCCTCCTCCTCCTCCTCCTTCTTCGCCTTCTCGGAATTGCCGTGTCCCCGTTTTTCATCTGGAACATATTGTCGTCGGATATTTGCCTTGGAAGATGCCTCGAGTGGGCCTCCTGGGTGACGTTATGAAGTAAATGACTCTCGGCTCACCCTCCTGCTTCGTCGGTATATTTTAATCCTTTACGTGAGGTTTAATGAAAGACTTCCCTGTTGTTCCCCCTTTCTCTCTCTCTCTCTCTCTCTCTCTCTCTCTCTCTCTCTCTCTCTCTCTCTGCTAATATGAAGGCTGTGACAAATTGCGTGGCGTCTCCGGTAACAGTGTAGCTCAGTTTCTCTGCTCACTCTCCTTCATCTCTTTCTCTTGTCATCCGGTAGTGTTTCTCTCTCTCTCTCTCTCTCTCTCTCTCTCTCTCTCTCTCTCTCTCTCTCTCTCTCCTTCATCTCTTTCTCTTGTCATCCGGTAGTGTTTCTCTCTCTCTCTCTCTTCTCTCTCTCTCTCTTCTCTCTCTCTCTCTCTCTCTCTCTCTCTCTCTCTCTCTCTCTCTCTCTCTCTCTCTCTCTCTCGTGCTGCTGCTGCTACTGAAGAAGGAGGAGAAAGAGGAGGAAGGAGGATAATGGTGGTGAAAGATGATGATGACGGTGAGGGTGAAGGAAAGTGGTAATAATGGTGATGAAAATGATGATGGTTAAGGATGTATTAGTGATGAGTGGTGTTGGTGGTGGTGATCATGAGGGAGGTGGTGGTGAGTATGATATCAAATTAAAGTTGGACGATATGAATGCATGTACAAAAAAAATGAAAGGGTGACGGAAGGGGTCTGGTGTGTGTGTGTGTGTGTGAATCAATGTGACACAAATACAATAATTCTCTCTCTCTCTCTCTCTCTCTCTCTCTCTCTCTCTCTCTCTCTCTCTCTCTCTCTCTCTCTCTCTCTCTCTCTCTCTCTCTCTCTCTCTCTCTCTCTGATAAATGTGACAACTTGACGTACGCGATAGTAGCGATGGTGTTGGTGGTAGTGATGATGGTGGTGGTGGTGCTGGTATTGAATGCTATGAGTTATGGTGACACTACTATACACGTTAGTAGTGATGGTAATGGTGGTGGATTTGCATTGATGGTGATGATAGTGATGATAATAGTGGTAATGAGTTTGTGACGTAGGTATAAAAGTATAGTGTAAAATAATAAATGAGAGGAGGAAGAGGAAGAAGAGGTGACGGCAAAGAAGTGGAATTACTGAGAATGTGCAAAAAGCTTATATGCTTAACCCCTTGAGGCCCAAAACGTAATTTCCATTGTAATTTGGGTACCATTAGACTATTTTAATTAATGTAAGTAATGTTTTATAGATGTGACCTGTTAAGTATCCTTGTGCACGAGCTAATTTAGTATATTATGTACTTTTTGTAATTTTATGGCTAACAACAGACGGGTTTTTTTTATAGCAAAGGAAAGATGTGGGCGTGAAGGGGTTAAGTATAAAAGAAAGAAGAAAAAAAGACTCATTGTTTCTATTGAAGTAAAGTGGAGAAGAAGAAGAAGAACAAGAGAAAAAGAGGAAGTGAGAAAGAGGGAATAAAGGGAGAATGAATAAGAAAACGGAAAAGATAGAATACTTGTAAGTGTGAACAGGGCAATGATCAATAATAAAGAAAGCTAGGATAGTGAAGACCAAGAGAGAAAAAAAACCTGACGAAAGAATAAGGATGAACAAATTGCGAAACTGTAACAAATGAACAAACCAGATGGGGAGGAGAAAAATCGGAGGAGGAGGAGGAGGAGGAGGAGGAGGAGGAGGAGAGGAGGACGAGGACGAGGAGAGCAGATGGTGAATGGTGGGAGAGAGAGGGGGAGGAGAGGAGGGGAAAGAGAAGGGGAGGAGAGAAAAGGGAGGGAGTTGATGGCCTAAATAATGTCAGTTGAGTCACGGTGGCTCTGAACGGACCATTTGTTAATTAAAAAGTGACAACAGTGTTCTACGGGGCCCCTCTCTCTCTCTCTCTCTCTCTCTCTCTCTCTCTCTCTCTCTCTCTCTCTCTTCTCTCTCTCTCTCTTGGGATGCTGAGAGGGGCGATACTGTAATAGTTTTTTTTGCGGTATTTTAGTTTAACGTTTGGATGTCTTTTTAATCAGTGTTATTTTAGGTACTTTTGCTTTAATGTCATTGGGAAAAAAGCTTGAATTCGCTTTTATTGTGGTGTGTGTTATTATATTTGTGTGGTGTTATCTATAAGGATGATTGTGGCACCGTTTTGGTTTAAAGGAATAGACTTGAGAACAATCGCTGGTAAATAGCTTTGTGAAGGTTAGTTATACTTTTTTTTTGGGGGGGGAGGGGGGGGGAGGGGGGTTTTCAAACGTTTGTCACTCTATTGGATTAGCGCTGTGGCATTGTATGGAAGCCGACTGCTAAACTGTGTCCTAAACTAGCCTAGACAAATACGTACTACGGTAGGGTTTTTTTCACGGTAAACTGAAATGAAATGTTTTGTTTTGTTCCCGTTATTGATGAGTTTGGAAGTCATTTAGATATATGCTGTTCTGCGTTAATAATGAGTGACATGATTTTGATACGCCCATCACACAACTGACGGGTGCTGAGAGAGAGAGAGAGAGAGAGAGAGAGAGAGAGAGAGAGAGAGAGAGAGAGAGAGAGAGAGAGAGAGAGAGAGAGAGAGAACCAAAACATGACCCAAAAAATGTTAAATTCAAGCATGAAGATAACCACGAATGTATTTTTTTTTTAGCTAATGAGGGAGAAAGAGACTAGAAAATAATGACCTTTGGAAAAACTATTGTTGAATGCATTTTTTTTTACATGAGATGACCAGATATTAACAACAGCTAACTGTCCTCAATGACCCAACGTAAGGTCATGTCAAAGAGAGAGAGAGAGAGAGAGAGAGAGAGAGAGAGAGAGAGAGAGAGAGAGAGAGAGAGAGAGAGAGAGAGAGAGAGAGAGAGAGAATTTAGGGGAGAAGGGAGAGAGAAAAAAAGGAAGAGGGGAGATGTCAGCATTTTTCTGTAATGGAATGACTCGGGCGAAGTTAACGTGAGGGAAAGAGTGATAAGAGAGGGACGGAAGAGGGAAGGGAGGAGGAAGGAAGGGAAGGAAGGAGGGGAGGAAGGAAGGGAGAAAGGAAGGGAGGAGGTGAGGGAGGGAGGAGAGGAAGGGAGGAAGGAAGGAAGGGAACGATAATAAAGATAGCTGAAAAGAGGAAGGAAAAAGGAAGTGTAGAGAAGTGCTGAAGAAGTTACAAAAGAGAACTGAAATGAAGGAAAAGAAAACTAATGAAGGGAGTGGAGAAATAGAGGGGAAAATGGAAAAAAAAACGAAGGGAATGAAAGAAGAAGAGGGGAAAATGAAGGGGAGAAATGACCCCTCACTGGACGAAGGGGGGAAGGTGATGACCAAGGCAGCTCGTGTGTGTTATGAGGGGAAAGAGGAAGTGATGAGGGGAACGATTCAGTGTTATCTTGTCTTTTATCTTACTTGTTATCTATGTCAAATTATCGGTAAACTTACATTGAATCAGAGTTTGATTCTCTCTCTCTCTCTCTCTCTCTCTCTCTCTCTCTCTCTCTCTCTCTCTCTCTCTCTCTCTCTCTCTCTCTCTCTCTCTCTCTCTCTCTCTCTCTCTCTCTCTCTCACCATCTTTCTTTTCTCTACCCTCAAATTCAGCTTCTCCCCTCACTCTCCTTTTTCATTCGCCTCTCCCCATGCAGTCATCAGTTCCCCCTCTCTCTTCCCCTCTCTCCTCCCATTCTATATCCCCTCTTTTACCATTCTTTTATTTCCCTCTTACTTTTTCTTTCCTCTTCTCGCATTTTTCTGGATATCTCTGCATCCTGCTTTGCCTTTCTTCTTTTTTTCCATATGCTATCTACCTGTCTTTTATACTTTGTACGCTTCAATTTCATTCTTCCATTTCTTCTGTACGCTTCCATTTCATTCTTCCATTTCTTCTGTACGCTTCCATTTCATTCTTCTATTTCTACTGTACGCTTCCATTTCATTCTTCTATTTCTACTGTACGCTTCCATTTCATTCTTCTATTTCTTCTGTACGCTTCCATTTCATTCTTCTATTTCTTCTGTACGCTTCCATTTCATTCTTCTATTTCTTCTGTACGCTTCCATTTCATTCTTCTATTACTTTTGTACGCTTCCATTTCCCTCTTTGTTCTTTCTTTTCATGCTGTCAGGTATTGGTGAATGTTTTCCTTGAACTCTTTTCATTATTTTCCTTATCAATTTATGTGTTTTTACCTTTCATTTATTACATGTTCAAATATTTACCTCCGCCAACGAAGTTGGAGAGGTTATGTTTTCACCCCGATCTGTCTGTCTGTCTGTCTGTCTGTCTGTCTGTCTGTCTGTTTGTTAGTGTACAGGAGTTCTCGAAAAGTTACGAATAGATTTGGACCAAACTCGGTATACCAAGTCTATTTGGTATAAGGAAGAACTGATTTAATTTTGGATGAAATCTATTGACAAGTGTTGCCATGCAACCATTGATGAAATATTCGCCGAGTATGCGCTCATACTGAGTGCATATATATATATATATATATATATATATATATATATATATATATATATATACTAGCCGCAAAGCCGCCCTCCGGGCTGACTTTTTGGCTAGCTCCTGCGGAGGGCTATTGGTGGGCCTTCGGCCCACCACCTGTGTTTGGTGGGCCTTCGGCCCACCAAACACAGCTTTCTGCAGTGTGTTTGGTGGGCCAAAGGCCCACCAAACACAGACTCTCCAGATAGCCCCTTCAAACTTTCCTGAAATCATGGATGTAGACATGTATGTATTAACGCCTTATCCATCACCCCCCACCCATTCACTCACCCATTACCCATCACCCCCCACCCATTCACTCACCCATTACCCATCACCACACACCCATTCACTCACCCATTACCCATCACCTCCCACCTATTCCCTCACCCATCACCCATCACCCTCCACCCATTCACTCACCCATCACCCCACACCCATTACCCATCACCCCACCCATTCAATCACCCATTACCCGTCACCCTACATCAAGGTTTCCTCAATTCTCGCAACCCACATTTTTTTTCACAATTCTCGCTAATAGGCTGCTAAAAAAAAAGAAGAAAAAAAGTGATCGGATCATCTCATAAGTGAACTTAAAAGTTGCCCCTGGTCGAGCTGGTTCCAAAACTGTGCCATATGATGGGATTGGGGCACGGGGGGCGGCACCTATCGCGGACACACACACACACACACACACACACTTTCGCTTATATTATTATTATTATTATTATTATATATATATATTTATATATACATATATATATATTATATATATATATATATATATATATTATATATATATATAATTATATGTTTTTTTTTTTTTTTTTTTTTTTTTTTACTTTTTTTTTATTATACTTTTTTTTGTACTTTTTTATATTCGGGCGGAGGTATGCGCTCTACTGAGTGCCCCCCCCCCCCCCCCCCCCCCCCCTAGTTTCATGTGTTTTCATTTCTCTTTCGTTTCTTGTTTATTCTTGTTCTTCGTTTTACTTGTTTTTCCTGCGCTATAGTTTTCTTGTTTTTAATTTGTTTAATCTTTATCTTGTTTTTTCTAATTCCTTTTGTTTATTCTTGTTCTCTTTTTGTATGTTTTTCCTACTCTTTTTTTTCTTGATTTTATTTATTTGCATTTTTTTTTTTTAATCCATCTCTTATTCAGTTTTTGCTCATCGTCTTATCTCTTCCTCCGTTATTCTGGCTCTTCATTTTTTTTTCATTTTCCAAGTTCTTATGTTTTTCTTTCTTGTATAGCAATATTTTCTTCATCAATAATATTCTCTTCATACACTTATCATACCATTAAATTTCTTCTTCATTTTTCGCATTTATAATTACAACACTATTCCTCTGTTATCTTACTTTTCTATCTCCTTTTTTTCTCTCTGTTCACCCTCGCCTCCTTATATCTATGAATCATTATTTTCTTTTTTCTTCTTCCATTCAATTGTTTTTCCTAAGTCGTTCTCATTTTCTCCCTTCACTCTCCCCACTTTTTCCAGCATCCTTACTATTATTTCATTATTCCTTCCTTTCTCTCCTTCTTTCCTCCTACCATTCCTCTTCCCTGTCCTCCTTATCTCTGCTACCATCATCATATTATTCCAATTCCTCCTCCAACTATCTTCTTTTCCTCTTATGTTCCTCCTTCTTCTCCTTCTTCCTTTATCTCTCCCTCCTCCTCCTCCTCCTCCTCCTCCTCCTCCTCCTGGACTGCCATCGTTCCAGACAATAAATTAGTGGAACGTCAAATAAAGATACTGGAAATTTAATAAACTGCGGTACAGCCCAGAAGCCGAAGTTCCGAGACATCCACGAAGGTCCTTGGGGAAGTTTGCGGCCGGTGGGAAGAAGTTTCAAGGGTTCTGTGGTCGTGTTTTGGGCTGGGAGTGTGTGTGTGTCTGTGTCTGTGCCTGTCTCTGTCTCTGTCTCTGTCTGTCTATGTCTGTCTATGTTTGTCTATGTATCTGTTTGTCTCTGTTATAAAGGAGTGAATAACAATCAAAAAGAAAAAAAACATAACCTAATTCAGAAAAAACTAAGGCCTCAATGATTTATTTTTTGAAGAATAATGAAAAAATAAGAAAAAAAAGTGAACACATCCAACAAAATAGAATAGTTTCAAAAAATAAAACAAAAATGTATATACGAGATGCAGGAAAGAAAATATATATCGTAAAAAACTAACTTACTTGAGAGCTTTGGAAAATCCTCAAAGGACGAAAGAAGGAAAGAAAGGAAGATATGATTTTCGAAAACAGAAAAAAAAGGGAGACAAAAAAGTAGATGAAGTCACTTTTATTGGATTTTTTGTCACCAGATCCATATCCAATCACGCAACTGTTATGGCGGAAGGAGGAGGAAGTAGGAGGAGGAGGAGGAGGAGAAGGAGGAGGAGGAGGAGGAGGAGGAGGAGGAGGAGGAGGAGGAGAAAAGATCAGAATTTCATAAAGGAAAAGAGCAATATAGAGAATGGAGGATGTGAAAGAGAGAAGGGAAGGAAAGAAGAAGTGGAGGAAGAAGAAAAGAAAACTGTTTGGGGAATATGTTGTGATGAAAAGAGGATGGGATAGGAATGTAAAAAAGAAGGGATGGGCTAAGGAAAGCAATAACGAAGGGGGCACAGAGTAAAGGGAACTATTGGTAAAGAAAGATTGTGAAGGGAGTAACGAATGGTATAAAATAATTGAGGTTAAAACAGAAAAGAGAAAGAAGAGTATAAGGAGTAAGAGAGCAAAGAAAACCAGAGAGAGAGAGAGAGAGAGAGAGAGAGAGAGAGAGAGAGAGAGAGAGAGAGAGAGAGAGAGAGAGAGAGAGAGAGAGTACTGGTGTAACGCCGCACTGACGTGCTATACCGTGTGTGTGTGTGTGTGTGTGTGTGTGTGTGTGTGTGTGTGTGTGTGTGTGTTGTGTTTGTGTGTGTGTGTGTTTGTGTGTGTGTGTGTATTGATTGTAACGTGGAATTGTTGTGTGGTATCAGTCGTGTTCCACTGTTTCAGTATTTACGTCCACCCTCTCTCTCTCTCTCTCTCTCTCTCTCTCTCTCTCTCTCTCTCTCTCTCTCTCTCTCTCTCTCTCTCTCTCTCTCTCTCTCTCTCTTCCTTTATAAATTTTTTGTCACCTTGCGTCTTATCGTCTTTAGTTTTTCTTTAAAGAGTTTTCACGTATGGCAGAAAGAAAGAGAGAGAGAGAGAGAGAGAGAGAGAGAGAGAGAGAGAGAGAGAGAGAGAGAGAGAGAGAGAGAGAGAGAGAGAGAGAGAGGAGTGGTTTAGCGTGACTCGTATGGTGTTTAGGAACTAGAATACCCGTCCCTTACCTGTTTTTTATAGGGACATAGTAAGGGAGTAAGGGTACTAAGGGTCGTGATGGGGCTGGCTGGAGCAAATGTTTAGGGAGGAATCACCGAAGAGCAACCTTTTTTTTTATTATTTATTTAGATTTATACAGTTATTAAGCACACATATGGTTTAAAAGGTAGATAAGTTAATGCAGTAAATGTTCAGAAGGTTTCTTTCTGTGTGTGTGTTTTATGTTCGCTCTTTCATGTCATTCTGTTAATCCATAAGTCGATATTTTTTGTCCCTGATTATGTGTTCTTAAAGTAATATCTTCGTACATTTAATTACTTTACTACTTCTCAAGACTAAAGGAATAGATTATAAAAAGATAAAGTAAGGACTAACTTCTTCCATAAAAATCGAATCATTTATTCCTCGACACTTTTTGTACATGTTGAGACACGTTCACGTTGATCGAACTTAGAAGAGAGACACGAAAAGTTCCCGGCCGTAACGATCGACGTCGACTACTGCTCTACCCAGCGGGGTGTCGCGGAGGGGGAAGAAATAGTAGTAAATAGTAGTAGTAGTAGAAGGAATAGTACTAGTAGTAGTAGTAGTAGAAGGAATAGTAGAAGTAGTAGTAGTAGTAGTAGAAAGAATAGTAGTAGTAGTAGTAGTAGTAGTAGTAGTAGGTAGTAGTAGTAGTAGTAGAAGGAATATTAGTAGTAGTAGTAGAAGGAATATTACTAGTAGTAGTAGTAGTAGAAGGAATAGTAGTAGTAGTAGTAGTAGTAGTAGTAGTAGTGGAGTGGATTAGCCAGCTGTGGAGTGACTCATACCACAAGTCACTACAGTAGTATACATTTTTTTTTTTAATATTTAAAATAAAAAAGTAGTAGTAGTAGTAGTAGTAGTAGTAATAGTAGTAGTAGTAGTAATAAATGCAAATCTCCTTTCCGAGGGGGATTTAGGTGACTTTGAAATCGTGGTTTACTCTTATCTTGTGTCGAATAGATTGAAGGAAAAAACACTGTGACAAGAATCCTCCCCCTCCCCTTTCCCCTCCATTATTCATCCTCCCCTCCATTCCCTCCTCCATTCCCTCCTCCCGCCCCTCCACTATCCAGGGCGACATATGGGCGTGCGTCGGTCCCCTTCCAGCCCCTGCCAGCCCCTTCCAGCCATATGTTAAAGGGAAGGGAAACTTGAAATGGATTAGCTTAGCTCCTCTCCCTTTATTTGCCTCCCTTCCCTTTGCTCCCTCCGCGCTCCTTTAATCTGTCTTCCCTTTATTGTATTTCCTCCCTATCTTATCACCTCCCTTGTTTATTGCCGCGTCGCCTTTTCCTTGTTCGTTGTTTCCTCTTTATTCTGTACCCTGCGTCCTTTTTCTTTTTGTATATACCTTTTCTCCCTCTTCCCTCTTCTTCTTCTGTGACTTTTGTACCCTTTCATATTCTAATTTTATATTTTTCTGATGTGTGTTTGTTCCTACTTCATACTCTTCTTTTTTTTTCCTCTTACCCTCTTCCTTTAAATTTATCTTTGTTTCTTTTGTGTTTGCTCTCCTTCTCCCCTTTCTCTTCTCTCTTACTTGTCTTCGTATCTGTATTATGCTGTCCACTTTATTTCCTGATATCACTCCCTTGCCATTCTTCCCCTGCTATATTTATTCACATTTCCATCTCTCTCCTACATTATCTCTTTCTCTCTGTCCTTGACTCTCTCTCTCTCTCTCTCTCTCTCTCTTCTCTCTCTCTCTCTCTCTCTCTTCTCTCTCTCTCTCTCTGTCCTTGTCTCCACCTTTTCAGTCTTCTTACGCATAATTCAGAATCTGTTGCATATATTCTATCCTACTGGCAAATGGAACACACACACACATACACACACACACACACACACACACACACACACACACACACACACACACACACACACACATACACACACACACATACACACACACCCTCTTTCTATAGCAATAACTAATTTCTTGCAGCTTGTTATTTATTTGTACACGACTCTTAACACACTCTTAATTAAATCCTCATTCATTCTGTCCTTATCCCAAACTCACACACATAACCTCCAACCCCTCACACATATAAATAAACCCTATTAACCATACACACAAAATCCCCCATCCCATTTACACCGTTCATAAACCTTTCACACACACACACACACACACACACACTCTTGTTTCTCTTGTTTGTTTTGTTTAGAGGATAATGCCTCAGAGCCATAGTGATCTACCGCTGCTGCATATTAGTGTTGGCCGAAGCCACCACCCCGGTAGGGGTGTTACAAACCCCCGGCTGGCACCCGGTACCCATCCACTGCTGGGTGGACAGGGGCTAAAGATTTAAGAAAGGCCACCCATCTATCTTTCGCTCCGCCCGGGGATCGAACCCGGGACTTCTCGGTTGTAAGCCGAGCGTGCTAATCACTACACTACGGAGTTCTCTGAAAATCACACACACACACACACACACACACACACACACACACACACACACACACACACACACACACACATACACACACACACCTGTCCCCAGTTACTCATAATCCACAGAGTAAATCATAACAAATAATAACACTAACACCAAAACATAAATATATAATCCTGCTTTAACCCTCCCTCTCTCTCTAACAGTTCAGAATCCTTTAATATCCTTACTCGTAGCGCTCCTATTAAGCTTACCTCCCCTTCTCTATCCCTCCCTATATCTTACCCTAGCACCCTTCTCCTCCCCTTTACTCCCCTTCCCCTCCTTCCTCCCTTTACTCCCCTTCTCTATCCCTCCCTCCTATCTTACCCTTTACCCCCCTTCCCCTCCTTCCCTCCTTTCCTCTCCTTCTCTATCCCTCCCCCCACGCTGCCACACGTCACGGGGGAACATAATGGCTGGCTACCGTAATCCCGCCAGTCGCACGGCCGGGGATAATGTGATCAGCCATGGTGAAAATCTAATGGTTCTTGCCCTCACGTGGAGTGTAAGGCGGTGGTAAGGTGTGCAGAATGTGTGTGTGTGTGTGTGTGTGTGTGTGTGTGTGTGTGTGTGTGTGTGTGTGTGTGTGTGTGTGTGTGTGTGTGTGTGTGTGTGTGTGTGTGTGTGTTCAAGTTCAAGTTCAAGTTCAAATATTTTATTGCCATAAGAATACACACAAATATTAAATCCATCATTAACCTTTCGTGGAAAAGTCTGCTGAGAAAACTCTCGTTAGCAGACCCAGTTATTAAGCAAGGTAATATGTGCACATTCCAGAGCGAAGACTATTATATCATCTCTATGTAGTATTCATACAAAACCTCCGTAAATATCCTTACTCATACTAACGTATACTATCTATATAAACACACACACGTACTCATACAAACATATTATTATGTAACATATATACATACCATACATATGCAAAAACATATAAGAGCATACAGTAAATATATTCATACACATAAAATAGATGAAACCACCACACACACACACACACACACACACACACACACACACACACACACACACACACACACACACACACACACTCATCCACACACAATGTACACATACACTACATAATCATTTAAATTTACATTGTGTGTGTGTGTGCGTGTGTGTGTGTGTGTGTGTGTGTGTGTGTGTGTGTGTGTGTGTGTGTGTGTGTGTGTGTGAGTGAGCGTGAGAATGAGTGAGAGTGAGTGTGTGAGTGTGATTAACATTGAACAAAAATTAACATTGAAGAAAAATTAACATTGAACAAATGAACATTGAACAAATGAAAATTGAACAAATGAAAATTGAACAAAACTAAAAATGTAACCATTTTGAAAATGTAACAATTTTGAAAATTTTACTATTTTGAAAATGTAACTATTTTGAAAATTTAACATTTTTGAAAATTGAATTTTTTTGAAAATTAACATTATTGTAAATTGAACATTTTTTAAATTGAACTTTGTTGAAAATTGAACTTTGTTGAAAATTGAACCTTTTTTTTAATATTGAACTTTGTTGAAAATTGGTCTTTGTTGAAAATTGAACTTGAAAATTGAATTTTTTGGAAATTGAAATTTATTAATCTTTTTTTGGAAATAGAATTTTTTTTTAATGAACATTTTTTTAAATTGAATTTTTTTTAATATTGAACATTTTTGAAAATTGAACTTTTTTTGAAAATTGAACTTTTTTGAGAGTAGAACTTTTTTGAAAATTGAACTTTTTTTAAATTATACTTTTTTGAAAATTTAAATTTTCTGAAAATTGAAATTTTTAGAAAAAAGGAAATTTTTTGAAAAATTAACATTTTTGAAAAATGTGACGAGAAAACTATGAAGAGAAAAAGAAACAAATGGAGTATATGATTAGGTACCAGTGATACGCGAGGTTGAAAAAAATACACTAATAATGTGCAGTGCAATAAAAGGTAATTGAAGAGTACTACCTGCTATACAAATGGTGGTGGTGGTGGTGGTGGTAAGTGTGGTTAAGAGAGTGCCAGTTAGTGGTGGGCGGGGGAGTAATGGCTCTTGTTACTGACATGTGATTCACGCTAATAGTCTTAAGATGGTGTTAACAGCCCTTGAAACATGACTGATGGCTCCTTCCACAACCCCTTTACCTTTCTCTCCATTTCCCTCCCTCTCTCCTTCTCTCCCTCTCTCTCCCTCTCCTCCAACCCTCCCTCCCTCTCTACCTTCTCTCTTCCCTCCCTCTCTCTCCCTCTCCCTTCCTGTCACTACAGATCTGAAGGACTGAGGACAACAAGCTTTCGATACCCGCTTAATCGCTAAAGATAGACGCTTATTTTTGATAAACAGACGTTAATTTACTGCTAAAGCGACAGTCACTTGAGGCTTAGTGCTTATGACGGATGGGAGGGGAGAGTGAGGGGAGGGGAGTGGGAGGGGATGCGATGGGAGGGGTAGATAGGAGAGATAAGAGAGAGGGGATACGGTGGGATGGGTAGATTGGAGGGGAGAGACATGGGATGGGATGGGAGGGTAGGAGAGGCAGCGAAAAGTGGGATGGTTAATTAAGGAAAAGAAGTATCAGAAAGAAGGAAAAGGTTGTATCGGGCAAATGAAGGAAGTAAGGGAGAAAAGGGGACAGTAAAGGAAGAAAAATAGGAAAGAAATAAGGCAGAGGGGAGAAGGAGAGGAGGTAAGGAAGGAAAGAAAATAAGGAAATGAAGATATTAGACGAAGTAAAGCAGAGAGAGAGAGAGAGAGAGAGAGAGATGAGAGGAGAGAGATGGATGAGAGAGAGAGAGAGAGAGAGAGAGAGAGAGAGAGAGAGAAGAGAGAAACCGGAAGCACAGCCATCCACACCACCTCCATAAGCAATGCATTCTCCACCCTCATATCATAATCGCTTTTTGCTGATCCGAATTTCGCCATTAATAATATCAGGCGGCCGGATCAAAATTGCTTCCATTCATCACCGGCCGGGTCATTGGAGGGAAAAGGGGGAAGGAAAGGGAGGAGAGGAGTGAAAGGGGAAGGAAAAGACGGGGGAAGGGAGTGTTGAGAAAAGGGATAGAATTTGAGGAAGGAAAGTGTTTGGGCTGCGTATCAGAAGAATTATTACAGTCGACGGGAAGCGAGAATTGGAAATGTAATATGGAATGGAGGAATTGTTTTAGAGAAAGGAAGGAAGGAGGAAGGAAAGGAGGAAGGAAAGGAGGAAGGAGGAGGAGAAGAGGAAGGAAGGAGGAAGAAGGAAGAAAGAAGGAAAGGAAGGAAGAAGAAAGACAGAGAAAGAAAGAGAAGAAAGAAAGAACGAACGGAAGACGAACGAACGAACGAACGAACGAACGAACGAACGAAGGAAGAAGAGGAAGGAGGAAGGAAGAAGGGAAGGAAGGAAGGAAGGAAGAAGAAGGAAGAGGAAGAAGAAGAAAAGAAGAAGAGAAGGAAAGGAGGAGGAGGAAGGAGGGAGGAGGAAGAGAAGAGAGAGAGAGAGAGAGAGAGAGAGAGGAGAGAGAGAGAGAGAGAGAGAGAGAGAGAGAGAGAGATGGTGAAGGGGATGGAAGAGGATGAGAATGAGAATGAGGATGATATGAGAATGATATGAGGATGATATGAGAATGATGGTGTATATGAAAGATGGAATACTATATACGTAAAAGGAAGGAGGATGGTAGAAGATAATGTGTAATAGAAAGAATAAGAAATATATGGAATAAAAACATGATTCAAACCGGTTATTATGGAAGCAAGCAAACAGTCTTCTCACACACACACCTCATATCTCATACCTCATGAAAAAAACTTAAATATGAGTCAAATACAACATACATTCAACATTTCTACCTCATACATGCATACATACATACATACATACATGCATACATATTCATACCTACATTCATACAAAACCCATTTATCCACAAAACCATATGTAATACACACACAAAAATACCACATATGTACAATCACACCAGTGCGTTCCTCATGCATACATACACTGCACACTCACGACGTTATTACACGATTTATACATGTTTTATACGCGTCTTGCCTCTGCGGTTGAGTGGCCATTGACCTTGTTTACTTATTTATAGGCTATCGAGTCGTGACGTCTTAATAGCGTGTATGTATACTGCAGAAGGAAAACAATAATTGATAAGGCAAGGTTAAGCTATTAATCTGAGTGTCTTGTTATAACGTTGTAAGCAACTTTATTATTGAATGCGTGTTCTTATTGTGTGTGTTTCGATTTTCATTATATATTAGTCTTGCATTTTTCATTCTTTCTTTCTTCTTGCTTTCATTCTTTCATTCATCATTCATGTCATTTTCCTCTTCCTCTGTTTATTTCTGGTGGATTATGTATGAGAGAGAGAGAGAGAGAGAGAGAGAGAGAGAGAGAGAGAGAGAGAGAGAGAGAGAGAGAGAGAGAGAGAGAGAGAGAGAGAGAGAGAGAGAGAGAGAGAATATCACAGTACAGTAATTTCTTATTAATCAGTTCTGCGCGTTCGACAAATGGGAACGATGTCATACAAGAGCGACTGTGTGATCCATATTGACCACCTCTCAGGCCTTGTCACCGAACTGGAGTCACAAATCAGAAGTATGTTGCGTATTGACTGAGAGAGAGAGAGAGAGAGAGAGAGAGAGAGAGAGAGAGAGAGAGAGAGAGAGAGAGTGGGGGGGAGAAGTGGCACGGTGGCTGGAATAGGGAAGACGGGTGGTGGAAGGAGGTGGAGTAGAAAGTTTGAAAGGCATTGTGGAGGGGATAGGCATATGCGAAGGTGTGTGTCGGTGGGGAAGTCGGTGGGGAGAGAGAGAGAGAGAGAGAGAGAGAGAGAGAGAGAGAGAGAGAGAGAGAGAGAGAGAGAGAGAGAGAGAGAGAGAGAGAGAGAGAGAGCTATCAAAAGTCGACTGAAACATTTCTCTCAAGAAGATAGCCAAGGTGTCAGCGGAGAAAATGTGAACGCGGACAGTGAGAGAAAAGACAAAAATAGGACAAAAAAATGGAAGGTTTAAAGAGACAAATCCGGTCGGAAACCTCCTTCTTACGTAATCTTGGCGTGAAGAAGAGCTGCTTGAGGAGGGATTCTAGGCGACTAAACCCACGAAGAAGGACGTGAAAAAAGTAAAGAAAAATAAGGAGAAGGATTTTGGAGGAAATATAAAGGCTTTTCTGGAAATCTGGAAAACTGGAATCTGGAAAACGAAAGAAAGGAAAAATAGAAAGGAGGAAGGAAAGTCAGCCAGAAAAAAGGATACAAAACCAGGCTGCCATCCAAGTTGCTATTCATCCAGGCATCCCTTACACAACTCACTGGCTATCCAGCCAGTTATCCAGTCAACCAGCCATTCAGTCAGCCAACCAGTCAGTCATCCAGCCAACCAGACAGTCACAGATACAGTCAAATTTCAGTAAGTCAGCCATTCATCCAGACGAACCAACCAGTCAACCAGTCAACCAGCCAGCCAGCCAGTCAGTAAGTCAGTCAGCCATCCAACCAAACAGTCACAAATACAGTCACATTCCAGTAAGCCAGCCATTCATCCAGACGATCCAACCAGCCAGTCAGTCAGTCAAGAACACACAAATCCACAGAAGGACAGACAGTTAACCCTTCACAAAGACAGAAACAGCCATTCACAAGACAGAATCCAGAAACACAAGACAGAAAAAGAAGGGCAACAGAAAGACAGGCAGACCCATCCTGCTAACAGACAAGTAAAGACAGATAAAAAAAGAGCAACAACTGAGTAAAAGATAAAGAAACAGAGAAATACCAAGCCATTTAGAATAAGGACCGAGCCATCACGACGGAGACGAAGTGAATGGCCTCCTCTTGTCTCCAATATATCGGTCTCCAATATTTACTTAAAACTGCCTGTTGACACGTGATGTATAGATATATATTCTGCACCTGTGTGTGTGTGTGTGTGTGTGTGTGTGTGTGTGGTGTGTGTGTGTGTGTGTGTGTTATTCACCCATGGTCTTGTCCACGCGAGCTGGCTCGCGATCGCCAGTGCGAGCACCCTCTCAGTGCGAGCTTGGAGCTCATTATTACCGATCTTTGGGCAATGCTGGGACCTCACACACCACACACCCCCATCCCCTTGCTCAAGGGGGACAGTAACCGCCCGAATTTGTCAGTGAAAAATCCCCGGGAGCGCGAGGATTCGAACCGCCTACCCACAGAATGGGAGCCCGGCACGCTGTCACCTGACCATCGCGCGGTGTCATTTCTGACAAATTTCGGTGTCCAGTGTGTGTGTGTGTGTGTGTGTGTGTGTGTGTGTGTGTGTGTGTGTCTGTGTGTGTGTGTGTGGTGTGTGTGTTGTGTTGTGTGTGTGTGTCTGTGTGTGTGTGTGTGTGTGTTGTGTGTGTGTGTTATGGAGAATTGAAGTGGAATTCAATTATTTCATGTGCCCGAATTTTTACTCTCATTCTTTTCCTACCTATGTAATCTATACCACCACCACCACTATTACCACCACCACTACCACCACTACCACCACCACCACCACCACCACCACCTCCACCTCCATTCAGAGCAATACGTACTAACTAGCAATTGTCACGGAGACTCTTACCTAATCCATCCCTTCCCTTTCCCTCCTCTCTTACCCTGAAATACCATGTCATTCCTTACCCCAACCCTAACCCATATAACCTAAATTTACCTGCAGCCTACCTTACCTTACCTCATTCTCCCTTTCTTCATTCTCCCCTCTTTACTGCCTCCCCAACCCTCCACCACACACCTCACCCAGCCCTCACTATCGACCCCACCTCATAACTCTTTCCTCACCACCTTAAGCCCCCCCTTATTTAATCACCCCCTCCCCCTCCCCTCACTTAGTACCTTTAATCCCTGACCCCCCCACCACTTCCCCTCCCACCTTGCCACCAGTGTAATCCTCCTCATTCTCCTCCATCCTTCCATTCTCTCCCCTCATCACTCTCCTCGGCTTTAGGGCAGACAAGTGTGTCCGTCTTTTCAGAACATTGGGTAGAGTTTCCCTATATAATGGTTTCCCCTCACTACACACCAACGCTGACGGACGGACGAGGGGAAACTTTGGTGGCGTCAACAGAACTGCCGGAACGTCTAACAAAGGGGAAATAGAGGGAAGAACTGAGAAATATTCGTGAATCTAGAATAATTGTTTGAGTTGTTGGACTTTTAGTTGCGGTTCGGCGGCGTTCATAGCTGACTCATTACTCGCCTATTTGTTCTTTTTCTTTATTCTTTAATGCCACTCAAGAGGAAAGAGGGGGAGTGAGCGCCTTTATTCCTCTTTGTGTCTTGGAGTGCTCGAGAGGAACAGTGTCCTTCAAAGGGGGATCCAAGGGGTGTTTGTGGTTTTGGTTTTGGTGGTGCTGGTGGTGTTATTAATGGTGGTGGTGGTGGTGGTGGAGGTGTTAGTAGTGGTGGTGGTGGTGTTAGTAGTGGTAGTGGTGGTGTTAGTAGTGGTGGAGGTGTTAGTAGTGGTGGAGGTGTTAGTAGTGGTGGTGGTGGTGTTAGTAGTAGTAGTGGTAGTGTTAGATGTAGTGGTGGTGTTGTAGTGGTGGTTATGGTGTTATTAATGGTGGTGGTGTTAGTAATGTTGGTGATGGTGTTGTTAGTGGTAGTGGTGGTGGTTGGGACTAGTTTTTGTAATAATAATGATGGTTGTGGTGGCATTAGTAGTAGTGGTATTGATGAAAACTGAAACACCATTAATAGCAGCAGTATCAATAGTTACCATTACTACAGATTGAGGCTATTTCCTTGTACATATAGTGATGTCAATTCTATATCATCCCAAACATAGTTGTACATATTTACCCGCCGTTACGGACGTTGATTTCTTAGTTTATTTAATCAATGTTTTGTGAGGCAACGATCGACCAAAACAAAGGCGATCATCAGTAACTGTTATACCTACGAAAGAACAAAAATTTACTCTTACGTACCTTTAGTAAACAAAAAAACATCACAAAATAACAACAATTGACTACCAGACCGAAGAGAAGCCAGAAACATTGAGGGTATAATGAAGCGTAAAGGGAAGTGGACATGGTACTTACTGGTCATCGTAGACGAAGCCAGCGTGCAGCGTGTTCAGGTACAGCACGAGGGACAGCAGCACAGGCACGCCGAACACCAGCCTGTTGGTGAGGTGCAGCGTCACGTCACGCTCAAGGTCACGGGTCTCAGCCTTGCCCGAAGAGGAGGAGGAGGAATGGTACAGAATCTTGCCGCTACCACTTGATCCTCCTATGCCTGCACCTCCTCCTCCTCCACTGCCATATCCACTACCTCCTCCTCCACTACCTCCTCCTCCTCCACGACACAAGGTCCGGCTGGAGGAGGAGGAAGAGAAGCGGATGGTGTGGCGATGATGGTGATGGTGATGGTACTCGCCCGTGGTGGAGCAGTTACTCGCCACTCTTTTCACCGTTTTCATTTTCCTTTATATTCTCTCTTCCTACCTACTTTCTTTCTTTATTCCTCAATATTTATTTTTCAAGAACAAGAACTAACACCGAGTATGATCACTTTGGCGTCTATTCCTTCACCCCACGGAAGGTGACACACACACTCCCGCCTCGCCATGGGTCGTTGTCATCACCCAAGCGGCACTCTTAACACGGATTGATGTATCTCTACCTCTAGTGGCGTATAGAGGCAGGAATGATGTACGTATCTCTACCTCTAATCACGTATCGAGGCTGGATTTAGAGTAGGTAGGGGCAGATCTTAGTCCCTCCACCCACCCTTCCTTCCTTCTTTTCGTCCGTCCGTCCGTCCTGGTCCAAGAGGTCTCCACACTACAACCTGAAGAAGAAGAAGACCACCATTATGTAAACAGTATCACAAACCAACCAAGCTCACGGTATTTGCATGGAAATGACTCGGGGTGGCTGTCATGCAGGCCTTTCCCTTCTTATACTGCTTCTCCTCCTCCATGCTTTACCCTCAGTGTCCTTTCAGTGAGTTCTTCCTCTTTTCTCACTACTTCTCTCTTTTTCTTCTTCCTCCTCCTCCCTACTTTTCCTTTCACGTCCTCTCTTTTTTTCCTACCTACTTCTTTTACTCCTCTTCCTCCTCCCTGCTTTTCCTTTCACGTCCTCTCTCTGTTATTCCTACCTGTCTCCTTTTCTTTCTCCTCCTCCCTACTTTCCTTTCACGTCCTCTCTCATTTTCATACATACCTCCTTTTCCTCCTCCTCCTCCTCCTCCTCCTTGCTTTTCCTTTCACGTCCTCTCTCTGTTATTCCTACCTTCCTCCTTTACTTTTTCCTCCTCCTCCTCCTCCTTGCTTGTGCTTTCGCGTCCTCTCTCTCTTTCCTACCTACCTCCTTTTCTTCTTCCTCCTCCTCCTCCTCCACCAGGCAATAGTTTAGAAGCGGGAACGGGAGAGGGAGGGGAGGGAGGGGGTGATGTGGGCGGGTGGGCGGGCAGCGATGGCCGATACGAGTAAGTGATGGTGGTTGAGCCCGAGGCGTTGAGGTGACTTCATGACGCTTTTTTGTGTGTCTCGGTTAACTCCTTGAACCTTGACACTAAAAAAAGCACTCATGGCACCATCACCTGACACCTTCACACGACCATAAACAAACCCGAAACCTCCTGAGCTCACGCACACACGAACACGCACACACGAACACCAAAAAAAAGTGTACAAAAAATACTTTACAGGACAGAGGTAGTAAAGAGAAGGTAAAGAATGAGGGAAAAAAATAGGAACGAGGTTGAGAGAACAAGAAGCCAAGGAAACTGAGACTGAGGAAGAGACATAGGCAACAGGAGGAGGATTTCGAGGGTGGGATAAAGGGTTAAGGATTGCAGAAGGATACCGAGAGGGCAAGGAAGCGCAGGGGAAGGCGTAGGAGGAGGTAAAGGGAAGTATTCTTTGACGTAAATAAAGACAAGACTGAGGCGGGGGAGATGTAGACAACAGCAGGAGGACTTCGAGAGCGGGATAAAGGGTTGCAGAAAGATACCGAGAGGGCAAGGAGGCGCAGGAGAAGGCGTAGGGAAGTATTCTTTGATGTAAATAAAGACAAGACCAGGGAGTCAGCGTGGAGATAGTGGGAGGCTGGCTGGTGAAGTGCGGCCAGGCGATGTTAAAGCTGTGTGTTGCTTGACTAGTCTGCCGGGAGGAGGAACTGCCTGCCTGCCTGCGTGCTACAACGGTGGCATGGCGAAAGGACATGACCGAAGAGAAACAGTGGGAGGAAGAGGAAAAGGGGCATGAATAAGGATGTACAGGAGGAGGGTGTAAATGTAGAGGAGAAGGAAAAGGAATGAGGAAGGGATTGATTTACGTAGCTACAGTGTTCCCTTATATTAGAACTGTATGGGACACCTGGAATGACGGGCAGGTTAATAAAGCTGAGCGTATGAGAGATGGATAAAGTGGAGACTCGGAAAAGGGAAAGGGAGTCAGAATGGATGGATGTTGGAAGTGGAATAAGAGGAGGAGGAGGAGGTAGAGGAGGAGGAGGAGGAGGAGGAGGAGACTAGGTGATGTTATTACTTGGTTGCTGTCATATAAGAGAGAGAGAGAGAGAGAGAGAGAGAGAGAGAGAGAGAGAGAGAGAGAGAGAGAGAGAGAGAGAGAGAGAGAGAGAGAGAGAGAGAGACAGAGAGAGAGAGAGAGAGAGAGAGAGAGAGAGAGTTTAAAAGACGAAAGGTGGTGAAGACAAATGAGCGCCGCAGGTGACTTACAGCGACTAATTAGTAAGACTGGAGACAGGTGTGCGTGTGTGGGTGTGAAAAAGCTAAAGACTAACGAGGGAGATACAGACAACCGCTGAAACATAGTCTACGCGTAAAGACAAGATAAAAAGGAGTAAGGAAAATTATATCACTGAACGTAAACGGCAAAGTATAAGAACAGAAGTACATGAGAAAATAAGGAAGCTACAAGAGGTAGTTCCTGTACACGTGGTAGAGCCGGTAAACATGTGGTAGTTCCTCTTACACGTGGTAGTTACTGTACACGTGGTAGTTCCTGCGTACTAATTAATTATAAGCATATCGAGTTTAGGTATCAATTAGAAGTATATCAGATTACTTTTTTCTGATAGTCAAGAAATGTCATAACTTCCACCTTCCTCCTCGTCCCCATAAAAAAGAAAACGAGGATAAAATGACAGAAGGAATAGATAAGGAACAGAAAACGTGACTGTGGAATGGACCATAAAGGAGTACAGGTCGACGAGATTAACCCAACATAACATTACCATAACAACGACGCTCAGGCTCCCTAGTCGAACCTTATCACCGTTCCTTGTCTCAAATCGACCTTAAAAAACGATTCGAACTCTTGGAACGGAGCCATTACTTCATTCTTCTTTTTATTTACCTACCTATATTTCTTTCTTTTTCTCTACCTATATTTTTATTTGACTTTCGTAGTTGTTTGGTTATGTTGTTAGTTTTGTTATTTTGGCTGTTACTGATTTTGTATTCGTTGTTAAGTGTTGTGTGTGTGTGTGTGTGTGTGTGTGTGTGTGTGTGTGTGTGTGTGTGTGGTGTGTGTGGTGTGTGGTGTGTGTGTGTGTGTGTGTGTGTGTGTGTGTGTGTGTGTGTGTGTGTGTGTGTGTGTGTGTGTGTGTGTGTGTGTGTGTGTGTGTGTGTGTGTGTGTGTGTGTGTGTGTGTGTGTGTGTGTGTGTGTGTGTGTGTGTGTGTGTGTGTGTGTGTGTGTGTGTGTGTGTGTGTGTGTGTGTGTGTGTGTGTGTGTGTGTGTGTGTGTGTGTGTGTGTGTGTGTGTGTGTGTGTGTGTGTGTGTGTGTGTGTGTGTGTGTTGTGTGTGTGTGTGTGTGTGTGTGTGTGTGTGTGTGTGTGTGTGTGTGTGTGTGTGTGTGTGTGTGTGTGTGTGTGTGTGTGTGTCGTATAGTGTTGCTACCTCAAAGGCTAGTATTGCATTGTATTGTATTACTATTGTGGTTTATTTTATTGGATTACGTGTGTGTGTGTGTGTGTGTGTGTGTGTGTGTGTGTGTGTGTGTGTGTGTGTGTGTGTGTGTGTGTGTGTGTGTGTGTGTGCGCGCGCTTGCGCGCGCGTGTGTGTGTGTGTGTGTGTGTGTGTGTGTGTGTGTGTTTCGACTCAATGCATTAAAAGCACCTTTCCGCTTTCTTGGTTTTCGTTCGAAGTGCGTTACCACTTAATAAAGGTAAACAAAAGAGTGCGGTTGATGGGCAATGGTTGAAGGGTTGTGGCTGATGGGTTGTGGTTGATGGGTTTCTGGTTGATGGGGTTCTGGTTGATGGGTTGAGGTTGATGGGTTGTGGTTGAAGGGTTTCTGGTTGATGGGGTTCTGGTTGATGGGTTGAGGTTGATGGGTTGTGGTTGAAGGGTTGTGGTTGATGGGTTTCTGGTTGATGGGGTTCTGGTTGATGGGTTGTGGTTGAAGGGTTGTGGTTGATGGGTTTCTGGTTGATGGGGTTCTGGTTGATGGGTTGTGGTTGAAGGGTTGTGGTTGATGGGTTTCTGGTTGATGGGGTTCTGGTTGATGGGTTGTGGTTGAAGGGTTGTGGTTGATGGGTTTCGGTTGATGGGGTTCTGGTTGATGGGTTGAGGTTGATGGGTTGTGGTTGAAGGGTTGTGGTTGATGGGTTTCTGGTTGATGGGGTTCTGGTTGATGGGTTGTGGTTGAAGGGTTGTGGTTGATGGGTTTCTGGTTGATGGGGTTCTGGTTGATGGGTTGAGGTTGATGGGTTGTGGTTGAAGGGTTGTGGTTGATGGGTTTCTGGTTAATGGGTTGAGGTTGATAGGTTGTGGTTGAAGGGTTGTGGTTGATGGGTTTCTGGTTGATGGGTTGAGGTTGATATGTTCTGGTTGATGGGTTTCTGGTTGATGGGTTTCTGGTTGATGGGTTGAGGTTGATAGGTTGTGGTTGAAGGGTTGTGGTTGATGGGTTTCTGGTTAATGGGTTGAGGTTGATAGGTTGTGTTTGAAGGGTTGAGGTTGATATGTTGTGGTTGATATGTTGTGGTTGAGGGGTTGTGGTTGAGGGGTTGTGGTTGAAGGGTTGAGGTTGCTATGTTGTGGTTGAGGGGTTGTGGTTGGTGGTTGGTTGTTGCTGTGAGTGGAGGAACCGAGATTTCTAATAAAACATCTACCATGATCCTTCATCTTGCCTTTCCTCATAACGTGGAGCCAGACTCTTCTCGCCTAATCTTTGCACACCTCGTAGCCTCATTTCGCCTCACCGCCTTACCTCACGCAATCTTGTCTTACCTCATTATGCAATTCATTGAAACTCCACCTCACCTCCGAACACTCCTTCACCTGTAAACTTTCCTCTCCCTCCTTCCTTTCTTCTTCTTTTCCTTCTATTCTCTCCTTTTCTTCTTCTTTTCCATATTTTCTCTACTTCTTTATTATTATTACTACTCTTTTCGTATGA
>JACEEZ010007631.1:150000-152500 GCA_016584305.1 Chionoecetes opilio
AAGAACAATACGAGATTAGAAAATACGGTTGAGGTTAGAGTCATGTTTAATAAGAGAAGAAATAAGAAAGTGAATACATGAAAAGATTAGCATGACAGAATGAAATAGAATGGAGGGAAGTAGAAAAATTAAATCTGGAATGATAGATAAATTCTGAAGAAACACACACACGCGGACACATACCACACACACACACACACACACACACACACACACACACACACACACACACACACACACACACACACACACACACAATCCTCATCAAAACTGACTCTGCTTTCACTCTTATTATGACCTTAAAATATGCATCTAGCAACTGTAGTGTATTTCATGTTCCTCGTTGGGTCTGCAGTGTTGCTATTGTGTTGCTCTGGACTGCCCTTGTGTTGCCTAACTATATTACGTAGTGTGTTGTATTATGAATGTTATTTACGTGTGTGTGTGTGTGTGTGTGTGTGTGTGTGTGTGTGTGTGTTGTGTGTGTGTGTGTGTGTGTGTGTGTGTGTGTGTGTGTGTGTGTGTGTGTGTGTGTGTTGTTGTGTGTGTGTGTGGTTGTGAGTGATGTTATCTTTGTGTTTAGTCCTTGTGTTGCTTATGCTTTTGTGTTGCTTCAGTCAACAATGAGAAGTAAGGAGGGTTATGTACTCAGAAACCATAGAATACTGTGTGTGTGTGTATGTGTGTGTGTGTGTGTGTGTATGTGTGTGTGTGTGTGTGTGTGTGTGTGTGTGTGTGTGTGTGTGTGTGTGTGTGTGTGTGTGTGTGTGTGTGTGTGTGTGTGTGTGTGTGTGTGTGTGTGTGTGTGTGTTTGAGCCTATAGCGCCTGTAGGCTATTATATTCCTTCCTTACATTAGAAGAAGTTTAGAAGATAGAAGTTTTTTAGTAGATTATCCACATAATTGAACATATATAAAACTAAACAAATCTTAAATTGTAATGATGGTTTGCATGATTGAGGTGAATCACTTAAATTATAGAATACGTAGAAAGAAATAAAACTGAAAGAGTAGTCAAACATGAAATACTAATGAAGTGGCAGATCAAGTGAAGCGAAAGTGGCGAGTGCGAGGAGTAAAAGTGAAAGATTTAAAAGGCAGTCAAGTTTATGTCATCCTTAAAGTGATAATTATGATATGAGAGTTAAGAGAATACAGTGGGAAGTAAAAAAAGACATACAGGTTTTGGACGAGAAGAAAAACAGTATACAGCACGAGTAGAGGAGAAGAGAATGACATACGAACAACATTAAGGAGGGGGAGAGAAAAAGTAATATACCACATTGCAAGGGGAGAAAGAATACCATACAACATTGAGAGTAAATAGGAAATTAACGTACTACATGGAGATAAGAGACAAATATACTTCATTGGTGGGAGAGGGAAAATTACAGCATTGAGAGGAGGGAAAAAAATGAAATCAGTGAATTATTAATGCAATGCAAGAAGAAATTAGTGTTAGAAAGAACGTTAGAAATAATTAATTGGATATTTATAACGAAAAGGTCAAACATCATTTTAATTGCACCACGTTTTGTTGTGTTTATTTGTTCATGTCTTTTACATTTCGTGTGATCAATTGTCGTGCACATTACGTCTATGTATTTTCAGTGTTAATTAACTATTCATAGAGATAATTATGTTCACTATCATTCTGACATTGCATTAGGGATGACCTGATGAAATTAGCTCACAATACAAACCCTTTTTTGGACGTGGTATTAATGGAAGGGTAAGCAGATGTCAATTTCGTTTCGTCAACACTTAAACGTAATCAATTTCTATCTCTTCATTTCCTTAGGAGATCAACAAAATAAATACCTGTTCAGATTTTCATTTTTTGTACTAATATTTTTACTACTTTTTATTTTACTTATTACTAATCAGTTTATTACGTGTTTCTTTTTTGGGTTTTTTTTGTACACGCTATGAAATTCGATACAAAAGGTAGATAAAAAAAACTACTACCGTGTTTATTGTCATTGTAAATCCATTGGAGAAATTCCTTTTTGCATTACGAGTCACGTTATGGTCACGGCACAGACATGCCAGTAGCTTCATGTCTCTTTTGCATGACCCGGAACAATTACCTTTCTCTCTCTCTCTCTCTCTCTCTCTCTCTCTCTCTCTCTCTCTCTCTCTCTCTCTCTCTCTCTCTCTTCTCTCTCTCTCTGTGTCTTTCTGTCTGTCGGTCTGTCGGTTCGTCGGTCGTCTCTCTCTCTCTCTCTCTCTCTCTCTCTCTCTCTCTCTCTCTCTCTCTCTCTCTCTCTCTCTCTCTCTCTCTCTCTCTCAAAAGTAAGGCCTCATGCTAGCAACCATTGTCAGGGAGTTACAATGGCCCTTTTTCCTCTTTTTTTTCTTTCATTTGTAGGACTGAGCAATTTGGGAAGCGACCTGTTATTTTTTTCTTTCCCTCGCTTCTATGTTTTTTTGCGTCTATTGTTTATTTTACTTTTCCTCTGTTCCTTATCTGACCTATGAGAGAGAAAGAGAGAGAGAG
>JACEEZ010007631.1:175000-190000 GCA_016584305.1 Chionoecetes opilio
AGTTTTGAGTTATTTTCATCGAGAAAGGACACTATTTTATCCCGCAATATTTTCTCAAATAGTTTAACAATCACAGACGTTAGAACAAATTTGGGGCGATAATTACTTGCTAGGCTCTTACCCCCTTTTCTTGAATATCGTTGTCACATTAGCTAATTTCCACATACTAGGAACATTTTGTCCATTAGCGATTTTTTGAGAATAATCTTTAATGGGAGCGAAAGTTGACTGTGACATTCGCGAAGTAATCGCGGCGAGATTTCGTCCACCCCCACGGATTTTGCTGGGTCGAGTTTCTGCAAATACTTTGATATTTCGTCTACTGTTATCTCTCCTATTTCCAATCTACCCACTTTCGAGTCCCGCATACATGGTTAGGTTCTGGTAATGGAGCTTCGTCTTCTCTAATAAATACCGCATTAAAGTATTCATTGAGTACGAATACCATGCTTTATTATCATTTTCCAAGTGTTATTCTTATTTTTCAGTGGCCCAATAATTGTTTTGACGTTTTTTACTTCGAAAGTATTGAAAGAAAAACCCTTTTTGGGTTTGATTTGGATTTCCTTTGCAATTTGTTCTTTATACTCGCGCTTTTAGTCTTTATTAATCCTTTGCAACGAAAGTTTTACGTCATTGTATTCTCATAGAATCGCAGTCCGCATTTGATCGCTTGTAAAAATTTATACGCTTTGTCGCTTACTGCCAATGATTTGTTGGGAAACTCATTAGTCATCCAACTGGGTTTGTTTAGTTATTTAGACGTTTCCTTTTCATGGGAACATGTTTTTCAACCACCGATTGGAGTTTATTTGTGAATAAATTACACATGTTTTCGGGCGCTATTACCGTTTAGTAGGTCAACCCAATCAACTTCGCTTAGTAACCCCGCTGATCTTCGTGATGAAATCTGCTTTATTAATTGGGAACTAATAACCCATTTTCTGTGATGTCTACATTGCAATTTATGCCGCATCTGATTAACCTGTGATCACTGTTTTCAAATGTTCACCTATATCGCAGTAATCAATCAGATCAGTGTCGGTAGTGAAAACTAAATCTAGGATACTATTATCCTTTGTAGGCTCATTTACCACCTGATTTAGATATACTTCGTTTACCATATCAAGCAATCGCGTACCTTCACTATCAGCAGAATTATTATTCCAGTTTATACGAGGTAGGTTTAAATCTCCACATATAATTGTGTCGTTATTATTGTTGATAACTGACTTTATCTCGTCATAGAGGAGGCCATCGACTTCCGCATTAGATTTGGGAGGACAATATATTGCCCCAATAGTTAGCAATTTACCGTTTAGCTTAATCTTTGCGTAAACTAATAGGAGGTTAAGTAACTAGTAGGAGGAGGAGTAGGAGGAGGAGGAGGAGGAGGAGGAGGAGGAGGAGGAGGAGGAGGAGGAGGAGGAGGAGGAGGAGTAGGAGGAGGAGGAGGAGGAGGAGGAGGAGGAGGAGGACGACGACGAAGAGGACGAAAGTAAAAACTGTAAGGATTATGATGATATTAGAAAGCAAGGAGGAAAAGATTTAAAGAAGATTGATGGTTGAAGAGGAAACACAATGGACAGGGATGAGGATGTAAACAAAAGTAAAAAATAAATGGCAATATGAAAGAGGAGGAGGAGGAGGAGAATGACGAGTAAAAGGAAGGCCTTGAGGAAGGAGGAGGAGGAGGAGGAGGAGAGGAGGAGAGGAGGAGGAGGAGGAGGAGGAGGAGGTCTAACAATAAAGACACTCTTCTCCCGGAGGTGGAAGGGAAATCCTGCTCAGAAATCAGGAAATTACACAAAGATTTTCCTTCACATTTCACGTTCATAGATTTTCTTTTCCTTTTTTCTGCGTCTTTTCCAGTTTATTTACGCATTGCTTATTTTTTATTTGTTTTATATGTGTTGTTTTTATCAGTTCTCAATGTTCCTTTGTCTGTATGTTATATTGCTAACTCTTTTGTAATTATTTTTCCGTTTTAAAATAACTTAACTTAAAAATAACTCAATTAGCGTATCCATTTTTTTCTTTTACTTAATTATTCTTCGTGTATTTTAAGTTTTATTTCCTCAGTATTCCACATTTTTGTCAGAGTTTCCTTTACAACTCCTTCGACTCTTTCCTTCCACTCTTTTTCTCCTTCTTCGTGGTTGCTTTTCCCTTCACGCTTGACTTTTCTTTCTTCCTCTTCGTATAATCCATCACTCATTCCTTTCTCCTCCTCTTCCTTCTTCTCACCATCATCATCATCATCACCGATTCTTCTTTCTCACTTCCTCTCTCTTTCATTCTTTTCCTTTCCGCTCTCTTCCTGTTCCTACTTTCTTCTTCATTTTTGCTCCTCCTATCTTTACTCCCACATCCCTTCGCTTTTTATCCTTCACACTTCAATTTCCTTCCTCTTCCTCGTTTTCGCCTTATCTCTCCTGCATTTTTTACTCTTTTATTCGTCTAATTCTTTCTTTTTCTCCTGCTTCTCATGTTTTCTTTCATTCGCCTCCCTGCCTCCTCCATTCCCCTTTCTAACCTTTTTTGCGACTCAGTTTCCAAGACTTAGTTAGGAAAGGTAACTAGATTTGATAACCCTGAGAGAGAGAGAGAGAGAGAGAGAGAGAGAGAGAGAGAGAGAGAGAGAGAGAGAGAGAGAGAGAGAGAGAGAGAGAGAGAGAGAGAGAGAGAGAGAGAGAAGAGAGAGAGAGAGAGAGAGAGAGAGAGAGAGAGAGACATTGATACTGTTATGTTTCAAGAGTTCACATGGCCTTTATTTTGAATTTAGTGTCATTATTATTAGCATTGTTATTAGAGGAAGAGGATAAGTAGGAGTACATCGGAAGGCATATAAATAACAGATAACCAGAAGAACTAATGGTATGTGACGAGAGTGTCTATCTATTCTAGTTGAACCTACGAATAAAAAGTGTGACATGACAGAGCATGGAGAAGAAAGAGAAGGAGGAGAGGTTGTTTCCATGCAGTTGAGATAAAAGAAGATTGAGAACTAAGAAGAGAGGAGGATAATCAAATAAGGAAGAAAGTCAAATGAGAAGAAGAGAGAAAGATATAAATTAGGAAGGAGAGGACAATATGAGAGTGTGATAAGATGCGTTTGTGGAGGAAGGATCGAGGAGGAGAGGAGATAGGCGGAGGAGAGGGAGAAGGAGAAAGGAGAGGAGGAAGAGGAGGAGAGGAAGAGGGATAAAGGAGGGGAGATAGTAGATGGAGAGAGAAAGAAAAGATGAAGAAGAAGAAAAAAGCGAGAGTGAAAGCGAGTCAGGGAACGTAACTTAGTTCTCTTTCGTCTAATAAGTTAAAGAAGTTGGTTAGCGTAGAAAAGTGACGAAAGTAGACTCATTTCGGCCAATTACAAAGTTGTCATTTAACTGCGTTGACGAGTTTCATCTAGTTTGACTAAAAAATATATACGTTGCCTATACTATTTTTTTCTGGTTCTTTCGTTAAGACCGATAGTTTCTAGTTGTATTACCTCTGAGTGGGACGAACATTTTCATGACTAGATACATCACGCTAAAAGTTGAGATGTTAATTAAGAGTGAAGTAAGTGCTACCAATTTATTTTTTCTTAGTACATTTCCTCCTTCTCACCTTCGTCGCCTTCCCCCCCACCCCCCACCCCCCCTCCTCCTCCTCCTCCTTCTCCTCATTTGGCACGTCGAGGAAGCAAGGTGTCGTGAGGAAAAACTTTAGGCGAGAGATTTTAAAAGAGGATTTGGTGTTGACGAGTGAAAAAAAAATCTTAAAAAGGATAATGATGATAGAAATGCTAATAATAACAATAATAGTGATAATAATAATGAAAGCAGTAGTAATGATAATAAAAGTAATAGTAATAAGGACAATAATGATGATGATAATAGTTATAATAATATAATTATAAAAAATTCAGCTTAAAAATTTCTGAATATATTTTTCGTACCCAATTTTCTACCCGTATGTATGTTTGTTTTTCTAAGTTTTATTGCATCATATAAAAGTTTATCCCGTCTGGATATCAGGGAAAAGATGTTGAAATGGTTGGTTTCCATAATCTTTTAGGGGAAAAAGTGCTGCGAAAACAAAGTCTAATCTGCACCTTTTCCTAATAAAGATCAAAGAAATAAGGAAAATATAGAAAGTAAGGAAAGAAGGGAAGAAATGAGGGAATGAGAGAGAGAGAGAGATAGAGAGAGAGAGAGAGAGAGAGAGAGAGAGAGAGAGAGAGAGAGAGAGAGAGAGAGAGAGAGGAGGAAGAGAGAGGAGAGAGAGAGAAAAAAAAAAAAAACGCTTCAAAGACGAGAGGAGGAAAAAGATAAACCAGAAACGAAAAATGAGAAAAAGACGAAAAAATAGCATGAAGGGAGAGGGATGAAGCAAAGGAAAGAAGGAAAGGAAGAATAAAGAAAAAAAGGTAGATCACGAGGAAAAGTGAGATAAGGAAGAGGAAGAGGAGTTACATGGAGAATATTTAATGTTTTCAAAATCAGAATCCCATTGAGATCTTCAGACAGTTTGGTTCATCAACTCTCTTAAGATCTTCACATTTCCAACCCTTTCCCACCCTTTTTCTCCCTCCATTCCTTCTTCATCCCCCTCCCATCCCTCCCTCCATTCCTTCTCCATCCCTCCATCCCCCTCCAATCCTTCCTATCCCTCCCATCCTTCCCTTCCCTCCCCTTTCATCCATCCATCTCTTCCTCCATTCCCCCTCCCATCCTACCCTTCGCTCTCCCTCCTATCCCCCTCCCATCCTTCTCCCATCCCTTCCTCCATTCCTTCTCCATCCCTCCCATCCTTCCCTTCTCTGTCACGTAATCCTCTTTTCCGTGTTCCCTTCCTCTCCTTAGGGTCTGGTGTTTTTCTCTTAGTCTTAGTTCCTCTCTGTTGCTTCTCCCTCTCCCTTTATCTCCTCTTCGCTTCCATCTTCTTCATCTTCGCTTCTTCGCTTCGTTTTCTCTATGTGCTTCTTTGTTGACTGAGCTTCTTCATTATATTCATAGTTAGAGTTTGTTAAAGGAAAGGAAATGTAGTAAAGAAGGAAAAGTAAATTTGAATGCCACGTCGGGTGATATAAATGAAGGAAGGGGGTGGAGGAGAAAAATGAATAAAATGAAGGATAGGGAGACACATGGGCTATTAAATGAAAGAAAAACTCAAAATGGAAGGTTGAGAGAGAGAGAGAGAGAGAGAGAGAGAGAGAGAGAGAGAGAGAGAGAGAGAGAGAGAGAGAGAGAAAAGAAAAAAAAATTCGCCTAACTTCTTTTTCAACTTTTTTTTTTACTTTCCTTTTCAAGCTTTTTTTATAGTATCTTTTACACTCAAACAAATGAAAGGCAACAAACAAGCTTGTGTCCGCCACCACCACCACCATCACTACCACTACCACCACTACCACCACCACCACCACCACCACTACTTCTCCCTGCGCCATTTCTCACATCACAAAAAGTTGGTGCTTCTCTACTTGGTTTGAAGGTCGAGGTGTAGTGACACTTGTGATCGAACGGGTGAATTATGAATAAGAGGACGTCAGGAAGGTCAGAACACGTGGAGGAGGTGGAAAGGGTGTCAGTGAATAGGGTTACTGAATGAGGGTATAGAGTAAAGGAGAAGAGTAGAAGAGTAGAAGTAGTAGTAGTAGAAGTAGATAGAGTAGAAAGAGTTTAGAGGGGTGTAGAGGGGTTTAGGAGGGTGTAGAGGGGTTTAGAGAGGTAAAGAGGGGTGTAGAGGGGCTTAGAAGAGGGTTTAGTAGAAAGAAGAAAGTGTATGCAAGTAAAGAAGACCTGAAAATGGAGGAAGAAATGGTATTGAAAGTTAAATATAGGCTAGGTTAACCCCTTCACGCCTAGATCTTAACCTTTGTTATAAAAAATTATATGTTGTCGAGCCGTAAAATTACGAAAGGTAACTTAATATACCAAATTAGTTAGTCGACAAGGATACTAAACAGGTCATATCTATAAAACATTGCAAATATTCCCTAAAAATTGTCGTATGGTAACCAAATTACAATGAAAATTACGTTCTGGGCCTCAAGGGGTTAATGTATAGGTATAATAGGGTATGGGAAGGAGTAGAGGAAGCAAGTGTATCTAGTTAGACAAGGCAAAGGCATTCCACTTGTGTATGGGGCATATTGGAGTAAGAATGAGGGTGAGGTATATGATATGAAAAGAAGTAATAAGGATCAGATGTGATATTGGATAGGAGGGAATATTAAAGTGAGGTTAGGTTAGGTTGGGTTAGGTTAGGTTAGGTAGAAGGAGTAAGTCTGATGGAGAAAAGGTGGATGGAATAGGAAGGTGGATGAAGGGGTGGAAGGACCAGGTGTGTATGCAGGTGGAGCAGGTGGAGGTAGGGTAGCAGGTGATCAGCAGACGGGAGAGTATATAACAAGGCCCTTAACGAGGTGATTTGCTAGTGTCGTGTCTCTGTTAGTCTATCGTTTCTCTTCCTCGATCGTGAATACGGGACACAGGAATTGATGTTCTTCCCCTTTTCTGTGTGTGTGTGTGTGTGTGTGTGTGTGTGTGTGGTGCACCGACAATTGATGTTGTTTTTGTTTTAATATAATTATGTGGACTGCAGATTGCATTATTTGTGTTGTTTATATTAGTACTAACAGTATGTATTGTTATAAGATTATGTGTTAATGTTAAGATTTATGTACACTGTGGTCAGTAAATTATCTATCTATCTATCTATCTGTGTGTGTGCCCAATAGTTTCCTTAATATACCATCAACTACATATCGAAAAACTCGTACCGAAGAAAGAATACAATAAGAACAATCGATAATAATATCTTCAGTTATAATACAGACATGAAATAACACATTAATGGCAATCAATAAAATTTCTTCAGGCATTATGTAACCTCTGTGTCAATAGGAAAGCAAAGAAGACTTCTATTGTATTATAAGTATTGACAACACGTGTACCAAAAGATCATCGATTGAGGAAATATTTACTTGGCAATCGTGTTTTCCTATAGAGTCGTTTCTGCTAATCAATCATACTCTTCTATGGATCTTAATAACGTGTTTTTATTAGTCATAGTGGACGATCTATTGGAGTGCCTCGGTCTGAATGATGAAAAAAAAGAACATGTGAATTGCGATACGCGTTTTGACTCTCTAATGCGCTGACAACCGTGTGATTTAGTCGAGTAAGGTTTAATGTCTTCCTTTAGTAGATATAAACTTATAAACTTACAAACTTATAAACTATAGATATAGACTTAAATATGCATCTTAACTATCCATTGGGGGGAATCATCCGGTTTGAACCGGCTCACAAGGTTAACCATATAGATGTCACAACCCATGTTATCGGTAAATGGCTTATATAATAATGATAAAGGGGAGGAAGTGGGGGTGTGGGTGTGTGGGTGTGGTGTGTGTAATGGTGTGTGTGTG
Organism: Chionoecetes opilio; assembly: GCA_016584305.1. Lineage (NCBI taxonomy): Eukaryota > Metazoa > Arthropoda > Malacostraca > Decapoda > Majidae > Chionoecetes > Chionoecetes opilio. Next base: position 182,421 of record JACEEZ010007631.1, read on the forward strand.
TGGTGTGGTCCAGGGTGCCGTGCACTGGGTGGGGGTAGTGTATGGGTATGGAAGTTTGTGAGGAATCGGCTGAGTAATGGGTGGAGGTTTTCCCATGTGAATAGATGGCGTATCATCATTTTACTTCTGTTTTTCTTCGGGGTTGTGTTTGGTGGGCCGAAGGCCCACCAAACCCAGGTGGTGGGCCGAAGGCCCACCAATAGCCCTCCGCAGGAGCTAGCCAAAAAGTCCGCCCGGAGGGGGGGCTTTGCCGCTAGTCCTTAAATATAGAAGAAAAAAACATCTCGTATTGATAGAGAAATTAAATAAACACAACTTTTTCCATGTTTCCTCAAGTACTGGGAAAAGGACAAATGGATAGGTCTTGGAATTAGTGGAAAGAAAGGGAGGGAAAGCAAATCACGTTCAGTACGACACTCAAACTAACATCACAAAAAACATATCAGGTTAACATTTCATCTTTGTTTTGCCAATTTCGTCAATTTCTGGAACAATTACACCACTTGTTTATCTTTCTCCTTCTCCCCATTTCTCCTCCAACCTTCATTGTCTCCCTCGTTCTCCTCCAATTACTCTTTGTTTTTCCTCCCTCTTGTTTCCTCAATCTGACTCTGCCGCTGATATGCATTAAGGTTTCATAAGGTGTTTCGTGCAGTATGTAGATTTCCATCCCACTCAATCCACGTGGCACAAACACCTAAATAAATAGTGAATGCGAGGTTGTGTGTGTTGTGTGTGTGTGAATGAGAGAGAGAGAGAGAGAGAGAGAGAGAGAGAGAGAGAGAGAGAGAGAGAGAGAGAGAGAGAGAGAGAGAGAGAGAGAGAGAATATGCAGTATTATAGATTACTTGCCTACACAGAGTAAAGGCAGACGAGGCACGTAATATTCTCAAAAAAAATCCTTAACATGATTGAAACGTGAAGTGTGTAAAGACAAAGTGAACAAGAGAAGAAAAAAATCATATAACGCAGAGGTAGGATCTCTCTCTCTCTCTCTCTCTCTCTCTCTCAGACTGTGATTGTTGCCTGGACCACTGAAAGACATGACCTCGAGGGGGAAACACTTGGAGTATCCGTGCGGCCTTGAGAGAGAGAGAGAGAGAGAGAGAGAGAGAGAGAGAGAGAGAGAGAGAGAGAGAGAGAGAGAGAGAGAGAGAGAGAGAGAGAGAGAGAGCGCGCTTATATCGAATTGTTTACTGTCCCTTGCATGATGTAGTTGTGATGGTGTTTGCCTATCGGTAGTAAATTATTGTATGTGTGTGTGTGTGTGTGTGGCTGTGTGTGTGTGTGTGTGTGTGTGTGTGTGTGTGTGTGTGTGTGTGTGTCTGTGTGTGTGTGTGTGTCTGTCTGTGTCTGTGTCGTGTGTTGTGTGTGTGTGTGTGTATTTAGTCTCTCCTCGTCGCATCTCCTTCTCCTCTTCTTTATTCTCTTCCTCTGCTGCTTCCATATCCTCCTCCTCCTTCTCCTCCTCCTTCTCCTCCTCCTCCCGTCTACCTACTTTTTCCATTAACCTTTCTCGCAATGGGGGAGAAATAAGTCTCCCAAAAGTCATAAGATTTTAGAATTCCATCTGAAACTTGAACCGGTAGCGAGTGGTTCTTGAATTAGCGGACGGTTCTGAACCTTTTTCCCTGGCCTGAAATTTTAATAGAGTTGCAGGATAAGAACCCCAAGTTTTAGAAAGAGAGAGAGAGAGAGAGAGAGAGAGAGAGAGAGAGAGAGAGAGAGAGAGAGAGAGAGAGAGAGAGAGAGAGAGAGAGAGAGAGAGAGAGAGAGAGAGAGAGAGAGAGAGAGAGAAAGAGAGAAAAAAAAAAGACGTGAAAATGAAATGAAAATAGTTGGAATCTCAATATCAATGGACTATTTTTTTTAGTATTAATTAATATCGAAATAACTACTTTCAAGTGCCCCGGTAATAACAATAACGATTATACCAATAACAATAAGAATAATGATAACAATAATAATGATAATAGATAATTAAAACTAATGAAAAACAAAAATATTATAATAGTACCATTATTTCCATGCCATAATTCTTGCTTAAAGGCCAAGGAAGGAGGAGGGAAGGAAGAAGGAGGTAGGAGGGAGGGAAGAAGGAGGTAGGAGGGAGGGATGGCAGGAGGAAATACTCTCATATATTTTCGGTTATAATTAGATTTACTCAAAGTTGTAAAGCGTTTGAACGTTCGTAGAAGTGTGTGTGTGTGTGTGTGTGTTGTGTGTGTGTGTGTGTGTGTGTGTGTGTGTGTGTGTTTACGTGTGAGTGTATAGATGAATGCGTGTGCGTAACTATTATCTCGTTGTAAAGGCACGAGGTAATAAACAGAAAGAGAGACAGAGAGAGAGAGAGAGAGAGAGAGAGAGAGAGAGAGAGAGAGAGAGAGAGAGAGAGAGAGAGAGAGAGAGAGAGAGAGAGACAGAGAGAGAGAGAGAGAGTGTGTGAGAGAGAGAAAGCAATAAAAAACTAAACACACACACACACGCACACACACACACAACATACATGCAGTAGAAATAAACTTTTAAAGCTGACCCTCGCCCTGTTGGCTCGTCCCGTCCCGCCATCCGCGCCCGGGGCTGCTCCACGCTATCCTCACCTCATCATAATATTTCCTCCTTCCCTGCTCCCCCTCCTGACCTCTCCACCTTCCCTTTGACCCCTGACCTCCACCACCAGTCCGCCACCCACACATTACCACCTCTATTCCACCTGTTCCTCCCCCTTCCATTGATTCTCCCACGCCAACCATCTCTTTGCCTTTTTCTCCACCTCCTCCTCTCGCTCCACCTCCTCCTCTCGCATCTTCTCTTATCTCTATTGTTTTCGTCATTCCTACTTATTTGTCTCTCTTATTCGTTGTTTTTTTGTTGTTGGTTTTTGCATATTTTTTAGGGCTTTTAATGTGTCGTGAACAAATTAATAACGTCAAGAAGGCTTTTTGTATAGCTATAGTACTATCGTCACAACACAATCACAACACCATCACCACCACTACTACCACCACCACCATTACCACTACCACCACCACTACCACTACCCCCCTCCCCCCCCCTCCCCCCCTTTCCTTTTTCTTTCTCCCCATTAGGGGCTCATCCCAAAACCCCCCTTTTTTTTCCCCCCCCCCTTCTCTCTCTCTCTCTCTCTCTCTCTCTCTCTCTCTGACCCTCGGGCCGTCCCGCTGAGATGGATTAGCTCTCGTTCAAACACGGGAAACAATATTTCCAAGAACGACAAGGACAAAGAGAGCCTCCCCTCCCCTCCACAACTTCCCTCCCCTCTCATGTTGCCTTCCTCCACACACACACACACACACACACACACATGCCTTCCCCCTATTGATGTTCCTCTTAACCTGAACACTCTTCCTCACCTCAATGATCTCTCTCTCTCTCTCTCTCTCTCTCTCTCTCTCCTCTTTTCTGGTATTAGGTGCTCCTTGAGAAAATTTAGCAGTGGAAATTGGGGATTTTCTTCTCCCTCCTGTGATCCACCGACGCCCCTTATTTACGGCTTCCATTACCACTTCGGGAAACTGCTGCAAATCTTACGTCTTCCTCCTCTTCTTCCTTGTAATTGTCTTCCTCTTCCTCTTCCTCCTCCTGTTTCACTCTCCTTATTTATTTTTAATCTCGTTTCATGGCTTGTTTTGCAGACTTTGTTTTGTCCGTGTTTTTTTTTTGTGTCCTCTCTCTCTCTCTCCTCTCTCTCTCTCTCTCTCTCTCTCCCCTCTCTCTCTCTCCTCTCCTCTCTCTCTCCTCTCTCTCTTTTAACTCACAGCTGCATAGAAAAGCACCTAGTCGTAATAAATTTAAAAAATGATTTTGTGACTATCAATAAAATTTTTAAAAAAAAAAGGGAATAAAAAGAGAGAGAGAGAGAGAGAGAGAGAAGGGGGGAGGGCCAGTTAACCCCATTGTAACAACCCTAAAAGAAATCCTGTCAAAAACCTACAGTCCTTTTTTCTCTGCATAAACGAAGTTGTTCAAGTAGGGCTTCTCTCTCCTCTCTTCTCTCTCCCCTTCTCTCCTCTTCTTCTCTCTCTCTTTTTTCTTCTTTTCTTTTCTCTTCCTCTTTTTTTCTCTCTTCTCTCTCTCTCTCTTTCCCCCTCTCTCCCCCTTCTCTCTCTCTCTCTCTGATTACAAATTTGATTTTTGATAGTGCACAAAAAATTTTTTCAATTTTTACGACTACGGCTTTTTACAGTGTGAGATTAGAGGGAGAGAGAAAAAGGAGATTGAGAAAAAGAAGAGAGGGGAGAGAGGAAGGAGAGAGAGAGGGGAGAAGAGAGAGAGAACGAAGAGAGAGAGAGGGGAGAGAAAGGGAGGGGTAGGGGGGGTAGGTGCAAAATAAAGTGATCAACCGGGGTTTTTGGCACTTAAACATACAAAAAAACTTTCTCTCTCTCCTTCTCCTCTCTCTCTCTCTCCTCTCTCTCTCTTCTCTCTCTCTCTCTCTCTTCGAAAATAGGGGGATGTTGACGAAAAACAGCATCAGAGAGAGAGAGAAGAGAGGAAGAAGGAGGAGAGGGAGAGAGAGAGAGGGGAGGAAAAGGGAGAAGGGAGGAGTTCGTTCGATTAAAAAAAAGGTCAGTTTGAAAAGAGGATAAAAAAAAAAGGGAGAGGGAGAGGAGGGGGAGGGGAGGAGGGGGTAAAAAAAGGAGGAGGAGGAAAAGGGAGGGGAGGGGGAGGAGGGAGGGGGAGGGGGGAGGAGGAGGTATAGGAGGGGAAGAAGAGGAGGGGGGAAGGAGGTAACGAATTAAAGCGAGAGAGACGGGGTGGTAATAAAAGAAGAGGAAAGAGTCCACAAAAAGGAAATGGAGCAGAAGTAAAAAGAAAATTTTAATAAAGGCAAGGAAAGAAAGAAGGAAGGAAAAGAAGAGAAAAGGAAAATTATAAAAAAACGAGATGTATGTTTATCTTTCCCTTCCTTTTTTTCTTGTCTAATTAAGTTTTTCACCCTATCTCATTTTCCCCCCACCTCTCTCCCATTTTTCCCCTTTTTTCCCTCCCTATTTCCCTTTCCCTTTTTAGTCTTTTCTTGACACTAATACCCCACCCCCTCCCGATAAGCTTTTTCTCCCCCTTTTTCTCTACACACCCACACACGCCTATACGCCTCCTACTCTCTCTTCTCCTCTCCTCCTCTCTTCCNAAACTGTGCAATCTTAACGCTTCCTCCTCTTCTTCCTTGTAATTGTCTTCCTCTTCCTCTTCCTCCTCCTGTTTCACTCTCCTTATTTATTTTCAATCTCGTTCTCATCGGCTTGTTTTGCAGACTTAGTTTTGTCAGTGTTTTTGTTTGTGCTCTCTCTCTCTCTCTCTCTCTCTCTCTCTCTCTCTCTCTCTCTCTCTCTCTCTCTCTCTCTCTCTCTCTCTCTCTCTCTCTCTCTCTTTAATCTCACAGCTGCATAGAAAAGCACGTAGTCGTAATAATTGAAAGAATGATTTTGTGCACTATCAATAATCAAATTTGTAATCAGAGAGAGAGAGAGAGAGAAGAGAGAGAGAGAGAGAGAGAGGGCCAGTTAACCCCATTGTAACAACATAACAAGACATATCCTGTCAACAACCTTACCAGTCCTTTGTTCTCTGCATAAACGAAGTCTGTTCAACGTAGGGCTTCTCTCTCTCTCTCTTCTTCTCTCTCTCTCTCTCTCTCTCTCTCTCTCTCTCTCTCTCTCTCTCTCTCTCTCTCTCTCTCTCTCTCTCTTTTTTTCTCTCTCTTCTCTCTCTCTCTCTCCTCTCTCTCTCCTATCTCTCTCTCTCTCTCTCTCTCTCTGATTACAAATTTGATTATTGATAGTGCCACAAAATAATTCTTCAATTATTACGACTACGTGCTTTTCTATGCAGCTGTGAGATTAGAGAGAGAGAGAGGAAAAAGGGGAGGGGGAGAGAAGAGGAGAAGAGGGGAGAGAGAGAAGGGGAGCGAGAGAGAGAACGAGGAGGAGAGAGAGAGAGAGAGGAGAGAGAGAGAGAGGAGAGAGAAGGGATGGGGTAGGGGAGGGGTAGTGTGCAAAATGAAGTGCAATCAACCAGGGTTTGGACACTTGAAACTATACACCGAAACTCTCTCTCCTCTCTCTCTCTCTCCTCTCTCTCTCTCTCTCTCTCTCTCTCTCTCTCTCTCTCTCTCTCTCTCGAAAATAGGGGGATGCTTTGACGAAAAACAGCATCAGGGGAGAGAGAGAAGAGGAGACGAGAGAGAGAGAGAGGATGAGAGAGGGAGGGACGAGAGGGAGAGAGAAGAGAGAGGAGAAGGAGGAGAGAGAGGAGAGATTCAGATCGTCTCTTTTATTCACATGAAGTCAGTGTGAAAAACTGTTTCAAAAAAAAAGGAGAAGAGGAGAGGAGGGGGAGAGGAGGAGGGGATAAGGAAAGGGTGACGAGAAAGAGATGAGAGAGGAGGAGGAGGAGGAGGAGGAGGAGGAGGAGGAGGAGGAGGTATAGGAGGAGGAAGAAGAGGAGGAGGAGGAGTGTAACGATATTAAAGCGAGAGAGACGGTGTGTGTAATAAAAGAAGAGGAAAGATGTCACACAAAAAGGAAATGTGAGCAGAAGTAAAAAGAAAATGTTAATAAAGGCAAGGAAAGAAAGAAGGAAGGAAAGAAGAGTCAAGGAAATTATAGAAACGAGATGCTATTGTTCTCATCTTTACCTTCCTTGTTTTCTCTTGTCTATATTAATGTATTTTTCACCCTATCTCTATTTTCCCCCCTACCTCTCCATCCCCATTTCTTTCCCTATTTCCCTCCCTATTTCCCTTCCTTTTAGTTCTTTTCTTGACACTAATACCTCCACCACCTTCCCTGATAAGCTTTTCTCTCCCTTTTTTCTCTCTACACACCCACACACGCCTATACGCCTCCTACTCTCTCTCTCTCTCTCTCTCTCTCTCTCTCTCTCTCTCTCTCTCTCTCTCTCTCTCTCTCTCTCTCTCTCTCTCTCTCTCTCTCTCTCTCTCTCACGACTCACAATTATACAGTGGAGGGTTTATGGTGTACAGATTGTGATGTCCAGGCATGGTGTTACGAGAATGGATTGATCTACTAAATTATTGTTATATTCTCTCTCTCTCTCTCTCCTGTAACTATGTAGGCTCGACAAACAGCTGTTTCACCATAAGGGTGTTTTGCCGCCCAACCCGTGGCTCTAACTCGCCCTAATGGATCAATTCGTAGCCTCTAAACCAATTTTTGCACTCCTCTACCCGCCTTCTCTCCAGTCCTGTCCATTCATTCTCTTCTCTCTCTCTCTCTCTCTCTCTCTCTCTCTCTCTCTCTCCCCTCTCTCTCTCTCTCTCTCTCTCTCTCACCATGTCTGTCCATCTATTTTTGCCTGTTTGTGTATCCAACCACATGAATCGTATCTGTGTGTGTGTGTGTGTGTGTGTGTGTGTCTCCGTGTGTGTGTGTGTGTGTGTCTGTGTGTGTGTGTATGTGTGTTCCCGCGCGTTTATTTGAAGTGCATTTATACCTGTCAGTACCAAAAATTTATACTTACACACACACACACAAACGTACGTACATGACTTGAGGCAAACCTTCTTTTCCATCCATCTCTTATCCTGGAAAGCC
>JACEEZ010007631.1:192500-210000 GCA_016584305.1 Chionoecetes opilio
GTGTTGTAAGCTACTGTTGTCCCTCTCCCTCCTGTTACCCAACACCTCACATACCTACCCGCATCCCGCCCGCTACCCACACGTATTGGACAAAGTGACCAGTGATTGTACCTAAGTGTTCTTGATGACCCCTTGTGTTGCCTATTTGCACACATGGGTTCGTACGGCGCTACTCCATCGCACTATCACGTGTATGATTTCAACAGTAGCTTTATTTTTTCGTTATTCCTGCGTCCTTTTTATTTTTTATTTAAACAGTTAATAATTACACGAATGGCTTTAAAGGTGGATAAGTTAAGGCAATAAGTGTTTGTGAATACGGCGCTAGACGAGGCATGGCGAGAGTACAACTAAAGCGAAGCATATGTATGATTATCAGTATCTTGATTTGAGGAAGATTGATTTGATCGGCTGGTGGAAAACAGTGATTATTGTGTTGATTATTATGTCACTTCACGACAGACACTTTTTGAACAGCGCTGATCGAAGACATGATGAAGATAATTCTTATTTTGATCTTTTTCTTATATGTAATGTGCGTAAAACTCTTGTTGAAAGTTATTGATATCGGCGAAATTACAATTATGGAGCCACAACGAAGCTATGCCATTTATATCTAGCGCTCAGTACGAAACAATAATAGAAGAAAGGAGTTTTTACCACACGATATAATTTTGTTCTAACATTACATGGCTTTCAGTTCGCTTATATATTACTTACAAAACACTCCAAAACACTTAACACACACACAAACCGATTCTTTTTATCTTCCACACTACCTCCCTCCCTTCCTTCCCTTACTCCTTTCCTCCATTCCTTCCCTCCCTCACCAATACATTCACATGCCATCCCCAAGCCATGAAAGGCGTCCCCTGTATTTCCAGCCTTGGTTTTGATATTCCAGCTGGATGCGTCACCCACCAACACACATCCACGTAAGCCCTGCCGTGGCCAACCCTCGAATATAGAGTGCATGACCCTCTCCCTTTCCTCTGGTATTCAATCACGACGGCATCAAGGAAGACAGGTCAAAAAATGCATACAAATGTTATTTTCGACTTCAAGTGTTTCGTGGGGATTGCGGATTGCCTGGGAGATAAGCAAAGGGCGGTAGCAAGGGCGGTAGCAAAGGGCAGTAGCAAGGGCGTGGTGAATAGGAACCGGGACTAGGAGACTTATAATTATGCCGCTGGGAAAGGTTAGGAAATAGGTGGTTGTGTGTACTGTGTGGGTAAGAACCGCGAGATGGTGGGAATGTCTCGAGGGAGTGAAATGTGATAGAGTAAAAGTAAGGGGAAAATGGGAAGGGATTTTTGATAAGGTGTGAATGTCTCCAGGGAGTGAAATGTGATAGAGTAAAAGTGAGGGAAAAATGGGTAGGGAACTTTTGAGAGAGATGGTATAGTTTTGAGGGATGTTGGAAAAGGGAACAGTGAGGTGGTAGAAAAAGCATGATATAAAGGAATGAGGAAGGGATAAGTAAGGGACATGGAAGGATAATAAGAAAAGGAAATTAATGATGAGATGTGAGGGAATAGGTAAGCACGGATTTCTACGATGCTGGGAAAGATGACACGAGAAGACAAAGGGTGGTGGTGGTGGTGGTAGTGGTGGTGTTTGGTAGATAATGAAGCTGATAAAGGATGTGGCTGTGTGTGTAGGGGGGGGACTGTGTGTGTGTGTGTGTGTGTGTGTGTGTGTGTGTGTGTGTGTGTGTGTGTGTGTGTGTGTAATAGGTGATGTCCTGAGTCAACGGTAAATACCATAAACCATTCTTGAGGTTTATGTTGCCATCCGAGGATAATGTTACATCTCCTATGTCATGCTGGAACACAATGGAGAGAGAGAGAGAAGAGAGAGAGAGAGAGAGAGAGAGAGAGGAGAGAGAGAGAGAGAAGAGAGAGAGAGAGAGAGAGAGAGAGAGAGGGGGTTGATGGTAAGAAAAGGAGAGGCAGGAGGGTGAGAAAAGGAGGGTTGGAGGTAGTTAGGAGTAGGAAAAATGGTAATGAGGGTGACACTATGAAGTGAGAGAGAGAGAGAGAGAGAGAGAGAGAGAGAGAGAGAGAGAGAGAGAGAGAGAGAGAGAGTTAACCAAGGAGTAACATCAGCAGCGGCGGTGAAGGTCGGGGCTCCAGGATCAACAGGTCGGTAGGTCTGGAGGGAGCGGGGCGGCGGAAACCTAACAAGGATACGAAGGAGTTTTTGCATCCTCCTCCCTTCCTCTCGTTATCTCCCCACCAACACCATTACTGGGTCTCTGATAAAGGAATTTTTTAGCTATGATTTCACTTTGTAGTTCACCGTTTTAGTCACCTTTTTTTATTTTATTATTATTATTATTCCTTCGTCATAACGTCTCACCACCATTACCCCTTTTCTGATAAAGAACATTTTTTAGCTATGATTTCACTTTGTAACTCATCGTTTTAGTCACCAGTTTTTTTATTTATTCTTATTAGGTAGTATTAGTAACAGGAACTACCACGTGTAGGTCTCACAGCCTCTTGTAGCTTCCTTATTTTCTTATGTTCTTATTCGTTATAAAGTTTCCATGCAACGCTTTATTCATTTCATCAAGGACATCCACCCGCCGAGTTCTTTCTTCCTGCATAATCATTTTCCTCAGCACAACGTTTACACGCAACACAAAAGACGCGACACAGGAAACGTGCAATCTGCTGATCAGGGCGTGTGTGTGTAGCGGAGAGGGAAGAGGGAACACGTAAAACAGAATTGTCATTAAGCGTTCTCGTTACGGCGACAAAAGAATCTTAGATAATGAAATCCTCAGCAACACCGCCGCGCTGAAATACACCATTACCACCGTCAACCTCATTACCGAAAGCGGGGCCTGAAGGGTGGCGGCTTGACTGGAGGAAGCGAAGAGGAAGCAGAGGATGGTGCTGGTGATGAGTTGTTGAGGGAGACGAGAAGAAGGACTTGAAGGGGTGGGCGTGGAAAGACTTGAAGGGGTGGGCGTGGAAAGACCTGAAGTGGTGGGCGTGGAAAAACTTGAAGTGGTGGGCGTGGAAAGACCTGAAGTGGTGGGCGTGGAAAGACCTGAAGTGGTGGGCGTGGAAAGACCTGGAGTGGTGGGCGTGGAAAGACCTGAAGTGGTGGGCGTGGAAAGACCTGGAGTGGTGGGCGTGGAAAGACTGGAGTGGTGGCGTGAAAGACTGAAGTGGTGGGCGTGGAAAGACCTGGAGTGGTGGGCGTGAAGGGAAGACCTGAAGTGGTGGGCGTGGAAGGAAGACCTGGAGTGGTGGGCGTGGAAGAAAGACCTGAAGTGGTGGGCGTGGAAGACCTAAAGTGGTGGGCGTGGAAGAAAGAACTGAAGGGGTGGGCGTGGAAGAAAGACCTGAAGTGGTGGGCGTGGAAAGACTTGAAGTGGTGGGCGTGGAAAGACTTGAAGTGGTGGGCGTGGAAGAAAGACCTGAAGTGGTGGGCGTGGAAAGACTTGAAGTGGTAGGCGTGGAAAGACTTGAAGTGGTGGGCGTGGAAGGAAGACCTGGAGTGGTGGGCGTGGAAGGAAGACCTGGAGTGGTGGGCGTGGAAGGAAGACCTGGAGTGGTGGGCGTGGAAGGAAGACCTGGAGTGGTGGGCGTGGAAGGAAGACCTGGAGTGGTGGGCGTGGAAGGAAGACCTGGAGTGGTGGGCGTGGAAGGAAGACCTGGAGTGGTGGGCGTGGAGGGAAGACCTGGAGTGGTGGGCATGGAGGGAAGACCTGGAGTGGTGGGCATGGAGGGAAGACCTGGAGTGGTGGGCGTGGAAGGAAAACCTGAAGTGGTGGGCGTGGAGGGAAGACCTGAAGTGGTGGGCGTGGTAAGAGAACGAGTCCAGCGGCTAGGATGAACGGCCGGCAACCTTGTGATCTCTAGTACAATGAGTCACCTATTGGAGTTATTAAAAATCTCAGTGGATTGGCCGTTAAGGAGCCTCTCTTATTATTAGGCGGCCCCGTAGGTCATTCGATGGTCGGGCGGCGGGTAAGAGACTAAGAGGTGATTGAATAGGTATTGAGCGACTACCGAACTCATGATGTCGGATTTGAATAGAAAGAATTTGATAACAGTTCTTTGCTTCTTGTTGATTTGTGCGTCGTAGGGCGGGTGAGGAAGGACTTGTGGGCCTCTTTATATCATTCACTGAGTAAACCGTTGGATAGAATTATGTAAAAAATGAAAATTTATTACCGGTAAGCTCATGTAACTCGTCAAAAGATGAAGATTTATTACCGGGTTATAGCTCATGATACTGTCCTCACTGATCGATATGCCGAGAAATTATAGGCTATTATGGTTTCTCTCGGACGCTGCCAGCACATTTTTCTTTTCTACAATAAGCGACGGCATTATCACTTTAGCATATTTTTTACGCTTACCGAAACTAGACTCTGCGCTTTGTAAACTAACTATATAATGAGGTACTACCGTGCGTTGGTTTCTCAGCGTGGTAGAACGTTATTCCCAAGGTGTAGGGGAGGGAGTGCGCGGCGCGTATATAATGTGTGGCGGTGTGGCAGTCTTACGGGCGGAGTCACAGCAACATTATCATCATGAGCGGGCATTATGGGTGCGATATCTATAGTAAGTTTATGGTGTGTAAAAATGTAATGGCTGTATGGATCATCAACGCTATGGTAAAATTGTTAAAGGGAATAGAAAGACTATATATTATGATGTTAGTAACGTGTATGTTGGCTTCTTAACACACACACACACACACACACACACACTAGCATATCGCTGTCTCGAATGATGGCAAGTAAGGCAATATGAATAGAGACAGAAAGGTGAAGCATTCCATTCTTGGAAGCACACACACTATACCTGGCTTCATCTTCCTCCTCCGACAAGAACTCCCACACTCTTTCCTACCCTTCCTTCATCCCTGCACAGCCTCTCCCACACTCTCTCCTACACTTCATTCATCCTTGCACAGCCTCTCCCACACTCTCTCCTACACTTCTTTCATTCCTTCAGTCTTTCTCGTCGCCTATAGCCTCCCTTCACCCTCCCATCCTGTTTCATCACACTCACACACTCGTTCTCACACTATCCCTCACTATAAATTCCTTCACAACTTCTTTACCTGTACTACCATTCTCTCTCTCTCTCTCTCTCACCATAGTGTCACCCTTATTACCTTTCCTCCCTCCCAATTATACCTTCTTCCCTCCTTTTCTCACCCACCTGCCTCCTCCTTCTTATGATCAACCCTCTCCTCCTCCTTCCATCTCTCTCTCTCTCTCTTCCCCTCGTCGCACTCTTGGGGTCAACTTGGTCCTCGGAAAGCCAGCGAAGCGAGGCGTCACGACCCGCCCCTTGACTTCCCGAGAGCGTGGAAGCAATGACCGCCAGGCTCCACAAGGTTCATAGGAATTACGAAAATGAAGGTGCGAGGGTATCCGCTCTCCTTCGTCTCCTTGCGCATTACTTCCTTATCACGCGCTACCATGCGAAGATAAAAGAAAATACACGTGTGTTTTTTCTCTCTGTCGCGTTTTCTTTCTCAAGTAGCCTGATTTTTTGCCGCGAGGGTTCTATGTGTTCAATGATCCTTGGGTAACGAGTCGCTAACTTGCTGTTGAGCCTTTGTATGCTGGCCAGCCACCACCACCGCCACCGGTACTACATACTGCTACCACCTCCATCACCACCTACATACTGCTACCACCACCGTCGCACGTGTGAATATACCGGCATGTAAAGGTTCCACTGGGAGTTAGAAGAGGCAATGGGCAAGGGTGTCAAGCTTTCTCCGCGTCTCTCCTCCCTGCAGAACGTTAACCCCCTCAAATGTTACTCTGCGTTCCTTTCTAGAGGATAAGTAAGGTTCTGAGTGGTGCTATAACCGTAACTTGTGCGCGTATAGTCGGCCTGAGTGCTGGGCTGATTGGAACTCGTGACAAATCGACCGAGTGGCGGCATTAATTCAGGCTGGACTTAAGGCGTCACTGTTGCCTTTTTTTTATCTCCCCCTTTATTCCTTCCGCCTCCTTTCCCCTTTTCCCCCTCTCGTGCTGTGCTGACATTTGATCGCTGCCCTTTCTTCTCTTTCACTATGTATCGTTCTATTTCTATATGCGGGTGACCAATTTGTTCTTGTGTGACTTCCATCTCTGTATCGTTCGTAAATTATTATGAAGATTATTTTTTGACTTCACTGTATTGTTTTTCTTTTTGTGACGTTATTTTTCCATATGTCTTGCTTTATTTTGACTTGGTTTGTTATCTGTTTGGCTTTTGTTGCGTGTCTGATATTTAGTTTAGCATGGTATTATGTACTTTTGTTATATATTCTTATTTTGTTATTTGGTTTGATCTCTCTCTCTCTCTCTTTCTCCATAGCGTCACCTTTATTACCCTTCCTCCCTCCCAATTATATCTCCATCCCTTCTTTTCTCACCCTCCTGCCTCTCCCTCTCCTCCTCCTTCCATCTATCTCTCTCTCCCCCTTTCCACTCACTCTGTTGTACGTACCAAGGAACCTGATGACAAATGCGACATAACTCCTACCTGTGAGGACATGAAACACATCTTGCTGCCTGTCACTACCCGTCTTACCTACCTGTTACCTTCCCACCTTAACTACCTGTTCACCTGTCTACCTTCACCTACTCTCACTCAACACCACCACCACTACATCTCCGGCCTGGTTGAGGTGGTCGTAATAATGGGTTTCTGTTGAATAAGGTATCGTTTTTGGTGAGTGAGTGAGTGAGAGAGTGAGAGAGAGAGAGAGAGAGAGAGAGAGAGAGAGAGAGAGATATAGTGCTTGTGTAGATTAGTTATCGTAAGACCCGTATCGTATAGGATGGTTCTTATCATTATTGTTGTCATCATTATCATGATTATTGTTAGTATTATCATTATCAGTAATATCACCTTCTATCATTAGCTTCATCATAATTTTTTTATTGTATTATCATCAACATTATTAGAATTATCTATATCAAAACACAGAATGTTATCATTCTTTTAAAATTTTCATAGTCATTACAATTATCATCACTTCTACCATTATTAGTATTACTGTTAACACTATTAGCAGTACTACTATTATTATCATATATATCTTTTTCTTTTTCATAATCTCAATTATCATCATTATTATCGTTTCTATTGTTACTATTATTAATTTTATTGTTCTTATAGTTGTTATCATCAACATTATTATCATTATTTTTACTACCACTGCTATCGTTCCCACTACAAGGAACACAGTGAGAGACATCCATTGCGTCATCCAGGATCCTGTCAGCTAATAATGAGGGGAAGGAGGAGACCATCATTACTAAACACCTGTCGTAGATCCTGTATACATTACCACCACCGTCATAGCATCGGTCGGAGAGGAGAACACACAGAACAATTCGAATATCCTCTACTGATTATGTAACCTCTCAATGTCCTTAATAACTAATGTAACACCTCAATTATAACTGTATTAGGAAGAGGACATTTAGGGTACGTGATATCCAAGGTAGCGGTGATATGTTCTATAATTATGCACCTTAATTACATCGTGAAGGTGGCTGGGGTTAAGCCGTTTAGCCCCTGTAGGAGGATAAGATGGCGACGTAACAGTGGGTGGTGGTGGTAAGGAACATGGGAGAGGTAACTTCTATGTTATCTTCGTGGGTTATATATGCGAGAGCTTTAAAAGGAGGCTAGATAAATTCATGGATGGGGATGAAAGGTGGATGTATAGTGTTAAGTAACAGGACCTACCTCGTGTAGGACTCGCGGCCTCTTGTAGCTTCCTTACTTTCTTATGTTCTTATGTTATCTTCGCCTTGCCCAATCTCTTCCTGTTTCTTGTTTTCCTCCTTTCTACGACTTAAATCTTTCCAAGAGAGGAGTGACAAGACACCTCCCGAACTAAATTGGCCCACACCCCTTTTTCTTATTATCTTACTGTCTTCTTTATAGGGACTGGAAACTTAGCGGGCTTTATGCTACTTTTTTTTTCTCTCATGGCCAGTCCTTTGTGATGTAAGAAAAAGAAAAAACTATGGGTGGTGTGTGAGGCCCTAATGAATACCGAACTTGGGACTCGTTTGGGGTGGGAGGGAAGACCAGACGAATGCAATGGGTTAGGTTAGTTTATTGTGATAGGATGGAGCGCTAGAGGAGACGCATCTGTGGTAATGGTGAAGGGTGTTGGATTTTTTTTTTTTATTCTGCTTTATTTTATATTTATATCCCTTGTTTGTTCGTTATTCTTGCTTATGTTAAACTGTAATAGATGTAAATAAAGAGAAAAAAAAAAAAAAAAAAAAAAAGGGTGTTGGAGGACATACTGTGGGACCTGTGGGTGGTAATGTTAAGTCAGGTCAGGTGAAGGTCACCAGGTACATCATGTGGGAGGAGACGAGACGTATATTTTTATGTTGATCTTATTGTGAGTGCAAACATGGAAGGGCAGGAATAAATAATCAAATTATGCGCGCGAGGGAGGATGACAGATCAAGCGTGGGCGTCCCTCCCTCTCGCGGCGCATAAAACAGTAGTAGCAAAACAGCCTAGAAAAATAAAGACTGAACATTTGGTTGATTCAGGAGTACATACATAAGAGTTCTTGATTCACGCGTCAAATCCACTATTTAAAGAATGAATAAAGCACATTCATAAATAAAATACAAATACAGGTATGAGTAAATAAGCAGCAAAAAAGTATCTATCGTGTTTGTTGTTGATATAAGTTTTAGTCACAACATTATGAAAACACATGAGAAAAAAAAACCTTAATGTTATCTATCCTAAGCTTTCTTCCCTTTTATGCCTAACACTAACGTCAAAAAATAAGTAATGTCGCTTTTAATGGTATATCAACTTTAGCTATGATTACGGGGACTTTATATTTCCATGTAATAACCTTAAATGTGATAAACTCAGATCACACCCACCTACCCACACACACACACACACAGGTGACAGGTGTGTGGTATGCCAGGTGGATCAGCATGAGTCTTTATGAATATTCCGACAGGTGGGAGGAGGAGGAGGTGGAGGAGGAGAGGGGGGAGGAGGAGGAGGAGGAGGAGGAGGAGGAGGGAGGAGGAGGAGAAGGGGGATCACCATTCAAGCCCCACAAGAGATGATGGGGGTGGTGGTGTTCTGTCCCCTTGAGAAGCTATGGTGCTGAAGAGGTTGTGGTTGTGGTTGTGGTGGTTGACGAGACTTTGTGGTGAATAGAGGGCGGGAAAATAATGGGCCGGAATGAAGACTTGAATGTAATTAGTCCTCCCTCTTATTAGGGTCGCTATTGTTTTTTAAGGTCTATTCTTTCAAGTGCCATTTGCCGGTGAAAGCTACAGAGAGAGAGAGAGAGAGAGAGAGAGAGAGAGAGAGAGAGAGAGAGAGAGAGAGAGAGAGAGAGAGAGAGAGAGAGAGAGAGAGAGAGAGAGAGAGAGAGAGAGAGAGATAGAGAGAGAGAGAGAGATAGAGAGAGAGAGAGAGAGAGAGAGAGAGAGAGAGAGAGATATTGGGGATCAGAAGGTCATGTTGGTGTTAAATTACAGTTAAGTAACGTGATAATGTTTTCATAGATTTAAGAGATAAATTCTGTTCATAAAGTACTGATGACGAAACCCTTAATATCAAACACTGATTTGCAAAGTAGATTATTGTTTGAATCTATTTAGGTGGCAAGGCGACACACACACACACGCACACACACACAATACAAATATAATACAAGCTACAACAAACACATAAAAACACATACACCAGAACGATGATGTAAGACTTATACATACCGACACATAAGGAAGTACACAGTGTAACAAGTGTCTTCTATCTTAACGCAAACAAAGGTGAAGCGATAGCATAACTGTACAAAATCCAATTATAGATAATGACTTAGATAAATTCACGTATATATGTTACCATGGATTTTCCGATTCAAGAATATAAGTGTGTGTGTAATGTGTGTGTATTTTGTGTGTATGTGTGTGTGTTCTACAAAAAGCGAGTGTGTGTGTGTGTGTGTGTGTGTGTGTTCTAAAAAGGGCGAGTGTGTTAGGGGATCGTGAGGTGAAGTTCAGGTTGACTGGAATGTTAATCTACGTGCGAATTCACTTTCTCGATTTTATTTCGCCTCGAGCATTTTTCAGCATTGAGTTGGCTGGGTGCGAGGGTGTGTCAGAGTGCGTGGAAGCCAGTATTGAGTGCGACGTGACATGATTGTGTAACGCTTCTACTAGTGTATGTGTGTATGTATTATTGTGTATGTGTCAGTGTGAATGTGTGTGTATGTATATGTCAGTGTGAATGTGTGTGTATGTATATGTGTATGTATGTGTATGTATGTGTCAGCGTGAATGTGTCAGTGTGAATATGTATGTGTATGTATGTGTCAGCGTGAATGTGTCAGTGTGAATGTGTATGTGTATGTATGTGTCAGCGTGAATGTGTCAGTGTGAATGTGTGTGTGTATGTTGACGTATGATGTGTTAGTGTTGCCGCATGTTAAAGGGAACCCTGTTGTTGCATTTACTCACCACTGTTCAGCTCGGGGACACTCGGCGGGCTGGTATTCGACCCGTCAGAGCCTCGTCATATCTTCGGCAGGCAGGTCTTCGTACCATCACCCGCTTCGGCTACACCTGCGGCGGCGGCTGAGGGGATCCCGCGACCCTCGGTTCTCGTGGCGAGGTCTCCACCGCCTTGAGACTCACTCGAGATGGCATTTTCCGGCGCCCAGCGTTCGGACGTGACGCCACACACTCGATCACTCCCCGCTGGCGGAGGGAGACATCACATGGCCCAAAGATCCCACGGGCAGAGCGCTGTACATCCTCTCGGCTGGAGCGCCCGGGACCGACTGACGTGCGGGTGGGTGGGCGCTGCTACTAAACCCGTGAGCCACAGAGCAGTGTCTGTCAGGGGCGTGGGGCCGCGCGTGGTAGCAAGGGGGCGGAGCTTGCATGGTCACCCTGGGTCACGCCACGCCCACCTCCTTCCAGCCCCTTGAACCTCCGTAGAGGGATTAAAATAGCGCAATCCCACCACCTAACCTCGTGCAGGTCATTAGAATGGAGCAGCTGAGCAGGGAAGTTGCAGATAATGGTATCCAAATACAGTTAAGCGGGTGCTCAGCGATACTAATTGGCGATTGCCTCTCCGGGAAGAGGGCGAGATCCAGACAGAGAGTTACGAGGGCACGCGAGCAGGAGGGTGGCGCATGAGCTTCCAAGGATACAATAGAAGAAAGAGGGTAGAAAATAGCCGCCACTGACAGCCAGCTTGAGGCGCGGCTTCACGAGGGAGCTGAACTCTGTCCCAAAGGAAGACAAAAAAGTATAAAGACTAGAGCGAAAAAACTCATGGGACTAAAATTAGGAATCAAAAGCTGGATCAGGTCAAATGAGTTAGTGATGCATGGAAACTGCCATCTGCCTCGAGTCTAAAGAAAAATTAATTATATATTTATCGACCCTGACGCGCATTGACGCTGAGTCCAGATTCGTGCGTGTCTCCAGGGTTTCTAAAGAGAAGAGAGAAGTTCACAATGCCCTGTTTTGTTGCCAGGGGGATCAGGGAAACTAAAGAGTGTGTTAGAGGATGAAAGTAATATGTGATAGTATGTGATATGTATCATATTATGTGAACCTTTTTTTATTTTTGAGTAATATTAATTTTTCCCCGAGGAAGGAAGTCATTAAGAGAAATTAGGACACATTACAACTTCAGTAATAACAGTCAATGGTGTCAATGATCAGAGAAGGTTGAGGCGGTAGCTATGGTGACGCGTCCTGTTAGTTACGTGGCTTTACATGAATGTGATGGTGGTGGTGGGGGTGGGGGGAGGGGGGAGGGAGGGGAGGAAGAACAGTGAGAGAAACAGAGAACTATCTACCTCACCTTCCTTATAGTATCGACCAGACGGTGGGGTGGATGAAGCACAAGCAGAGATGGATGAAGCACGGGCAAGGGTGGATGAAGCACGGGCAGGGGTGGATGAAGCACGAGCAGAGATGGATGAAGCACGGGCAAGGGTGGATGAAGCACGGGCAAGGGTGGATGAAGCACGGGCAAGGGTGGATGAAGCACGGGAAAGGGTGGATGAAGCACGGGCAGGGGTGGATGAAGCACGGGCAGGGGTGGATGAAGCACGAGCAGAGATGGATGAAGCACGGGCAAGGGTGGATGAAGCACGGGCAGGGGTGGATGAAGCACGAGCAGGGGTGGATGACGCACGGGCAGGGGTGGATGACTCAGCCGGACATCCAGTGGTGGTACTTTCCTTACTTTCCTTAGAAGTAATGGTGGTCGCTGCACTCCACATCGGGAGAATACCCGTTTTTGCGTTTTCCAGCGTCTTCAGATAATCATCATACCCGATAAACCCGATATCCTGCTCATTATCATTTTGGCCGTATTGAGTGGTCATGTATGTGCGTGTGCCTGTCTGCGTCTGCATTGTTGATCATGCAAGCGTCCACACACACACACACACACACACACCGTCTGGACGGCTCAGTTGGTTAGGGCGTCCGGCACCATTCTGTGGTCCAATGTTCGATCCCCGGCCCCGCTCATACCCGGGGATTTTTCCATTGAGAAATTCGGGCAGTTACTGTCCCCCATGAGCAACGGGATGGGGGGGTGTGGTGTGTGAGGTCCCAGCATTACCCAAAGATCGGTAATAATGAGCTCCAAGCTCGCACCGGGAGGGTGAAACTGGCGATCGCGAGTCCGACTCGCGTGGACAAGACCATGGGTGAATGACACACACCTGGATTCAACAGTACCACAACGCTATATAAGAAAAAGAGGAAAGCAAACAAATGAAATACAATGAAAGTGAGTCATTTACTATAGTGCACCGCCGCCCTTTGGTTTACGATGCACCACGCAAGCTTTCCCGCGGCACCTGAAACAACCTTGATTAAACGAGACACAGGTGAAAATTGCTTGTGTGTGTGTGTGTGTGTGTGTGTGTGTGTGTGTGTGTGTGTGTGTGTGTGTGTGTGTGTGTGTGTGTGTGCATGTGTTTAAAATCTCACTCAGCACCCAATTAGCAGAAGTTTTTTGGGGCGACCTGCCGAACTATTGTCTTCAGGAGCGAGGCTGAAAAGGAAACGGAAAAAAAGTAAAAAAAATAATATTGACCAAAAAAAAGTTCTTGTGGATCGCAGGCTGTAATTGGGCTACTTTTTTATCATTCTTGTTTCATTGTTTCGTTGTTCTTTGTTATTTGTTCAGGTGTTGAGGGACTTTGTTGTTGGGTTCAGGTTATTATTGAAATGTGAAACTGTCTTTGTTATTCATTCTTTTTCTTTGGGTTTCGCATCTTACTTTTTTGTAGTTATTAATGTTCGTGTTGTTGTAGTTGTTAATGATGATCTTGTTACTACTATTGGTACTCTTCCTCCTCCTTCTCTCCCTCATCCTGCTTCTCTTTATTCTTATTCTCCTCCTCCTCCTCCTCCTCCTCCTCCTCCTCCTCCTCCTCCTCCTATATTACTACTACTACTACTAATACTACTACTGCTGCCTTTTGCGTCTCAGACTCTACTTTTGTATATTACTCATAGCTAACAAATCCACGAAATACGCCATAAATCTATGACAACAATACGAAAAATAAATAAATAAGCAAATACACAATATCAAACGACCTTAAGAAACAGAATCGATTAGAAAAATACCTACTCTTAAGGATAACTGTTGTAATAACGAAGATGTCATCAATTAAGAGACACTTTGATTGTTCAGGTTCGCTTGATGAGAAAAGATAAATGATACCTCGGTACGTGGCAATCACATTCGTTAACAGCGAGGCGGCATTCCAAGTCAAACGACTTAATGCTGTTAGAGGACGACCAGGTTTTTCAATTGTGATGAGGATTTCTTGAAGCGCGATGCGATTATGATAGTGAGGCAAGCGCAGTGTGTGAGTGTGTGTGTGTGTATGTACTCTTAGTAACACACACACAAAGATATTTAGATATTTATTGACCACAAAAATACAAATATACGATGCAGCCATTTTTGTCACACACACACACACACGCACACACACACACACACACACACACACACACATACACCACACACACACACACACACACACACACACACACACACACACACACACACACACACACACACATTATACTCGTAATAATCCGGTACATAGAGAGGAAATCGTGCATCCGGTCGCAAAACTTTATTTTCTTTATTTTGGCGCAACAGGTCCAGCTTGACTTGTAGCTTTAGTTGAATGGATATTTTGGCCCTATAACCACGTGCACAAGACCGCGTGTCTGGTGGAAGACAACGCTGCCATAGACACTCCTGCGGCACCGACCCGGGACGCTGATGCCGTAAGGAAGCAGAAGTAAAGCGGTGAATGAAGGGAAAGCTTGGTCACTGTGCCTTTTGTGCTGCGAATAGGGCCTAAGCCTTGTGCCTTCCTCAAGGTCATTGTTATAACATTACCGGTATTAATGTAATGTAAATAGTAGTAATGATAATGGTAATAATGATCGTAATGGTAATGATTATTACTTCTTTTTTACATCACGAAGGACTGGCCAAGGGCAAAACAAAAAGGAGTAACAAAAACGTTAGTTGCCAGTCCCTATAAAGACAGTAAGAGAATATACAAAAATTTAAATATTATTTTTATCATTAATATTGTTCTTGATAATATAATTAATGCTATTAACTATTATAATTATTCTTATTATTTTAAATATTACTAATTTGAATTAAAAAAATTGAGATTTCGTGTAAAAATGTTACTTAACAAACAATTGACTATGAGATTCAAGGTTACATCAAACATCTCAAAATATTTTCATAAAAATTCACACAGTATAGTCGCGGGAATATTCTAAATAACCTTCATGGCATTTCCTTGCATATTTATTATTAATATATTGCGCTCTTTGTGTCCCCGGCGTCACCTATATGTATAAATGATTTTTTGACATTTATATATCACTAGCCAAAAAGCCGCCCTCCGGGCGGACTTTTTGGCTAGCTCCTGCGGAGGGCTATTGATGGGCCTTCGGCCCACCACCTGTGTTTGGTGGGCCTTCGGCCCACCAAACACAGACTCTCCAGATAGCCCCTTCTAACTTTCCTGAAATCATGGATGTAGAAATGTCTATTAACGCCAACCCACTCACTCACCCCCAACCCATTCACTCACCCCCAACCCATTCACTCACCCCCAACCCATTCACTCACCCCCAACCCATTCACTCACCCATTACCCATCACCCCCCACCCATTCACTCACCCATTACCCATCACCACACACCCATTCACTCACCCATTACCCATCACCCCCCACCTATTCCCTCACCCATCACCCCCCACCCATTCACTCACCCATCACCCCACACCCATTACCCATCACCCCACCCATTCACTCACCCATCACCCTACATAAAGGTTTCCTCAATTCTCGCAACCCACATTTTTTTTCACAATTCTCGCTAATAGGCTGCTAAAGAAAAAAAAAATTATCGGTTCATCTCATAAGTGGGCTTAAAACCTTCCCCTGGTCGAGTTGGTTCCAAAACTGTGCCATATGATGGGATTCCGCCACAGGGGGCGGCACCCATCGCGGACAGACAGACAGACAGACAGACACACACACACACACACACTTTCGCTTATATTATTATAGATTATTCTTTTTCATCGAAATGGCGGCACCAGCACAACTATAATAGCAGCAGGATTAGTGGTAGTGGTAGTGGTGGTAGTAGACTAGTAGTAGTAGTAGTAGTAGTAGTGGTAGTGGTAGTAGTAGTAGTAGTAGTAGTAGTAGTAGTAGTGTTAATAGTGGTAGTAGTAGTAGTAGTATAAATAATAGTAGTATTAGTAGTAATAATAATAAAAGTAGTAGTAGGAATAATAGTAGTAAGTGTAGTGGCAGCAGTAGTAGTACTGTAGTAGTAGTAGTAGTAGTAGTAGTAGTGGCAGGAGTTAGTAATTGTTTCATTGTAAGAGCTTCAGTAATTTATTTTTGGTGTCAATCGCTCCACAATTAGGACGATTATGATGTTTATTATTAAGCCATTTTCTTAATTATCTTTTCTCAAACTCCTCTTATTATCCCCTTACTCCTCCTATTCCTCCTGCTGTTGTTGTTTACTGCTACTGTTGCTCCTTCTGCTGCTACTACTACTACTACTACTACTACTACTACTACTACTACTACTACTACTACTACTACTACTACTACTACAACCGTCCTCCTCCTCCTCCTCCTCCTCCTCCTATGCGATTGCTTGATATGGTGAACGAAGTATATTTAAATCAGGTGGTCCGTGAGCCTACAAGGGATAATAGTATCCTAGATTTAGTTTTCACTACCGACATTGATCTGATTGATTACTGCGATATAGGTGAACATTTGGCAAACAGTGATCACAGGCTAATCAGATGCAGCATGAATTGCAATGTAGACATCACAGAAAATCGGTTATTAGTCCCAAATTATAATAAAGCAGATTTCACGAAGATCAGCAGGGTACTAAGCGAAGTTGAATGGATTGACCTACTAAATGGTAATAACACCGAAAACATGTGTAATGTATTCACTAATAAACTCCAATCGGGGGTTTGGAAAAACATGTTCCCATGGTAAAAAAACGTTTGGAATAACATAAACAGACCAGTTGGATGAATATGAGATCCAACAAATCTTTGGGCCCAGAAAGCGCCGAGCGTATTAAAGTTTACAAACGATCAAATGCAGACTGCGATTCTAGAGAATACAATGACGTAAAAACGTCGCTGCAAAGGACTAAATTAAGTCTAAAAAGCGCGAGTATGAAGAAAAAATTGCAAAGGAATCCAAATAAAACCCGAAAAGGTTCTTTTCAATACGTTGAAGTAAGAAAACGTCAAAACAAGTATTGGACCACTGAAAGATAATAATAATATCTTGGTAAATGATAATAAGAGTATGGCGTTCGTACTCAATGAATACTTTAATGCGGTATTTATTAAAGAAGACGGAACTCATTACCAGAACCAGTAAACATGTATGCAGGACTCGAAAGGGATAGACTGGTAATAGGAGAAATAACAGTAGACGAAATATCAAAGTTTTTCCCGAAAATTGACCCAGCAAAATCCGTGGGGGTGGACGAAATCTCGCCGCGATACTTCGCGAATGTCACAGTCAACTTTCGCTCCCATTAAAGATTATTTTCAATAAATCGCTAAGTGAAAAAAATGTTCCTAGTATGTGGACGTTAGCTAATGCTACACCGATTTTCAAGAAAGGGAGTAAGAGCCTCGCAAGTAATTATCGCCCAATTAGTCAAAAACGCCGTGATTGTTAAACTATTTGAGAAAATATTGCGCGATAAAATAGTGTCTTTTCTCGATAAAAAATAACTCTATACTAAACTCCCAGCATGGATTTCGAAATAAGAGATCCTGCTTAACAAACCTATGGTTTTTTTTAATGTCATTTATTAAAAACTGGGACGCTAAAAATTCCCCTCGGATGTAATATC
>JACEEZ010007631.1:215000-217500 GCA_016584305.1 Chionoecetes opilio
GTGGAAACTTATAACCTACTCGTATTTTTTGTGTTTTTAGCAAAAGGCCTTAAAAAACAGGGACGTGAACAAAATATTAGTGAAAAATGTTGCATATTTGTGTACAAAGTTAAATATTTTCTTTTTCATTTGTGTGAAACTCGTGATTTGGGTAAAAAAATATTTACCAAAATATAATTCGATGTAGACTGGGAAAGAAAACTACAGTCGTTTGCATTTTTACGGGTAGGAAAAGAGAGAGAGAGAGAGAGAGAGAGAGAGAGAGAGAGAGAGAGAGAGAGAGAGAGAGAGAGAGAGAGAGAGAGAGAGAGAGAGAGAGAGAGAGAGAGAGAGAGAGAGAGAGAGAGAGAGAGAGAGAGAGAGAAATAGAGATAGATAGATAGATAGAGAAAGAGAGAGAGACGAACCAACCGAAAATAATTAGATGCAAAAGTTAACAAAGAAGGGGAAGAAGAGAGAAAAGAAAAGGAATGAAATAAGTAAAGAAAATTGAGGACGCGAGGGAAGGGGAGAGGCAAGAGAGGGGAGCCAGGTAACGTGCCACCTCTCACCGCTTCCACCTCAACATAGTGCTAAAGTTTTCACAAAATTGGTGTAAGTTTGAACACACCTGGTAGACTTCCACACCTGTACGTACCACTACTACCACAACTACTACTACCACAACTAATACTACCACAACTACTACTACCACAACTACTACTACCACAACTACTACTACCACAACTACTACTACCACAACTACTACTACCACAACTACTACTACCACAACTACTACTACCACAACTACTACTATTACCACTACTAACACAACCACTACCACATATACTACTATAATAACTATTACCACAACTACTACCACTACTACTACCGCAATTACTACCACAACTACTACAACTACAACAACTACTACCACAACTACAACTACAGCTACTCCAATTACTATTACAACTATTACCATTTCTATAACAGCTATTCCCATTAGTTACAACAACTAGCATAACTCCTACGACTACTACCACAATAACTACTTCTACTAAAATTACAACAACTATTCCCATTACTGCTTCCACTACCATCACTAAAACAGACGTAATGTAATACCAACTACAACTACTACCACTACTACTACTACTACTACTAATACTAATACTACCATCACTATGTATATCACCACCACTACTACCACACCAACACTTTCATAACCCATCCCTTCTTTTCCCCAAAACACACACACACACACACACACACACACACACACACACACACACACACACACACACACACACACACACACACACACACACACACACACACACACACACACACTTCACGTAACCCTTATACACTTAAAAAACACCACAACAAAACGCCCTCTAGTGTACACTTTACAGCGTGGTGGCGGCAAGAGTGCGTTTGAGTGTACTGGCTGCCCCCTCCAAACACCTCCTTTCCCCCTCCCCTCCCTCCCCCTCTCCCCCCTGCAACCCCCCCTTCCCCCTCACTCTCCCTTCTCCTCCCCCAAGTACACGCAATTAGAGTAAGAGGCACACACACCCGCCCTTTACGAGCTTGAAGCATTAGAGGAAACTGTTCCGCGTGTTATTATTATTACAGTACTATGAGAGGCGCAAACACCCCACCCGCCGATGCATAATTAAAGGAGAACAGCAAAGAGCAACTGAATAAACAATCTGAGAACAAGGGAACATTTGAGTTTTGTGAAAGAACAACATGAACAAAAGGGGAAGGAGTATTAGTGTGTTTGTGTGTGTGTAAAATAAACATACATAATATACATAAGAAGGGAAGGAAATGGATGAATGGTGGATGAATGGATTAATGTTGAGGTTAAAAACAAACAAGGAATGAATAGTAGAATACCCTTAAATGCAACACAAACTATGATCTGAGAAAAAAAACCGTAATGGACGGATATTGCATGAGTTATAATATGTAACAAATATGAAAAGTCTGGATAAATATGAGTTTGTAGACAGAAGGAATAGATACACAAAGCGG
Source organism: Chionoecetes opilio (assembly GCA_016584305.1). Lineage (NCBI taxonomy): Eukaryota > Metazoa > Arthropoda > Malacostraca > Decapoda > Majidae > Chionoecetes > Chionoecetes opilio. The sequence goes on from JACEEZ010007631.1 coordinate 217,023, forward strand.
ATGACAACATAGCAAATAAGAGAAGTAGAGAATTACAATTAAATGGGAAGTGTCAAGAGAGGAAAAGAAACACAACACCGGAATAGCAAGTAATGAGTTGAATTTAGATTACGTAAAGTTTAATCTACAAATGGAGGATAACTACAGTTTTTATATTTACGTGTGAGAGAGAGAGAGAGAGAGAGAGAGAGAGAGAGGAGAGACGGAGAGAGAGAGGAGGAGAGAGAGAGAGAGAGTGGAGAGAGAGAGAGGAGAGAGGGGAAGAGGGGAGAGAGAGAGAGAGAGAGAGAGAGAGAGTTTTAAGATAGATGTTTTTGGGACAGAGGACATCTTTAGCTGATTTTGAACACTTACTGCCTTAATTTATCCACCTTTTAAGCCATCTCTCTGAGTCCTAACTGTTCAAAAGAGAGAGAGAGAGAGAGAGAGAGAGAGAGAGAGAGAGAGAGAGACGAGAGAGAGATGAAGAGAGAGAGAG
>JACEEZ010007631.1:220000-227500 GCA_016584305.1 Chionoecetes opilio
GAGGAAAATAGAAAGAGAGGAAAAGAAGGGAGAGAGAGAGAATAACATAGAGGGTATTGAAAGTAAAGAGGAAAATGAGAAGCATAAACTGTAAAAGGTAAAAGGAATGTTTAAAAAATGATACAGAAAAAAGTAAGATGTGGGAAAGAGGTGTAGGATGAAAATCAGAAGAAAATATGAGAAGAAAAGGAGGGAGGAAACAATGAAACAGATAGATAGGAACGCTTAGAATAAAGATAGTAAGAGAAATAAGAAGTATAAAAGGTAACGAAAGACGGAGAGAGAGGAAGAGAGAGAGAAAGAGAGAGAGAGAGAGAGAGAGAGAGAGAGAGAGAGAGAGGAGAGAGAGAGAGAGAGAGAGAGAGGAGAGAGAGAGAGAGAGAGAGAGAGGAGAGAGAGGAGAGAGAGAGAGAGAGAGAGAGAGAGAGAGAGAGAGAGAGGAAGAGAGAGAGAGAGAGAGAGAGATGAGAGAGAGAGAGAGAGAGAGAGAGAGAGAGAGAGAGAGAGAGAGAGAGAATAAGGCTGTTGATATTAAGGAAGGAAAAGGTACTGTAGAGGATCACCCGGCTTAGAGGAATAGTAAGAGGGGATAGAGGCTGAATAGGGAGAGGAAAAGGTTGTAGCGTCAGCATAATGGCTAGATAATTATTGCCTTAATGGGAGAAGAGGAGGAGGAGGAGGAGGAGGAGGAGGAGGAGGAGGAGGAGGAGGAGGAGGAGGAGGAAGAGGAGGAGGAGGAGGAGAGCTCAGAGTGTTACAGGATATTCATCGAAGAGTGATGGCGTTATTAAAAGCCACGATGAAGTCAGAGCAAAATTATATGTTAAAAATGTTTAAAAAAAAATTTCGTGATATAAACTACTTTAGAAGATTTTTTTTCTCTTATTTTGAAGAAGAATTATTTTTTTTATTTTTTTGTGCTTAGAAGCTACACAGCGCGCCAAAGCATTGTTCGTGACATCATAACACAGCGCTTCCATACGGGAATTCAGAAAATGTACTCTATGGCAGCCTACTGACTTTCGAGAGAGATATCTTACATATGGCAGCTTGTTTAAGGCACGGGCAGTCCATCAAGACCGTTGAGGAATGTTCAGATGCCACTTGTCAATTATAGACGAAGCATTTTAAAAAGTATCGCCTTCCTTCCCGCGAGTAATTTGAACAGACGCGCGTTGGTATGACAATCATTGTTTTCATAATGAGTGGCAAGAAAGACCTAACAAAAGAGCAAATTAAAGTTATTGTATCTCTACACAAGGCAGAGAGGCCAGTGGAAGAAATATCAAGGATTGTGGATGTTACGAGGAGATGTGTGCATAAGTGGGTGGAATGTTTCACGGTGGGGTGCATCGTCGCGACAGCCGCGACACCATAACAGTTTAAGTGGCCAGGGCGAGGGTGTAAAACATCAGCAAGCACCCTAAATGTCATGAAACGTCAGGTGGATGCCCATCCTCAATTAAGAGCAAGAAAAATATTGCGATATGACTTTTACATCCTCGCCCTGGCCACTTATAATGTTCTGGTGTCGCGGCTGTCGCGACGATGCTTTCCACCGTGAAACTTTCCCCCCACTTATGCACAAAAATACTCGTAACATCCACAATCCTTGATATTTCTTCCACTGGCCTCTCTGCCTTGTGTAGAGATACAATAACTTTACTTTGCTCCTTTATTAGGTCTTTCTTGCCACTCATTATGAAAATAATGATAGTCATACCAACGCTCGTCTGTTCAAATTACTCGCGGGAAGGAAGGCGATACTTTTTTTAAATGCTTCGTCTATAATTGACAAGTGGCATTCTGAACATTCTCAACAGTCTTGATGGACTGCCCGGGCCTTAAACAAGCTGCCATATTTAAGATATCTCTCTCGGAAGTCAGTAGGCTGCCATAGAGTACATTTTCTGAATTCCAGTATGGAAGCGCTGTGGTATGATGTCGCGAACAATGCTTTGGCGCGCTGTGTAGTATTAGACGAAATTTATGTAAACCACAGTTTCAAAATAAGAAGAAAAGAGAGAGAGAGAGAGAGAGAGAGAGAGAGAGAGGGGAGAGAGAGAGAGAGAGAGAGGAGAGAGAGAGAGAGAAGAGGGGGGAGAAAAGAGATGAAGAGAGAGAGGGGGGGAGAGAGAGAGAGGGGAGAGAGAGAGAGAGAAGGAAAAATTTACAGAAAAAACATCGATAAAAAATAAACATTTTAACAAAACTCGATTTTTCCCTCTTTAACCCAAAACGCCAAAAGTCGTTAACCAACGCCAAAAAAAACAACTCAAAAAAACTCCCAAAAGGAAATGGAAAAAAACCCTCGAAATGAGTATCAAAAGAGGAAAAGAAATATAAAGAAAGTGTAACGCCTCTAAAAATAGTAGAGCGAAGGGAAAGTAATAGAAAAATAAAGAGTGAGCAAGGCTATGAGGTTAGTGATGAAACAGACTCAAGAGGAAAAAATGAGAGAAAGAGGTGTGGGAAAGATATAATAATAATAATAATAATAATAATAATTATATATATAATTTCATTCTCACCCGAAGGCATACATACAAAAAACAAAGCGATAAGAACAGGCCAAAGAGTAAGCTTAAGTACTAGAGCAAAAACAAAAACAGGAACAACGTACAGGCACATTAGGGGACATATTATCAATATAGGATGTAAAGAAAAAGAAAATCTGAACAAAAAAAGAGGAAGGAAAGCATTAAACAGAAGGAAGGGAAATTTTTGAATAAAGAGAGTAAGAGATAAAAAGGATGAAAGGTAACGAAAAGACAGAAGAATGAAGAGAGAGAGAGAGAGAGAGAGAGAGAGAGAGAGAGAGAGAGGAGAAGAGAGACGGGAGAGAGAGAGGAGAGTGATGGGGAAAGGAGAGAGAGAGAGAGAGAGAGAGAGGAGAGAGGGGAGAATAAAAAAAGGAAAAAAGTGAGGCAAGAGAGGAAACAAATGTGGAATAGGTTAAGGAAAATGACAATCTAGCTATGCCATCTCAACCGTGTACTTCTCAAGCATTCCCGGATGGTATGAACGGCATTCCAGGCAAGGCAGAAGGAGGAAAGTACGAGGAACAGAGCAAAAAAAGAGGAGTAGAGAAGAGATTTACGGGGACGGGACATTTTTGGAACATCTTGAGCGAAGGAGATTAGAAAGTAAGAGACATTTTTATGTTATAAGGGTCCAGAGAGAGAGAGAGAGAGAGAGAGAGAGAGAGAGAGAGGAGAGAGAGAGAGAGAGAGAGGGGAGAGAGAGAGAGAGAGAGAGCAGAGAGAGAAAAGGAAGAAGAGGGGAACAGAGAAGCAGGAGCAAGTGGGAGAAGAGAGAGGGGAGGCGAGAGGAAGGAAGGAGGAACATCTGTATAGGAAGAGTATGAGAGAGAGAGAGAGAGAGAGAGAGAGAGAGAGAGAGAGAGAGAGAGAGAGAGAGAGAGAGAGGAGAGAGACGAGAGAGGGGAGAGGAGAGAGAGAGAAGAGAGGGGAGGGGAGAGAGAGAGAGAGAGAGAGAGAAACAAAAAGAGAGAGAGAGAAAACAAAGAGACGCAGATGGAGACAACACGGAATAAAAGTGTCTGACAATGTGACAAGAGAGAAAGAGAGAGAAAGAAAGAAAGAGGGAAGAAAGAATAAGGAGGAGCAGCATCTGGGAGGTAACTAACAAGGTTGCAGACAGCATTAGGACGTCAGGGAGGCAGTAATTCCACGTACCTTCGTGAGACCCATCGCTGAGCACACCGTAGCCACCCTTGTGAGGCCTTCGTCACCCTGTTCGCGTCTTGCTCACAAAATATATATAAAGACCAAAATAGGGCGCTAGCGTGGTTCAGCAGAGGCGGCTTTGTAAAAGACAGAAACTTCGTAAAGGACACTGTGATCCACGCGGGTTGTTTGTGCTCATTAAGCGTTGATTTCTGGTTGTTAGTGTGTATAGTTAGGCGCGTTGAGCTTTATGGTGTCCTTATAGTGCTGGGCCTCTAAACATTACATGGCAAAAAACAAAATAATAACATTCCACGATTGCTACCATAAGGCATTCAAAGATCCCACCGGTGATTACCTACGCCACGCTCTGGACGAGCGCAGAGGGTCCTGCTTTGAATATTTTTTTTCTTCAAATGTAATATGAGAGATCCATATATTTTTGTGAAATTCGGTTGGGTAGCACCTAGAATTTTCTTTGAAAAATCCCGCTTTCCTTAATAACTCAAAAACTATGATAGTTCGGTAAAACATGTATGATAATGAAAACGTAAAGTAGATCAAGGCCATATGAGGTATAGCAAAAGGTAATTTGGTTGTAATTAACTGAGAAAAGGACATTTATCATTTTAATATTAAAATAATATACCTTTTTTATCGAAGTATATAACGTTTTTTGAAATATTGAGCCTACCATCAGATAGAACACCTTAAGCTTAATATTTGTTTCCCTATTACTGTTTCCTCTTGGTCAGATAAGGATAGATATAAATCTTCATTTCCGCCCCATTAAGATGGTGGTTGGGTAAAAAAAAGTTAGACATGCGAGAATTCTTTCCGTTTCTTAGATAAAAGCAAGAAAAAGGTTTTCACTCGAGTGGTGCAAATTGTCCCTGACTGCATTGATGGCGGGGAGCAGGGCGCAGGGAGGACCTCATTGCCTATGCAGACGAGGCCCTGCAGGGTAGTGGTGGCTGCAGCCCTGGGTTTGCCTGCACGGCGGAAACGGAGAGGTCACGAAACGGCCCCCACGAGTCTTCATGCGGTAATGATGACCTTCAATTTAAAGAGTCTCAGGTGTGCATGACAGGTGGACACCCGATCGTCTTGCAAGTACTGCGGCGATAACCATCAAGGCGAAGGAAAATGTTCTCTTGGCAATGTTGGTGCGTATTGAGTATCGGTGTGGCGCCTGTGGTGAGGTAATGGAGGCTGGGGTGTGAGGAGGAGGAGGAGGAGGAGGAGGAGGAGGAGGGGAGGAGGAGGAGGAGAGGAGGAGGAGGAGGAGGAGGAGGAGGAGGAGGAGGAGCAATACGAAGAGGAGGAAGAGGAAGAGGAGAACGACAACGATAATCTAATCTTCCTATGTATTCTTCCCCCTAAGTTAACAAATACGAAAAGCCCATTTGAGATGATGACATATGCATCCTTATTACCCTTATCCAGTAAAATTGCAGTAAAATAATCCTAGTTTTTATAAGGATTAGTATTCTACATCAACCGAAAACTGAAGTCCCTGTCGCAAGCGTTAATACATCACCTATTCACGTCACACTATTTCATTATCAATTAAAATCAACACTTTGTATACACCAATGCAGGGGTTCTGTTTCTGATTTTTTTTCTTCATATGCAAACTGATAAAACAAAAGAAAAAAGAAAAATTCACATACCAATAAATCTGCAAAAAATAAACTCCTCTATTCATTTTTCACTTATTTTTCATATTCAATTCTCTGCCAAAATGTAACCTTCGAGGGATTTCGTCGAGAGAGAGAGAGAGAGAGGAGAGAGAGAGAGAGAGAGAGGAGGAGAGAGAGAGAGAGGAGAGGAGAGAGAGGAGAGAATGAGACGAGAGAGAGAGGAGAGAGTAAGTAGAGAGGAGAGAGAGATGAGCAAGAGAGAGAGGACGAGAGAGAGAGAGAGAGAGAGAGAGAGAGAGAGAGAGAGAGACAGGGAGACGAAATACTTTATTAGGATCATTTAGTGGTTGTTTTGGTGGAAGAAAAGGACTCGGGGACGCCATCGCTTCCCTGCCATCCGAGTAGAAAAACATCGGCAGAGCAAAGAAAATAGCAATGATGAAGGAAGCAATTATAGGGAAACACAATCTATGGTCGTAATGAGAGTCAATATAAATGATAGCAAATCTGTATAGCACACTAAACTTAGATAAGAAGTATGAATGGACCGAATATGTATGCTCTAGATATACGTGTTTCAAGTTATGTATAATAGTCAATGGTTAATGAATGAAAGATACTAATTAAAAAAAAATGAATGAGGAAATAGGATAGTAATAGAGATAGATAGAGATAGGATAGGAGGTAAACAAAGAGATAGAGACACGTGGAAATGGCTTACGTGATGAGAAATGGATGAAAATTAAAATCGAATAAAGAAAAATGGTATAAAAAGTCGTGTTTAATTAATACGGAGTTAGCAAAGAAAATATTCATACTAAATAAAAAAGAAAGATGAAAGTGAAAGAAGAAAAAAGTGACACGTGGCATTAACTTAGGGGATGAAAAGGGATGAAAAATGAAAGAAATAAAAAGAAAAACTGTGTACAAAAAAAGTCACTGAACTTATATGAATAGGAAGTTTGAAAGAAAAAAATATCATACAAAATAGAAATGAAAAAAATATTAGACTGCAAGAAGAAGAAAGAGACACGTGGCTTAGGTGATGAAAAAGGGATGAAAAATGAAAGAAAGAGAAAAAAAACGGTGTATAAAAAAAGTAACTGAATTTATATGAATACAGAGTTAGAAAAAAATCATTCATTCTAAATATAAATGAAAGAAAGATTAAACTGTAGAGGAAAAAATGTACCTGCAAAATAACTTGGGCGATGAGAAAGAGAAAAAAACAGAAAAGAAAAAGAAAGAAGAACGGTGTACAAAAGAAGTTACTGAATTTATATGAATACTTAGGTAGAAAAAAACCCCATTCATACTAAATTGAAGTGAAAGAAAGATAAACCTGAAGGGAAAAATAACATACGTGCAAAATAACTTGGGCGATGAGAAAGCTAAAAAAGAAACCAAAAAGACAGAAAAAGAATAACGGTGTAACACAAACTCGCATGGAGACAGACAAACAACGTCATTATAATGCAATAGACAGGAATGAATTGAACTTGCTGTCGCCTCTCCCAACACTCGCCGCGCAGTAACGACCCTTAACCCGCCAGAACGTGACTTCAGGAACGACAAACCTAACTTTTTTTCCATCAAACACGTATATTCAAACCTTATTAAAGCGCGTGGGTTCAAGAAATTCGACTAAGCATTATTTTTAGATGTTTCAATCTATTTTTTTTAAAGAACACTACCTTTGTTAGTGTAGTTTACCTATTAAAGTGTTGCTGTGTTTTGTTTAAATCTGTAAACTATTTTGGCTCAGAATAATTCGGTAGGTTTGGATTCAAGACTTTAAGTGCGCCGATGACATCTAGTTAAGCCAACACAGACGTCCAGTTTCTCCCTCAGACAGGATGTCTGGCAAGGGCAGCATGAAGGGAAGGCATGTGTGTTATCGTGTAAGATGGAGTTAGTTGTTTTGTCGGCCAGGACGGAAAGTGAATCAGTTGTCAGACCTAAACACTAGAATGATAAGAGGTGGGGAAGCAGGTGGTATTCATCACTCCCTACTACACTACTACTACTACTACTACTACTACTACTACTACTACTACTGCTACTGCTACTACTACTACTACTACTACTACTACTGCTACTGCTACTGCTACTGCTACTGCTACTACTACTACTACTACTACTACCACTACTACTACTACTACTACTAC
>JACEEZ010007631.1:240000-257500 GCA_016584305.1 Chionoecetes opilio
CTTCGCCTCTTCCTCGTATTCCCTCTGCCTTCTCTCTGACCTTTTTTATCTTATTTCCCATCTTTTTTTTTCCCCGTCTCCCTTTCCTTCATGTAAATATTTTCCTCCTCCTCCTCCTCTCTTCCTTCAGCTTTTCTCTCTTATTTCCCCACCTTTATTTTTTTTTGCCCTCCCCCTTTCCTCCATGTAGTTTTTATCCTTCTCCTCTTCCTCTTCTTGCTCTTCCTAAACCCACAAAAGTAATGACACGATTATACACGTCCTTGGTTAGGCCGCACTTAGAATATGCCGTTCAATTCTGGTCGCCTTGTTTCGTAAAAGATGAAGCCAAATTGGAATCAGTTCAAAGAAGAGCAACCAAACTGATTCCAGCTCTGCGAACTTCATCTTATGAAGAGCGACTACGGAAACTTAATTTGTTTTCTTTAAAGGATCGTAGAATCCGTGGAGATTTTATGGAAACTTTTAAGATCCTTAAAGGATTTTATGTCATTAATCAAGAGAACCTCTTCGAGCTCTTCATATCCTATCATTCTTCACTACGGAACTTCCATGTTCCTATCTTCTTTAGAGACTGTTATCTGTTGGTATTTGTTCTTCCTATGTATTCCTATGTATTCCTCCTCTTCGTCACCTCCAGGGTTATTCAGGTTTTAATTGGTGTTGTCATGATTATCAATATTTGTTCCTTCTTCTTATGTAATAACGACTACAGATTCTTATTATGGGATCATGCAGCGAACAAATGGTATAGAATGCGAATATTTAGAAGAGAAATGTGAAAGTATACGTTTACAGAAAATGTTTCCTGAAAAAAATTATGTACGTTTTATAAGAAAATGTATTCAACTATTGAAGAAAGTAGCAGTGCTGTAATCCCCCTTAAGGGAGAAGAAGAAAAAGGCTGGAATCGTCAATGAGACAAAAACTGCTAATATTGATAATGCAAAAAGAAATAAAAAAAAAATTGTTACTGAAAACGGTTGTGATAGTAAAAATTTATGAAATTACTTACATTTAAAGTTAATGACATCGATCAAAGAGAAAAATTGCTTAAATTGATTATTGTCCAAGCGAGCGAAGCGAGCTTGGACACCTATTTCAGCCGAAATCAGGTGTCATATAGGCTTGTAAAATGTTTCTCTTCTTCTTCTTCTTCTTCTTCTTCTTGTGACTACTTTTGTAGGGAGTGGATATACAGGCGCAAAGGAAGAAATTTGGCGCAGAAAGTTATATTTCGTCTCCTAACTCATTGTCCAAGCGAGCGAAGCGAGCTTTTACCATTTATACTAAAATTCGTAATATATTGTGCCTGGAGACATTAGTGCAGTGGCGAAAGTAATGCATAAGTGCAATGAAATTAAAATGTTTCGTTGCCCTCACAACAACAGTGTCTGAGGCTCTGAGCGTCGCCGCTCACCGATACCACCACCACCAACACCACCACCACACCACCACCACTACACCACCAACACCACCACCACCACCACACCACCACCACACCACCACCACACCACCACCACACCACACACCACCACACCACCACACACCTTTTTTTTTGCGGGGGAAAAAAAAAATGGTATTTTAGAATTTTTTTTTTAAAAAAAATTTTTTTATTTAACGAGAAATTTTAAAAAGTTTAAAAATTTTTACAGAAAATGTTTCCTAAAAAATTTTTTTTGTTTAGTTTTTTTATAAAAAAAAGTTTTTTTCAAAAAAAAAAAAAAAATTTTTTTTAAAAAAAAAAAAAATTTTTTTTTAATTAAAGTACAGTTTCAAAAAGGGTTAGAAGGAAAAAAGGGTTGGAACTTTTTTGGGAAAAAATTTTAATAGGTTGAAAAGTTTTTTTCTTTTTTTTTTTGGGAAAAATTTTGAATTTTAAAAGAAAAAAACGCAAAAAAAAAAATTTGTTTAAATTTATTTTCCCCAAAAAAGGATTTAAAAATTTTAACAAAAATTTTTGTAAATTTTTTCCCCCTTTTTTTTTTCCCCTTTAAAGTAATAAGAAAGGAAAATTTTTAAAATTTTGTTTTACCAACAACAGGGGCGACTTTTGACTTTTCCCTAAAACTTTTTTTCCCCCACAAAAAACCGAAAAAAAACCAAAAAAAAACCCAACCCACCAACCCCACCCCCCCCAATCCCAAACCAAAACCAACCCCCCAACCCCAAAACCCACCAAACCAAAAAAACCCCCCCAAAAACACCACACCACCCCCCCACCCCAAACCCCACCACCAACACCACCCCAAACCCCCACACCCCACACCCACCAAACCACCACCCACCACACCACCCCCCCACCACCCCCACCACCCCCAACCCCCCCACCCCCCAAACCCACCACCCCACCCCACCCCCACCCCACCAACACCACCAAACACCACCCACCAAAAAACCCCCCCACCACCACCACACCCCCACCACCCCCCACCCCCACCACCACCACCCCCCCACCACCCCCCCACCCCCACCCCCACCCACCACACCACACCACCACCACCACCCACCACCACCCCACCACCCCACCACCCCACCACCACCACCACAAAAACACCACACCCCACCACCCACCACCCACCACACCACCACCCCCCACCCCCCACCACACCCCCACCCACCACCACCCACCCACCACACCCCCCAACCAACCACCACCACCAACCCCCCCACCACCACCCCCACCCCCCCACCCCCAAACCACCACCACCACCCCCCACCACACCACCACCCACCACCCCCACCCCCACACCACCACCACCACCCCACCACCACCACCACCCCACCACCAACCCCCACACCACCACCCACCACCACCAACCCCACCCCTCCACCACCCCCAAACCCCCAAACCACCCCACCACCTTACCCCCACCCCCACCACACCACCACCACCACCACCACCCCCAAACCCCCACCACCCCACTCCCACCACCACCACCCCCCCACCCCCACCACCACCCCCACCACCACCACCACACCACACCCCCATCACCACCCCCAAACCCCCACCACACACCACCCCCACACCATCACCCCCACCACCCCCACCACATCACCCCACCACCACCACCATCACCACCACCAACCACAACCACACCACCCCCACCAAACCCCCACCCCACCAAAAATCCCCACCTCACCACACCACCACCACCGCCGCCATCCCCCCCCACCCACCACCACCCCAACCTTCATTTCGGACGTCAAGCTGGCAACACACACCCTTTCTACTCTGAAACTACCCCCCGTGCCCCAAGCAAGATACCAAATTTTAACAATACGATCCTGCACCGGGTGTGTAAAAAACTTTTTTTTTCGTCAACCCCAAGGTCCCTAGTGTTGCTTTACCAAGTATTACACATTCTGTGCACATAAAAATGGTGTTTTACACGCAACACTTCTCCCTTAACGCCAAACCCAAAGGGAAACGAGGCTACCTTGACATGAGAGTGATGTGACGCCTATTTGAATCCCTGCCTAAGATCACAAAACGTTAGTTAAAGTGATTACAGAAATTAAAAATACAAAATCTAAAGACAAACTAACGACATCAGAAAAGATAGAAAAAAGACAAACAGATCACCTCCCCTGAAAAATGACATAACAACGCTGAAGTGTGAGTCGACGACCTTGAACCCCCCTCGATAACGTGGACCAGTATGAACGGCGCGATACCGTGACCTTCCGGGTTAATACCCCCGAAACCCCCCAAGAGAACCCACCAACGTAACGCCCCCAATTTTTAAAGACCAACTTAAATCAACATCAGGATCTGACATTATGATCGACCGACAGGACAAAAAGACACAAGAAAACGGCCGAAATTGTCAGCGGTTAAATCGGTCTCTAAACAGGACCTCGTTGGAGCGTTTCCAGCTCGGGCCCCCAACTGTATTTTAAAGAAGCCTAAACCCAAACGTAGGGCCCTGCTAAATAAGATCCCCCCACCATCAGAAAAGCGCATAAGCAAAATTCCGCAGTTTTTACACTCAAGATGGCAGAATCACAATAAAACTAAAAAATTTCTAAAAATTAAAACAAAAAATTATTGAGAAAAGCATTAACAACCCTTTCCCTTTAAAAAGTACCCCGAGATGATGGACCCCAGCAGAGTGATCATCAACCAAATAGTGACACGCCGAAATAATCATAAATCCCCCTATGATGAGACTACGTGCCAACAACACGGCAGCGCGGCGACAAGAGCTCTGCGGAAAAACGGCAGCAGCGCAAAAATACAGCGACTACTCTACACTACTACTACTCACTATCTTTGTTCCCCCAAGGTAAATCCCTTTGTATAACACTATTTTTTACTTTCATCAACTACTATGACACCACCATCATTTTGCAAATTTTGCCGAAATTTCTGCTACACTTTATTTTTATTATATTATACTATTGTTATTATTTTTATTTTTACTACTACTTCTGTTTTTTACTACTACATTACTATACATGTGCGTTAAAAAACTACTATGTGTTAAATACTCATTATTATAAATAATTTATTTCATTAATAAAATTCCCTATTATTTTATTATTATTATTTTATTATTTTCTTTTTTTTAAAATTTATTATTATAAATTATTTTTATTTTTCATAATTGTATTTTTATTATATTATTATTATCTTTCATAATTTTCATTGTTTTGTTATTATTATTATGGTGGTCAAAAGGGGGATGGTGTTTTTGGAAAATTATTATCTTTTATTTTTTTTTATTATTGTTTTATTATTTTTTAACATTGTTTTGTTGTTATTTTATTATTATTATTATTTTTTTTATTATTTTTTATTATTATTATTTTTAAATTTTATTATTTTGCTGTTTTTATTGCTGTTGTGCTTTACTTTTATAAATTTTTACTTTTTTTTTTTTTTGCCTATTTTTTGCTGCTGCTACAAAAAAAAATTTACTAATTTTTTACTACTATATTATTAAAATTATTTTAAAGTTTTAAAATTGTTAAAAACACATACTATTAGAAATTACTATTATTACCTTTTTTTTATTATTATTTCATTATTACTATTTTTTTCATTATTTTTATTTTTTTTTTATTACATAGTTTTTAGTATTTTGGTTTTATTATTATATTATTTATTGTTATTATTTTTATATTTTTATTTTTATTATTATTATCTTTCCCCTATTAGCGACCACTCCCAATATTATTACTGTACTGTCTTACTATACACTACTACTATACTATACTATTAACTATACTATACTATACTAATATACACATCTCAAATATAAAATATTATATTTTTGTGAGTGCATTTACTTTATTTCATATTATTTCTAACAATTTTTTATTAGTTTTTAATATTATTATTTTTTTTATTATATTATTATTTTTGTACTATATTACTACGGGACTGTATTAAAAAATTACTATGTGTTAAATTGTACTATTTTTTGTTAATATTTTCCCTGTTATTTTTTATTATTAATTTTTTTTCATTATTTATTATTTTTTTCTATTATTAGGTATTATTATTATTATTATTTTTTATTATTTTTTAATTTTTGTCATTATTAGTTTTATTTTCATTAAAACTTTCCTTTTATATTTTATTTTTTTGAAGGGTATAATTTATTATTTTTATTTTTTAAAATTTTTATTTTTTTATTTTTGTTATACATTATAATTATTTTATTACTAATATTTTATGTTGAAATTTTTTATATTTTTACTATTTTTATTGGTTCATAAAAACCCTAATTTTCATATTTTTGTATTTTTAATTTTACAATTAAAACTATACTTTAAAATTAATATTATTATTATTATATTATAATTATTATTATTAATTATTATCTTATTATTATTATAGTATTATTATTTATTATTATTATTATTTATTATTTCATTATTTTTATTGTTTATTATTTTTATTATTTATATTTTATTTTTTATTATTATTTTATATTTTCGTTGTTATATTATTTTATTTTTATTTTATTATTTATTATTTTATATTATATTATTTTTTATTTTTGTTGTTGCTCTTATACTGTTACTGCAGAATAAAAGTTTTCACTTTGTTCTCACGTCCTGGCTGACTTAAATTTCCAACCTCACAGTATAACCACCCGGTGCAGCTAATAAATGTTTTATACTTTTTTTTGTACGTTAATATTTTAAATAGAAAATTTAAACCCTTTTTCATACCTTTTCAATGATTTTGAGATATTGACTCAAAAAAGACGTTAATTTGGAAATAAAAATCAGATGCTGGCCAATGGACTTTAACTCTTTTTAAAGTATTATAAATATCAACTTACAATGATCTCATTTCGACCCAGGATTCTGCTAAAATAAAAATTTTTCTATAAACTCAAATCATTAATAAAATACTGATAATACCCAAATCATTCCTAAAAAGCCTCAATTACTCCCGATATCATAGCTGTCACAGAAACTTTTCGCGTAATAACAAAACATCTTCAGAATTTCCGGTTCATCCCATCTCTTGTCAGGAACCTAGGGCTCAAGGAGGTGTTTCTATCTATGTTTGACAAATTAAAAAACTGAACAACAAAATTATTTAAAGTATCAATAAAAGACTTTAATTACTTACATTAGAATTTTACTGAAATTTTCAGTTTTCTGATTTGGGGGCAAAATATAGACCCAAAAAGTAAACATATTTCATTAAAGAATTCACGAAAGTCATAAATACAGCATTACAAGACAAAGCAAAAAGAATAAAAAAAATTTCTCATAGGAGACTTTAAAATAAATTACTTTAGCATACAACCCCAAAACCCAAAAAATAACTTTTTTGCAAAAAATTCAAAATTTAATTTTTTTCCTCACACTCCAGACCCCTAGATTTTCCCGATAGTTTTTAAAATTTTGGGGACCCTTTCTCCTAGACCATATACACAATTTTTTGTGGAAAGTTTACCGCAGTATTTTACACTTTCCCCCTTTCGGACCATCTTCCATTTTTTAAATATTTTCCCTTCCCCCCAAAAAAAACAAGCTCAAAAAAATAGAATTTAGAAATGTAAAATCCTAATAATAAGGACTTTTCTCTCAAAAACTTCACACCATATATGGAACACACTTATTTACAAGATATAAATTTAAACTTTAATACATTTCTAGACAAAATGAGTAATTTTTACAAAGAAGGTTTTTCCCAAAAAAAACAAAAATATTTCTGAAAACGGCTACATAACCTTGGATAACGTCAGCTGTAAAATTAAATCGGTCAAGACCAAAATAACTATTTTAAGGACTATAAAATAGGTGTTTTTCTGAAAGTTTTAAAAAAAAAAACCGCAAAGTTTTAAAAAGGATTAAAAAAATCATAAAATTTCATCATATGTCGTATTTACAAACTTTAAAAAGATACCGCAAATATGGAAAACCCAAAAACAGTGAAAAATAACTATAAAAAAATTTCTTTATTTTCAAACAAGAATAATAAAATAAAGAGATGCCATCCGATATTGCAGAGGCCCTTTAATAAGTATTTACAGATATTGCTTCCAATTTAGATAACAACATCCCCTTCCCATATTAACCCACTGACTTCTGGAGGTAATTTCCAAAATCAATGAGGGTTTCCCGTACTACCACAAGACGTTGCAGCGTAATAAACCATTTAAAAAAAAAAAAAGTGTAATACCCCCGAAATTTTCCCTCTCTCTCCTAAAAGCTAATAAAAAAACAAATAGCTGTTTTCCATTTAACTTGTTTAACAGTCCCCTCGAAAAAAAGGGAAATTTTTTCCCAAAGTTTAAAACATGCAAAAGTAATCTCTTTTTTAAAAAAAAGGGCCAAAAGACAACATTGCCAATTTCAGACCAATATCATGCTAAAACACCTACTCAAAAATATTCGAGAAAATTTTAAGAAAAAAATTCTTTAAATTTCTTCAAAAAATTATTATCAAAAAAGAAAAATTTGGTTTTCGACAAGGGTTAAGTACCTTTTGTGCTCTGACCCCCCTTCCCCCCGATAACATTTCCCCCTGCCTTGGGTCTCAAAATACAAAGCTCACTATTTATATAGATTTACAAAAAACTTTTGATACAGTGAAACATGATATTTTACTACAAAAATTGAAACATTATGGTATACGTGGGGTCATACAGACTGGTTCGAGACTACCCACCGGGAGACCCCAAAATACAAAAATTTCAGAATTGTTACTAACCTCAAAATTTCAGTACGGAGTCCCTCAGGGTGTGTCCCCGGTCCATTTTATTCCCTTTTCTATTAAAAAGATCTCCCAAAAGTATTTACAAATCTAAAAAAAATACTTTTTGCGAGACTCTACGTTATTATTTTTGGTGCAGACCCTAACCCTTTATGAAACAGCCAACCAAGACCTAGAAAAAAAATTTTTTTAAATGGGTTTGGTAATGACTAACCGCAATTTAAAAAACTTATTATAGCTCTTTCCAACAAGGCGACTAAAAAATTTTTCCTATCTGATTACAACAAAATGTATCAACAGAACTAACAACACAAAAAAGGTGTAACTTTTGGAAACATATCCTTTTTAACCCCCATTAATGAATTTGTCTTTAAAATTTTCTGAATCGTATCTCTATTATATCAAATTAGAGACCTTATGCCTAAAAATTACTTAAAATTTTCTTATGCCATGTATTGCCACACTTTCAATATTTTACTCCATTGGTGCAACACATATTTTCCCCCTCATTTACTTCCCCGTCCCGGGTCAAAAGAAAATAATTAGGATCTTAAAAAAATTCGGGGGTACTTTTTCATACTACCCTTTATTTAAGAATATGAACATCTTGAAATTATTTTACATAAACAAATTTCAGATTTGGGAAAAATATGCACAAATTTGTTTCTGGTGGTCATTAATTTAAATTCTCCCTCAAATAACTACCCCAAACCGCAAATGTGAAACCCCCGTGTACCCCCAACATAACCGCAGTTTTTCAACACTCACTAGGGTACTCTGGGCCCCAAGATATGGAATAATATACCCGACTCTGTTAAGACCCTACCAACATTATGTTCATTTAAAAGGCAATACAAAAAGTATTTATTGTCCCAGTACTGACAAGATATTTGTTCTAATATTTGTTCTAATATTTGTTCTAATATATTTCTAATGATGGTCATGTAGATTTATTATAGTGCCAACAATACATTTTATTAGCATTCTACAAATGAATTTTTGAGCAATTGTCTATGTATTTCTCCTGATTTTTGTTTTTGTTTGTGTTTTTTTGTTTTGTTTACCTTGTTTTTCTTTTTTTTCTTTTTTTTCTTCTTCTTTTATGTAATTGCTACTGACGTCCTAGATAAACTTGTTTGTAAACTACAGAGATGCTGCCCGAATAGCCGTATGGCTTCGTATGGGCTGCTTACACAAATTATGTTATATAACTTTATTAATGTATGTATTATGTATGGTAAGCATATTAAAGTGTTTCAAGTGTTTCAAGTGTTTCACACTATTTTTTTCAAACTTTTTTTTTAAACTTTTTTCAAGAACAATTTAGCACTTTTCTTTTCTTTGTAATAAGTAAAGAAAATCAAAGAAGGGGATGGTGAAGGTTAGGTTGGGTTAGGTCAGGTTGTAATAGAAATATTTTAAGGTGAGGGTATTTAAAAAGTTGACTTTAGCCTGTGCGAGTTTGGACACGTTCCACATCTTTAGTGTGGACGTCTATTTCCTAGTATAAAAAATACCAGATGAATACCAGTCCAATGAATCATTAGTTCATGGCTGATGGTTCAGCGCGTGAACAGAAGTTATGTAAAAGTTGTGTTTTGGTGACGCTGCTCAGTGAGTGTCGACATATACCATTAATATATTATGACAGTGATAGTATCACCTTGGTCTTAAAGATGATAATGTTAATTTGCTTCATATTGTTCGGTGAAGCAAGACACAAACAGTATGACCCTGTAAGGGCCAGGCGGCGACCCTTTGTTGCAGGGGAGATCGCCTCCACTACCATCCCCTTTTGAGGAATCCACCTCGCTGCGGCTCCTTTCACTTCTTTCCTCACAATATATTATAATTCACATAAAAATGAAAAAAATTATCAACCTGATATTGGTACACGTGGTGGTGGTGTTGGTGATGGGGGTGGGGCATGGCATGGGGATGGGGGTGGGGCAAGCCCCTCAGCATGAGGGGATCACCCTCGTGCTGAGGGGCTTGGTGCTCGAGGGCGACAAGCTGCGCCAGGGGATGAGGCACTGAGCTCTATATGAACTCTATATGTTATTATAGAGCTCAATGGGATGAGGGCGTGGCGGGACGCAGGGCCCCACACCATCGTACTGGGGAAGGTGCGTGGGCACCTGGTCGCCGCGTCATGGCTGGACTCCCCAAGGGACCCCCTTGGGTAGTGTGGTTCCCGCGGCGACAGCTGGCTGAAAGTGCTGCCCCTGGTGCTGGGCAGCAAGGATCGTCTGGCCTGCCAGCAGGCCTAACAGGAATACAAGATGTTTGTGTTGTGGTTTATGATGGTCGTGTGTGTGGCGATAGTGGGTGTGTTTGTGACCCTGGTGGCGGGGTTCACCTGGGCCCGGCACAATGGCACATCCTGGCACGGCACAACCACCGTGAAGAGAATGCAAGCAACGCATTGTTGCTGAAGAAAGCAGACCGTAGCTTGTGTCTCAGTGAGGCACAGCATCACCTGGAGACATCTTTTTTTCCCACTGCAGCGACGCGTCCTCGTTGTAGTTTTCCTGGTGATGACCAGTGACGGCCTGATGACCCAGCAAGGCAGGTACGTCCACTTCGAGGATGACGGCCGCCTTGCAGGGACACGCAAGGCCACTGCCCTTGCCCGCACCAGGCGGGGCAGTGCTGGCGGGACCTCAAAGAAGGTTGACACAGACCTCATGAGGGACCCAAGTCCTGACGGAGAGGAGGACGAGGAGGCCAACCGCCTGGTGCGGCGAAGCCTCATCGTGCCGCGACGGTTCGTGGAGCGGCTGGCAGGGCCTCGGAAGGTCTTTCTCTACTACCTGGAAGGCCGCTACTCCGTCCAGGTCCTCCAAGACCCAGCACGCCGCAGGCTGCACATCAAGGGCGGCAAGACCAGTGTGCTGGAGTGTTATGTCGCCGTTAAGAACCTGATTGCCACGTGGCGGACACGCGAGGCCGTCGTGGAGTGATCGCCGCCACCGATTATTTCCCGCGCCGTCGTGGAGTGAACGACTCCACATTTATTTTTTCATTATCATTGTGACTATCATTATTATTATCATTGCCATTATTGTTATTGTTATTATTATCATTATTAACATTACCACCCGGGCTAGCAGAATAGTATTGTTTCAGTAGAGGTGGATGGAGAAGGGTTAAGCAGGCACCCTCGTTATAAGCCAATGGGTCTCCTGGTATCTGCTCTTTCTATTTTATCTTCCTCCTCTTCCTCCGTTCAATGCCGTTCAATTCTGGTCGCTTTGTTTCGTAAAAGATAAAGCCAAATTAGAATCAGTACAAATAAGAGCAACCAAACGGCTTCCATCTCTGCGAAATTATCTTATGATGAAAGGTTGCAAAAACTTTGTTTTCCTTAAAGAAATTACACAATTCCTTAAATAGAATCCATGGGAACTTAATAGAATCTTTTAAGATTCTTAAATGATTCCATAAACATCAATCAAGAGAACCTATTCGAACTTTCCTCAAGTGACGACAAGAAACAACGGTTTAAAACTGAATGATCAGCGTTTCATCACAGATCTTCGAAAAAATTAATTCAACGTCAGAGTTCTTAATTGGTGGAAAAAATGACCAGTTAATGTTTTCGAAGGCAGCACAATAACTACATTTAAAATAGACTCGACGCGTATTTCAAATCAAATGGGTTTCCACGTTTTATCTTATTACCATCACCCAGACTATTTAGTGTTAGTGGCAGCTGTAGTTAGCATACTACATTCCTCCCCTTCTTCATTTTGAATTTCCATGTTCCCATCCTATTTAAGTGCATGGTATCCTTTTTCAACGTTTCTGATCTCTTACATGTAGTTTGTTAGTTAGTAGAATGTAATTCAGCAGATACCCTCGTTATAGACCAAAGGGTCTCCTGGCATCTGTTCTTCCTATGTATTCCTATGTATTCCTGGCTACTAGTTCTCCTCCTCCCCTTCTTCCTCTTCCCGAAGGCCGCAACTTTACGGGAATTTTGCTCATAATGTGTTTTTTAATGGGTATTTTTATCTTAGTGTATCGCTCAGGTCCTTCATTATACCGTCGACATAAAAGGTAATATTAACTTTTTTTTTGCAGTGTTTTCTTTTTTCTCTCTTGAGTTTCACGTTGCTATAAAAAAAAAGTGACGATGTAATAGAGAGAGAAAAAGAGTTTCGCCGCAAAGAAGTAACTCACTGGACGAGAAGATGCAAAGGATTAAGCTGATGAAAAGCTAAAGAAAGTTTGAGAGAGAGAGAGAGAGAGAGAGAGAGAGAGAGAGAGAGAGAGAGAGAGAGAGAGAGAGAGAGAGAGAGAGAGAGAGAGAGAGAGAGAGAGAGAGAGAGAGAGAGAGAGAGAGAGAGACAGAGAGAGAAGAAGAAAAAAGTTAAGCTCTAAGGTAATGACGTCACTCTTGAGTCAAACAAAACGCAGCTGCTGATTGGTAGAGAAAACAAAACCTCTTTGCCTTCCGACCAATCAACGCGCAGGAAATAAAAGTCATAAGCAAGGTGGACCAGAACTCAAAACGACGAATTTCTACGTGAATATTATACAAATCAGAAAAATATTATATAATAGAATAGAAAGGAAGGCTCATTTTAGGTTGCTCGCGTGCTTTTGGCGGACCAATTTGAAGTTGATGAAGAGGCACCGACCCGAGGAAATGGAGGGTCGGGGGGAGGGGGCAAGGGGGAGGGGGGAGGGGGGCAAGTTGGGAGGCGAGATGTTTGAAGAATACGGCATTGTGGGTGAAAAATGAAGGGGCGCCGGGCTGTGCGAGGGTCCACCGATTCCACTCCAGACACAAAACAATCAGCACCATTCTCTCCTCTCTCTCTCTCTCTCTCTCTCTCTCTCTCTCTCTCTCTCTCTCTCTCTCTCTCTCTCTCTCTCTCTCTCTCTCTCTCTCTCTCTCTCTCTCTCTCTCTCCATTTTACCACTATTTCCTCTAATATCCTATCCCTAATCCTTGTAATTCCTCCTCCTCGTCCTCCTCCTCCTCCTACTTTCCACCTCCTCCGTTTTCTTTCATTATGTAATAGTCCCCGTTTTTTCTCCTGTTGGGTCGAGAAGCCTGATGATATTTGCTCCAATAATGAGAGATTGGAGGAAGGACACGAACTGAATTGCCTCCCCGGTTGGAAAGGTGAAGCACGTACGAGTATCAGACGAGTAGCATTGGGAAGGTCTTGTGTCTATTGATTTACCTGTATTCTATGTATTACTATTGATGAGTCTATTGACGTTAATGCATTCAATTAACTGCCTCGCTTGGTTACGACAGTGATAAATTTAGTGGGGGTTAATGGTTTATAATAGATAGTGTTGTTGGTGTGTTTTGTGAGGATGTGTTCGAATCAAGTGTTAGTCTAGTTTTCAGAAGTATGTTTGTTTGTTACTTGTATTTATTTATTTACTTCGTTTTTTGTATTGGTTGTGACGTGTGTTAGATCAATCGAAGGTACGTAATGAGTCCTCGTCTTGTCTTTCCTAGTGTGTTATTGTTTACAGTTGAAAGTTCGGGAAATTAATTGCACCTAAAGAGGGTAAGGAAAGAGATTGATTCTGCTTTTTGTGTGTGTGTTTGGTTTGCTTTATTCCAGTTTACGAATTGAAAAAACTATGACACACAAAACACACACACACACACATTGTGTGTGTGTGTGTGTGTGTGTGTTTTGTGTGTGTGGGTAAAGCAACAAATACCCAGTCACTAAATCATACACGTACGTACCTTCCATTATATTACCAAAAATTCCTAAAATTAAAACCGTTATCATCACAACTCCACGAGCCATAACAATATGAATTATTATATTATTATCATTGTAATAATTATCAGTAATTATAATAATAATAATTATTATTATTACAAAGTCATTTTTTTCTTTTTTCTTTAAATAGCGTATGTCGAAATAAGTCATAAATATGTAATGGAGAAAGATTACAACTGATAAAACGTGATGTGTAATTCATTCACGGCCTGCTCACGCGCTGGACAACTCGGTCTCCAGCTGTTTACCCCGGTGTGAGGGACTCAACCTTCCGTCTCCATGGTGGAAAGATGGTAAAAGGTCCCCTTTTCCTGCAACACAACCTGCACGTCATTTTAAAGTACAGACTGCATTATTTGCAGGGGTTCGTAAGACTCCTGCTGCAACCCGTCCTTCTCCCTAAAGCTTCGTGCTTCTCCTCCCGTGAGGCGTGGTACTCCTTCTTAAGGCTGGAATACCTTTCCTGGTGGAAATGTCCTCGAGGATTTCTGGCGGCTCGGTACCAACAGCTCCTCTCTCTCTCCAGGCAGGTGCTGGGCATAGGGCTCGTTGCTAACAGCTCCCCTCTCTCTCCAGGCAGGTGCGGGCAGGGGGCTCGGTGTTAACAGCTCCTCTCTCTCTCCAAAGGGAGGTGCTGGGCATAGGGCTCGTTTTCTAACAGCTCCTCTCTCTCTCCAGGCAGGTGCTGGGCAGGGGGCTCGGTGTTAACAGCTCCCCTCTCTCTCCAGGCAGGTGCTGGGCAGGGCGCTCGGTGTTAACAGCTCCTCTCTCTCCAGGCAGGTGCTGGGCAGGGGGCTCGGTGTTAACAGCTCCTCTCTCTCCAGGCAGGTGCTGGGCAGGGGGCTCGGTGTTAACAGCTCCTCTCTCTCTCCAGGCAGGTGCTGGGCAGGGGGCTCGGTGTTACAGCTCCTCTCTCTCCAGGCAGGTGCTGGGCAGGGGGCTCGTTGCCAACAGCTCCTCTCTCTCCAGGCAGGTGCTGGGCAGGGGGCTCGGTGTTAACAGCTCCTCTCTCTCTCCAGGCAGGTGCTGGGCATAGGGTTCTGTGCCAACAGCTCCTCTCTCTCCAGGCAGGTGCTGGGCAGGGGCTCGGTGTTAACAGCTCCTCTCTCTCCTCCAGGCAGGTGCTGGGCAGGGGGCTCGGTGTTAACAGCTCCTCTCTCTCTCCAGGCAGGTGCTGGGCATAGGGCTCGGTGCCAACAGCTCCTCTCTCTCCAGGCAGGTGCTGGGCAGGGGGCTCGGTGTTAACAGCTCCTCTCTCTCTCCAGGCAGGTGCTGGGCATAGGGCTCGGTGTTAACAGCTCCTCTCTCTCTCCAGGCAGGTGCTGGGCATAAGGCTCGGTGCCAACAGCTCCTCTCTCTCCAGGCAGGTGCTGGGCAGGGGCTCGGTGTTAACAGCTCCTCTCTCTCCAGGCAGGTGCTGGGCAGGGGGCTCGGTGTTAACAGCTCCTCTCTCCAGGCAGGTGCTGGGCAGGGGGCTCGGTGTTAACAGCTCTCTCTCTCCAGGCAGGTGCTGGGCAGGGGGCTCGGTGTTAACAGCTCTCTCTCTCCAGGCAGGTGCTGGGCAGGGGGCTCGGTGTTAACAGCTCTCTCTCTCCAGGCAGGTGCTGGGCAGGGGGCTCGGTGTTAACAGCTCCTCTCTCTCCAGGCAGGTGCTGGGCAGGGGGCTCGGTGTTAACAGCTCTCTCTCTCCAGGCAGGTGCTGGGCAGGGGCTCGGTGTTAACAGCTCTCTCTCTCCAGGCAGGTGCTGGGCAGGGGGCTCGGTGTAGCCCGCCAGCCACGCGCACCACGCACTGATCACTGCTGGAAAAATTATCTGTATTTTAAAATTAATTTCAATCCCTCCGTCTCCTTGGTCGATGGATCCCCGAAAAAGAACTACCGTGTGTAGTTTTCACGGCCTCTTATAGCTTCCTTATTTTCTTATGTTCTTATGTCTCCTTGGTGGATGGATCCCCGGCATGAGGAACTCAACCCTCTGTTTACTTGCTGGATGATTCCTCCCCGGCGTGAGGAACTCAACCCTCTGTTTACTTGCTGGATGATTCCTCCCCGGCGTGAGGAGCTCAACCCTCTGTTTACTTGCTGATGATTCCTCCCCGGCGTGAGGAGCTCAACCCTCTGTTTACTTGCTGGATGATTCCTCCCCGGCGTGAGGAGCTCAACCCTCTGTTTACTTGCTGGATGATTCCTCCCCGGCGTGAGGAACTCAACCCTCTGTTTACTTGCTGGATGATTCCTCCCCGGCGTGAGGAACTCAACCCCTGTTTACTTGCTGGATGATTCCTCCCCGGCGTGAGGAACTCAACCCTCTGTTTACTTGCTGGATGATTCCTCCCCGGCGTGAGGAACTCAACCCTCTGTTTACTTGCTGGATGATTCCTCCCCGGCGTGAGGAACTCAACCCTCTGTTTACTTGCTGGATGGTTCCTCCCCGGCGTGAGGAACTCAACCTTGTTTACTTGCTGGTGATTCCTCCCCGGCGTGAGACTCAACCTCTGTTACTGCTGATGGTTCCTCCCGGCGTGAAGAATCAACCCTCTGTCTCCTTCCTCCTCTCTGACCTCTGGTGCGTCCCTGCCTGGAGGGGTCCGGTCCTCCACATGGACACTCGCCGCCACTTTGAGTTGACTGAAAACGTGATGGTATCGCGGGCATAGTCCAGCACGGCGTCGTACTTGAGCAGCGAGGCGAGTCCCATGATGAATTCGTGCTCGTGCATGGGGTCCCTCAACAGCGGCGCGGCCAACAGGCGGCAGCCGTCGCCAATATCTAGGATGATGCTCCTGGGCATGCCGAGTGTCTCGCCGCTGCGCACCATCTCCTAGTGAAGATCATTGGACATGTGGATGCCCGGCGCCCCGGTGTCCACCAGCATCGTCATGGCCTCGGCTCTCGCGGTGTTTTCAGCTGCCTTCACCGTGAGCACGTTGAGGCCCTGATCTCGGGGCGTTTTTTCTTCACCTTGCGTCGCAGGCGTTGTGGCTTCCTCACGAAGAGGTCGCTGCCGTCGGCTCCAAACACCTGCACCGCGTGGCCGCGCCGCAGGTGATGCACGTCCAGAATCACGTCAATGGGATTCGCCCCGGGTAAGACCAAGGCAGGAGTCTCCACTACCACGCCGCAGCCCAGGTCGATGGTGACGCTGTCCAGCTCCAACATGTGCAGCTTTCTGCGGCCATTCCATCCCTCACAGTTGACGGCCTCAGTCTCCTCCCGGCCGGTGATGAGGCCCAGCCGCTTGGCCGCGCTCCACGAGAACATGGTCTCGGTGGAGCTGCTGTCAAACAGGAGTTAGGCAGGCAGGGTGGAGTTAGATAGATGGAGCGCGGGGAGACCATGGAGTACCGTGATTAAGCTATTATATTATAGTAGCTTATTATATTAATGTAATATTATTATGATTATATTTGATAAAAAATATAAAACGTATATATATATGATCGGATATATGAGTAGATGAAAAAAAAATAGATTAACAAAAGACTTACCCAATCGTGTCATTGATTAAGAGTAACCATGGAATATATAAAAACTAAAATAGTTCAC
>JACEEZ010007631.1:262500-265367 GCA_016584305.1 Chionoecetes opilio
ATTTCTTTCTTCAATTAAAAGTTTTACTTCATCAAGACTGGATAAAAGAGATTGGGCATTAATATGTTCAATGACTAGGGAGTCCTTTTTTGGAGTAGAACTACCGGCAGAGTCTTCTTCGCCATGCTTCTATGTAGAGTAATACCTACTACATAAGCGACTTTTATGACCTTGACCTAGAGACTGACATGTACCACATTGTAATTTATGATCAAATCTGCAAGAGGATCGTTTGTGATTAAATTCTCCGCAATTGTAACATCCAACTTTCTGCAAATGGTTTTCATTGTTTCTGTGGGGAGAATAGTTGTGGTTGTCTTTGTTGTGATTGTTATAATAAGTTTCGTGTAATCTGTCAAACTTATTATGTGTGGGTATATTAGGTTGCCAATAGAGTGGCTGACTACGTGTCACCTGCCATTCCCTTAGTGGTGTGGGGGTGTAATTGTTATGTGGGCGAGTAAAGTTGCGCCGCACGACCTTTGCCCAGGGATCTGGGGTCTGATGGTTAGTGAAGCCTGCCCTATCTGAGGGCCTTCTCAGGCTGGGATTGGCCTTGTTATTTCTGTAACTGTGACTGTCAATACTAGTACTGGGAAATGACATGTAATCCTTTTTTCTATTGTGTTGGTTAGTGCTGGAACCTTGGGATGGAAAAGCTACATGTGTTGTTTTCTTAATTCTATCCATGTTATTACATATGTTGATGAGAGGGCATTGTTTAGTAATAGTACTGAACAAACGAACGATACCCAGCCTGTTCAGAGTGGATCCAGGTGAGTTCCCTTCCATGTCATAACACATGTCGTCCACTTCATCTGTATCCAGCCTGAAGGCAGGATCAGTATTAATAATAGGTATATAGTTAGGTTCACATCACATTCTTAGGTGTTCGTTGAAATCCCCAATTTCTGCCTGTGTGTCATGAGACAAAAAAGTTGGTGCAAACTGACATACATGTATAATCATATTCTTATTTCTATCTTTCAGTTCACTAACTAGAGAAATTAAGTTGTCAAGTAGTGTTTCAGGGGCAGTGTTGTCAATTATGTCGTGTAAGCCACAGTAAATGACACATTTGGTAGGAACCCAACCTAATTTTTCAGCTACCCAGCACCTCAGAAGATCAATATTAGAATCTCTAATAGTTCTAATTGAAACATTCTTATGTACATCCGAGACCTTAGCCTGCGTCCAGGTTTCGTCTCCCAGAAGAAGAGTTCTCTGAGGAAGATTGGAAGTGATGTCCGTCACTTCTTGTTGATTTGGGCGTTGTTTGTCAGCAGTTTGGTTTTCAAGGCTATGTAATCTCTGTTTCAGCTGATCAACTATTGAGTAAGCGGTCTTCACTTCAGTGTTTAGCAATTCAATTTCCATGTCTTTTATTTCTAACTTTTCTTTGATTTTTTCTAAGTCTAATGTTATTCTTGATATAGCACTCGCATTATCTTGAATGGTGGTATCAGCTGTTCCTGAGTGTAGAATCGAGCTGGAGAGTTGTGTTGGTGTGACTACATTAACTTGTTGGCTAGAGGGAGGGGTGTGAAGGGGAGGGGGGGAGAATGGAGGGGCAGGATGAGAGTTGGGGAGGAGAGGAGGGGGTGAAAAAGTGTGGAAGGGAGGCGGTGAGGGGGGAAGAGGGGAGGGAGAAAGAGAGAGCACATAATAAGAAAAGAAGAAGGAAGGCTTAAAGTCAAGGAAAGGGAGAGCGAAGGTTTAAACAAAGAGGATAGCGAAGGGAAGGGAGGAAGGAAGAACGAGAGAAAAGAGAAGGAAAGGAAAAAGTTCTGGGAAGAAAGTCAGGAGAAGAATAGAAGGTTTATGTTTCTGTATGTGTTGCAGACTGCCAGAGAGATACACAGATTGGCAAGCAGAGACGCTGTTAAAAATATGGACATTGAAACTGAGGAGGAACTAAAGATAATAAGATCATGTATGAAAGTATAGAATCATCACTTTGACCTTAACATTTCGAGAATTAGATATCACACATATACGCACGCACACACACACACACACACACACGCACACGCACACGCACACGCACACGCACACGCACACGCACTTCGCACTCGCACTCGCACTCGCACTCGCACCCACACACCCACACCACACACACACACACACACACACACACACACACACACACACACACACACACACACACACACACAACACACACAAAACACACACACATAAACACAAACACACACACACACACACACATACACACATAAATCTCAGAACTTCAACGCTGAATATCTAAATCTAAATTATGAAATGCATACATTTTTTTCACCTTGAATGTACTATTATAAAATCTCTAATTTTCTTCTCACTGGATGGAGAAAGATCAGTTAATTTCTTTTCAATATTACACGTTTTACTTTCTTTTCATATCGAGTCTCTTTGTCCATATATAAACCTTACGTAAGGAGTCTGAACGAGAAAAAACGTTATATTCAACTCACATCATCGTTATAAACATCTCACGTAAATGGTAACACCCTCGTACTCTTCTTACTCTTCTTACTCCTCATTCTCTTCACCTCCACTACTACCACCATTACCACCACCACCCCCATCATTCTGGTTCTGGCTTCGTGCAGGCAGCCTTGGAGGGGGAGAGTAAGGAGAGGTTAGGGAGGGAAGGATGAGAGACGGGATGGCGGGAGTGACGTGGAGTGTCCCCTGGAGTAGGTGTGGAGGGTGCTTGCTGTTCCCAGGAGGAGGGGGAGAGGAGTGGAGTGGCCAATGAACAGGAGGCAAGAATGGCGTTATGAAAAAAGGTCTAAAGTTGTGAGGGCCAAGTGCTCTCCTCCGCCTGCTTTACCCCCCCCCCGGCCCGAGGACACTGGGAGTCAGCA
>JACEEZ010007632.1:0-54070 GCA_016584305.1 Chionoecetes opilio
TGATCTAAATTGATGAACAGGACGCTTTAACACTTTCTCCTGCATCTTCTCTATTTGGGCTGTCAGTTTTCTTTGCTTAAATTTTTCTGAAGAGTTTTTTGCAAAATGAAGGTCTTAAACATTTGCTGTTCATGTGAAACAAAAAATTTTCCTCGCCGATCAGTTTTAGTCTTCTGTAAACCCACAGTCATTTCTGATTTCTGCTGCTTCCCCTGATTTTCTTCCTTCCAATTTCACTGCTTGAGTTTCCCATGGGCTGATGCCTGGCATATTTACACTGGGAGACGTCACAATTGCGGCAGACGGTCTAAAACCCAGTTAGCTTCACTATTTTTTTAGCCATGCTTTCTCAACAACCTGGATTTAAGAATTTCCTTCTATACGTATCATTTGAAGAAAACAATGTTAAATTAAATATTTTGAAATGCTAAATACATATTAAAACCTAGGGGGGGGGCACTCAGTAGAGCGCATACCTCCACCCGAATATTTCATCAATTGGTTGCCATGGCAACAGTTGTGATTCGATTTCACCCAAAAATTTAAATCAGTTTTTCCTTATACCAAATAGACTTGTTATACGAAGTTTGGTCCAAATCTATTTGTAACTTTTCGAGAAATCCTGTACACTAAAATTTCATCAATTGGTTGCCATGGCAACAGTTGTGATTCGATTTCATCCAAAATTAAATCAATTCGTCCTTATACCAATAGACTTGATATACCAAGTTTGGTTCAATCTATTCGTAACTTTTCGAGAAATCCTGTACACTAAAACAAACAAAACCCAAAAAAAACAAAAAAACAAACAAACAAACAAACAATCGGGGTGAAAACATAACCTCCCTCCAACTTCGTTTGGGCGGAGGCAAACATAGCAAAATATGAAAGCAAAAAAATATGAGAGCAAAATGATAGATACTAAAGGCATTTCACATTTTCCAGATAAAAATGGCCATATTTATGTGGGTTTTCATACATTGACTTTTTTTCACTTTGCATCTATCCTGTATTACGTATATTAATGAAAAAAATCGTTTTTTAATGTGTTATGAGGTCGAAAATAAAGGATTTAAAATTATAATTTACAAAAAAAATCTTGCATTTGAGTAAGAAAGACGAAATATGCTGCCCCATAAACTTTCCTATAAAAACTCAAATTTTTTTTTTCTCTCTCTCTCTCCTCTTCTCTCTCTCTCTCTCTCTCTCTTTTCTCTCTCTCTCTCTCTCTCTTTTCTCTCTCTCTCTCTCTCTCTCTCTTCTCCTCTCTCTCTCTCTCTCTCTCTCTCTCTCTCTCTCTCTCTCTCTCTCTCCTCTCTCTCTCTCTCTCTCTCCCACTCCTTTTTCCTCTATCTTTTCTCTCCCTCTCTCTCTTTCCGATCCACATTATTTTGCCCCCCTTGGATTTTGGTTCACATTCCTGATCCAAACCAGCGGCCCGTGGTGTCCGGAGCCCAGCCCAAATTCGGGGCCGTAACAACCACCATAACTTGATCATTTGGTCATTGATCAACTTGGTCATCGCAATTGGTCATCATTACGCAATATTGCCGTGCGCTTTTACATTGTATAGTGCTTCTCCTGCATGTTGTTTTTTTTCCTCCGCCAACCAAGCTGGAGGGAGGGTATGTTTTCACCCCGATCTGTCTGTTTTTTTGTTTTTGTTTTTGTTTGTTTGTTAGTGTACAGGATTTCTCAAAAAGTTACGAATAGATTGAACCAAACTTGGTATACCAGTCTATTTGGTATAAGGAAGAACTTAATTAATTTTGGATGAAATCGAATGGACAACTGTTCCCATGGCAACCAATTATTACATGCCTGGGCGGAGGTATGCGCTCTACTGATTGCCCCTCCCCTAGTTTAACCTTGTTTTCATATTATTTCGTGATGAATTTTTTTATTTTTAGATTTAGAAGTAATTTACTGATGATGTTTTATGCGTGAGTGTATTTGCTATTTTCATTTCACCGTTGATGAGTTCCTGTTGTCCTTTTTCGTAGCGTATGTCCATACTATTAGAGTACATAAACCATATGAAAACTTTTGGGTAATAGTATAACTGAAAAAATTGTGAAAATCTATAAGAAAAAATATATTTCAATTTAGTATGCCTCAACTCATTTTGTCTCGTTGATGGGAAAAAAAAATCGGTTATTTAAAATAAGTTTTAGAATTTTGGGCGAGGCGTTGTTTATGCGGGGTTTGTATGCGAAAGAAAACTAAGCTGCGCAACGAAAAAAAGAAAAATGAGAGAGACGAGGGAGTTAACCTGGATGGGAGGGGAATGGTGATGGTGCAGGTGTGTATGAGGGGGGGGGGGGGGGATAGGCAGCTGTGTGGTAATGGTATGGTTATAGTGCAACTGTGTGGTGGGGGAGGAAAAGTGATTATGCAGCTGTGTGGTGAGGGGGATGGTGATGGTGCTCTGTATAGTGAGGGGGGGTATGGTGTAGCGTGTAGTGAGGGGGTGGTGATGGTGTAGCCCGTGTGGGAAGGATAGTGAGGGGAATGGTGATAGTGTAATTTTGGTGATGATAATGGTGATGTGCAATATGTGGTGAAGGGGATGATGATGGTGAGCTGTGTGATGAGGGGGGTGGTGATGGACGTGCAGCTGTGTGGTTAAGGGAATGATGATGGTGCAGTGTTTTAGTGACGCGATCGGATGGTTACGGCTGTGTTGTGAGGGGAATGGTAATGATGCAGCTGTTGTGGGTGACGGGAGGGTGAGGGGGATTATGATGAGGCATCTGTGTGGTGAGGAGAATGGTGATGATACAGCTGGGTGGTGAGGGAAAAGGTGTTGTATGCATCACGAAGTCAGGAAGGAAGGGTCCCTCAAAACCCCTTCCCCCTGCTGATGGTGATTGTGATGGGCTGAGGCCAAAGAAAAAGTGATGGGGGCCCCAAGGGAAAGGACAATAGAGGGAGAAAGGAGCAACAGCATGTTAGAAATATACGTCTACTCCACTCTTGTCAACTCCAACTAGGGTTTCCTGTTTTGGGGGTTTCTGAACATCCGGGATTCTGGGACAAAAACCCGGATATTTCCCGGGATCCCGGGATTTCCCGCATCAGGTAATATTTGTACTAAAATAATGCTGTGCGAAGTGCGAACCCCTCATACTTCATTACAGTAGTGTAGTATCTGATATTATTTGAAAGGCAATTGAATTGATACATTTTATGACACTTTAAGCAATGTTCTCTGTATTAACTTTCATACTGGGGGCAGAAAAAAGGTACATAATCTGACAAATAAGCAAAATTTTGATTATCTAATTCAAATTTCCCTTAGCCATACAAGAAATTCAGACATTTAAATTGCATTCAAAGTTAGCTATTATAAAAGTTTAGAAATTTCCCTTTTTTAATGGCATTTGGAAGCCACATTCTACAAAAACCTAAAAAAAACATTTGAATGGGCCCGTGGGAAAAAATAAAGATAAAAGCATAAAATCATTTGGCACGGTGCACCAAGACACACAGTCACGCACACATCAAAAGTTCTTCATGAAATGACTCTCAAGAAGCACAAAAAAGTCAATCTCCTTCTGTTAGCCACATAAAAATCCAATGATATATAGAATAACATCAAAAGATAGCCATTGTAAAAAGATAAGGAATTATTCTATGCCATTTTGAAGCACAAAGAAAGAAAACAAAATGCAAGAAAAGTATTCTCTTTGAACACTTTCCCTCTCTCATGCCTTTTGTATTTTACATAGTGCAAATCTGAGATAAGGAACAAAATAAGAATCCCGGGATTGAACCAATTTCCGGGGAAAAAAAACAACCACTTACACCCGGGATCCCGAACCGAGATCCCGGGAAGGAACCCTACATCCAACCTTTCCTCCGCCTTCCCATCCTCTTCCTCCGCTACTATCATCCAGTTTTGCTACATGAGGCGGACGGTTCACCCCTCTCTCCCTCCTTTTCTTTTTTCGTCTTTCATCCGTCCCTCTCTCTTTTTCCTCTCACCTCAAACAGTTAAATCAATCAACCAATCATTAGGGGCATACGCCGGGGGGCGCGTCGCCTCCGCCACCCTACGACGCCACTCCGCGGGTCACCACACGCCAGTCCCCATGCAGGCTCCCTTCCCATACCAAGCAACTCTCGACAGGAAGATCAATATGCCCCAGCCACGAGCATTGTGGTCGCCCCCTTGGCCTCCTCCACGCCGGATTGTCTCTTACAGATACAACCCGTGGGAAGGATCGGTTCAGGAAAGCGTGCCACATGCCCATATAACCGAAGTTGGCGCGACGGGCGATTCAGTCTCACGGTGCAATCGCTGATTTGACACGTAATCATCCCAGCGACCCCCCGTGATTCTGCGAAGACCCCTATTAACAAAGGCATCGTTCGCCTCTTCAAGTTGCTATTAGGTCCGCTCCAAAACCAAGAGTAAGCCGGGACCAAAAGCGACTTAAAGCCGGATTTTTGTCCCCGCAAGGTACCGAAACGCCAAAAATTCGTGCTGGCGAGTCCATAACACTAGGGCTAGGGGGGGCATGCCAATCCGCCGTCTTTATGATGGACTCGTACAAGAATGTAAAACTTTCCCAAATCTCAATGTCCTCGCCCACGCATGAAAAACTGTACTTTTCAACTAGAAAGCCTCCAAACCCCTAGACCTGGTTTGAGTAGGAGCCCTAATCCAAAGGCTTTGCCTCCTCGTGCGGGCCCCTTGAAAGCCACACCGGACCTCCAGCTACTCGAAAAGATTACTGCATCACGAAATACAAGGTCAGGTTTTGGTTGTGAGGGAGCCCCACAATCACTTTTAATCTAAACTTTCCCCAAATACCAGCCAAAACAAGATTGAAAGGATGGGCAAGGACCCCCCCTTGCTAACCCCGTAAAAAAAAAGAAGCTGGAAACACCTCCCCCACAAGTCAGTCCCAGAGAAGACCTCATCAAAAACCATTTGTCCTTGCAGGAATCCTGGGCGAATCGCAAAGAAAAATCCCAGAGTGCCCCTCTGCCCGTGTGAAAATGGTTTAGCACGCTCGGTTTTCACCAACCGAAAAAGTCCCGGGTTCGTTTTCCCCGGGCGGAAAACCCGAAGAAAAAAATGGGCGGTTTTTTTTCTTAAAATCCCGAGTGAAAAAGCAGTTTTGGGAAAACCTGTTAGCGGTTTTTGTTCCCCACCCCGGGTGGTTTTCGGAAAAGCATAAGTGTTAAAATGTGTATGGAAGGGGCCATAGATTTTGTGGGGGAAGGTGTAAAAAAACAGTGAACCCACACCCACCACCATCACTAAAAAAAAACCCATGAAACAAGCAAAGGCCCGACCGGGGGGGTGATGGTCGCACAAAGGCGCCTCCACCAGTCACGAATGATTAACACTGTTTTTGCCTTTCCCCCTGCTTTCTTGTTGGCTTATGATTATCTCAATTAATTCTTTTTTTTTGTATTTACGAGTTTAGTTACTGCAATTAAATTTTCAAGACCTAAACCCCCCGTAGACTTTTTTTTATTATCTTTATAGATATATTATATAAACAAAAAGTAAAGAACAAAACAAATTTTCTCTTTTTGGACAATTAAGATAAGTGGGCCCAAAAAGTTCTTGTTCCCCCAGTGTGCTTAGTATTTTTCTTATGATGTTTTTTTAGTAAATTGGTGATTTAATACGTTTAAAAAAATTTTACAAAGAGCTTATATGTTTGAGGATACAGTTAAAAACAAAATATATGTAATCAATTTTTTACGAATATAAGTTGTATGTGTTTTTTTTTTTACAGATTTTTTAATTTAAATTTCCCCCTTTAGCCTTTGAAATTTTATTGCTAAAGTTTGTGTTTACTGAATTCATGTGCTGTCCCGCTTTGTGGATACGCAATATACGTGCTGGCTTAAATGTTTTTGGTATAAAAGGTAGTAAAATAGAATATACCTTTAGATTTTGCCCTGAATTATATTTGTTATTATTAAAATTTTTTTTTAAACTAATATATCTCATATCATAAACATAAATATTTTTTTTCTACTTATTTAATTTTTATAAAAACTCTTATTTAGCAAACCCCTCCATCCAAAAAAAAAAATTATTTGGGGAAATTTTTGTTCCCCCATTTTATAATTTATGCTCGCCAACATTACGAAAAAATCACGTTAAAAAGAAAAAAAACCCCATTTATCATTTTACATTTTCATTTTCAGGGCACGACTTGACTTTTCAGCTTTCTAGTTTTTTTCAGTCATGATTTGTGGTGGCGAAAGAGAGAGAAAAACAGATACTACTCACACTCAAAAAAAAAAAAGTAAATAGGACAGAGAAAGGCTTTCACAAACACACACACACACACACACAGACACACACACACACACACACACACCACACACAACGCGCACACAGACACCCTCTAACATCTCGGCATAACCATTCTAACGTGGTTGTGAGAGCATAATCTAATCCCCTGTTCCACTGCGGGAAGAGGGGGTTGAGGGAGACCACTAATGAGGAGAGTTGGCGGCAGTGGTAATGACCCGTCTCTCTGTCAACAAACACGAGGTTGGTCCCATCCGGAATCATGACCTGGCTGGTACAGAGTGCGGACGTCCCCGCTCCTGCTCCCTAGTTCAGTCAAGGCCAAGAAAGGAAGGTCGGCCAGCCTGCGCCCATAAAGTTAATCCCTCTCCCTGCTCCCGTGCTCACTGACGTCACAAAATATAGCGATCGAGGGGTAGAGCAAGGCGTCTCAATCTATTAAGCCTGCGCCTGAGATTTATGACGTCACGGACGGCGTCCCGTACGAGGCCACCGAGATGCAAGTTTACCCTACCTAAATTTTATTGTTATCAGTATAAAGATAATTTTTTATCTTTTGGAAATGTTTGTTCTATAAAATATCAAATAAAACCCGTAAAACACATTAAAGAATGCCATTATGAGACTCTCAAGAATATGATGAACTTAAACTCTTTGCCATTTAATATTTTTCTCGAAAACATTTTTCATGGAAAATCAATAGAACGGGAATTTTAATTCGCTTTCCTTTCATATTTTTTTTTTGATAAAAGATTAGCGCATGCATAAAATTTGCGTTAAATAAAAACATAACATCAGAATCGGGGAATTTTTACTAATAATTTTTATCATATAAAAGTATATTGTTATCTTCGGAAAAAGTTTGTTCTATAATATTATCAAAAAAAAACCCTAAAAAAGACTAAAAAAGGGCCCTTATGAGACTCACAAAAAATATGTATGAAAAATTTAACCCTTTTGCTTTAAAATTTTCTCAAAAAAAATTTTTCATGGGGAAAACAAAAGAAGCGGAATTTATTAGCTTTTCCATTGTATATTTGTTTTTGATAAATGAATTAAAAACCTTTCATAAATTACTTTAAAATAACAAAAAGGTCTAAATCGGAAATTTTTTTCCCGTTTGATATGTTATTTATTTAGTTAACGCAAATGTAGATTTTTTTAAATTTTATTTACAAAAACAAAATTAAAAGGGAAAAAGCTAATTAAATCGCTTTATGGTATCACCATGTAAAATTTTGCGAGTAAATATAATGGCGAGAGTGTAAGTTCCTGCATTCTGAGAGTCTACATAATGGCATTTCTTAGTGTTTTTACGGTTTTATTTGAATATTAGACAAACTTTCCAAGATAACAGTATATCTTATACGCCCGTACATCTCACATAGCTGCAAGCTCGGCTCTACGAAGCGAGGCGACTCAGCTCGTGACGTCACGTAATCCCGCTCTCCCGACTCAGGCTTTACTACATAGAGAAGCTTGGTAGAGGGCAGTTTCAGCCAGTTTGCCCGCCACTTCATCTCTGTCCCTCTATTTTAGGCGATGTCAGCATGTCCCTCCCATTAAGTGTTCACGTGGCAAATTCCCTAGGGACGGCTGTGGGCCGACCTGTCTTTCTTGGCCTTGGTTCAGGTTGGTCGGATCAGACCACATAGTGTACCGCGCACGCCACCACATTATTTCCCTTGTGCCACTAAATGATCGCTTGCCATAGTGTTGTGTTGTGAGTGCCCAATAACAATGCAAATGAAGAGGGGTTTCGATGTGTCGTCGTTGGAGGATGAGGGCTCCACGCCAAAAGGCTGACACCAGAACGGTGCAGGAAGAGGCTAGGCACCCAAGACACGGAATTTGGAGGTGAGGACGCCCGTGAGACAGGTGAGGACGCCCATGAGACGGAGGGATGGACAGTGATCGGTGACCCCAAAAGGAGTGCCCAGGCCGGCCAGGACAGGAACAGGCGCCCCAAGTTTAAGTTTAAGTTTGGGAACACGGAGGGGCACGCCAAACACTACCTGACCATCCTTGCCCTTCAGAAGGACTTTTTCTGGCTCAGGCTGCATATCAGGCCCAATCTGAAGGGTGAATACGTCCTCACGCTTAAGGACGACGACAGCGCCACCAGATGAGCGCCCTCGCCGTGGAGGAGGATCCCGCTGTCCGCCTGGTTCCGCTGGACCCCGCACAAAGGCGTGTCAAGCAGAGGTGGGCAAGAGCGATACTTAGTGCGATACTGCGACACTGCGATACTATCGCACCGCCCAAAAATTATCGCAGTATCGCAGTATCGCAAAGCATTCAAAAGTAGCGAAGTATAAGTATCGCAACTCAAGTATCGCTTAAATTTCCCGCGATACTTTAAAAGACGACCTTAAATAATTTGTCAGTTTAAAAATAAATATATTACAATATTTTAATTTCCCTAAACTGTAGTTTAAGTAAAATAGATCTTTTTTTGGCTAATACAGTTTTCTTAGGAAGCAAAGTATCGCAAAGCAAAATTTTTGGTATCGCAGTATCCCTGCGATACTATTGCTTTAAGAAAGAAGTATCGGTAGCGGAGTATCGCAGTATCGCGTATCGTTTTTAAGAGAATCCGAAAAAGTAGCGGGAGTATCGCGTATTGAACTAGTGGGAAAAAAGTATCGCAGTATCGTTATCGCACTACCAAAAAAAAAGTATCGCGCCACCTCTGGTGTCATGCGGTCCTACAGCGGTACCCCCTAGACCTCCCCATCGAGGCAGTGCGGGACCACCTACACGTGGTCTCGGGCAGGGATCCAAAGAGAGTTTAACGCCTATGGTGCTAGCTCAACAACATACCTCTATTTCTACACCCCGGTGTTAACTGGTATCCAAAGACGAGACATGGCAGTGGCGGTACTTGGTTGCTCATAGCTGAGTGGCTGAGCGACTACAATGACGTCACAGCCTCGCCAGCGAATCACAAGTGTGTCAGAACAAACGTGCCAGCCAATCAGAAGGCAGGCGCTGCCCGCATTATTAAGCTTCGATACATACCTCCATCTCACAACTCTAACTTTCAGCTCGTGTCTTCTCAAATAAGTATTCCTGTTATGTTCACGTCCTTGTGACACCTGTAAAAGTACCAGATGTGATTCGTCTGTCTGCAGTACATAATATGGTTATGTTATATAGATCCCATACTCTTCGTCGGATCCTCGGTGAAGTGTTGGGGAGATGGAGAACCACAATGCCTTATAATCCTTTATTTGTTGGAAGAAGTAGGCCTCTATATGACTTGTTTACAAAATGGCTTCTATGTGATATGAAAAAGTATAAACTATAAAAGTTGAGGTATTGATATGACTTTGATCCCTTTATAGGGGATCTAATACCATAACTACAGAAAATGGATGAGCTACGATAATCATAACACTTCCTTCCCCTATGTAAAGAAAAATGGTTATTCTTTTGGTGATACAAAAATGAGCATAGGCTTTATAACATATACTGACATAGACATAACACTTGTTCCATAAACATAACACTTTCTTCCCTCCCCTATATAAAAAAAAAAATATTACTTAACTACAAATCTAGTCGGGCTGGAGGATCACCTCGACTACTTCTGTTGGGAAGGATCCTACCTACCATTGGCTGTGCTTCAACGGTGTCAGGACCATTATTTGGAGGACTGTGATTAACCTGGGGAGAAGGAGGAGTGACAGGAGGAAGCTCCAACATGGTGGGGGTTCATGGCCTGTTCATTCCCTCTAGCACAACGTCGCAGTTGGTCAATGTGGCGTCGGGATACCCCTCCATTCACACTTACATTATAATGCATACCACCTACTTCCCTGTTTACAACACCTGGTACCCATTTATCTGCTGTATTGTATGAACGTACCATGACAGGAGTTGAAGGAGGGTAATGATTTACATTGTGGTGTTTTCTCTACTTGTCTCCACTCACGATGATTTTGTTGCGTATAAAAATCAGGCAACAGCAGATCAAATTAAGTTCTGATTCTCTAACCATTAACATATGTGAGGGAGTCCTTCCAGTAACACCATGGTCAGTTGTCTATAAGACAACAAAAACTTGCTAATACAAGATACAACATTAGCAGAATTTGCACCCCGGCATTTCATGTTATGTTTGAATGTTTGTACAAAGCGTTCAGCCTCGCCATTCGTACTCGGATGGACGGGGCTGATCTGCTATGGTAAATTCCATTTATGTTCAAAAAATCTGAAAACTCACTTGAACAGAACTGGGTCCATTATCTGTCACAATCGAGTTGGAAGACCATGTGTGGCAAAGATTGGCATTAGTGTGGTAATTGTAGCTTGGGTGGTAGTGGACTGCATTGGTATAACTTCTGGCCACTTGCTGAAAGCATCCACTATGATTAAGAATGAATGGCCTAGGAAAGGTCCAGCAAAATCAATGTGTAATCTTTGCCACGCATGTCTTGGGTATTCCCATGGATGCATACGAGCTGCCTTAGGATCACTCTGATGTGCCGCACATGAGAGGCATTGTCTAACATACATCTCAATTTGTTTGTCCATACCTGGCCACCAAACTAAGTTCTAGCAACTGCTTTTGATCTCACTATTCCCTGATGGTCTGCATGAAGGTCCTTAAGAAACTGGTCTCTCAACTTTTCCGGCATTAGCTACTACCCTAGCTCCTCTAAGTATGCATCCCTGTTCTACCGATAACTCTGACCCACACCTTATGTAAGGCTCACAGTCGCTCCGATCTGAGACCTGGCTACGGCCGTAACTAACTCTTGAAGTAATTGTGACAGGACTGGGTCTTGTTTGGTTGCCTGTTTTAATTGCTCTTGCTGTAACGGGTAGGCCATAACTTTCTATCACAGTACATTTTTCTCATTGTGGTCTGGAGCAGAGTCTATGAGTAACGCGATAGTGCATCAGCATTCCCATCATTTTGGTGGGCCGATACTCTATGTCATATGAATACGCAGCTAGAGTAATACTCCACCTTTGCAGTCTAGCTGCTACCAGTGTTGGTAACCCAGCCTTTGGACCCAAAATAGTGAGAAGAGGCTGGTGGTCTGTAACAAGTGTAAATTTTCTTTTCCATATAAATACATATGAAACTTTTTAACTCCATACACTAGAGCTAACCCTTCTTTCTCTATCTGGGAGTAATTTCTTTCAGCTGGTTGAGAGAACGAGAGGCAAAGGCTATTGGCCTCTCTGACTCGTCTGGCATTACATGAGCAAGGACTGCCCCTAATCCATGAGAAGATGCATCACATACTAGCTTTAATGGTAGACTAGGTTTGAAAATGAACAAGGAATCTGGAGAGGTGATTTCTTCCTTTATCTTCTGAATTGGCTCCCTACAGGCTATTGACCAGTACCATTCAGTATCCTTTTTAAAATCTAAAGTTTCTCCATCTCCGTTGGGGAGATGGAGAGCCACAATGCCTTATAATCCTTTATTTGTTGGAAGAAGTAGGCCTGTATATGACTTGTTTACAAAATGGCTTCTATGTAATATGAAAAATGATAACTATAAAAGTTGAGGTATTGATATGACTTTGATCCCTTTATAGGGGGATCTAATACATAACTACAGAAAATGGATGAGCTACGATAATCATAACAATTCCATTATTCCTTCATTCCACAATTCTCTGTGCCACCTCCGTCGCTTATAACCTCCAACACTTGTTCCCACTACATACGCTCCGATGTGTTGTACTTAGGCTATTTCTATTCTCTAAGAGTCTAACTTATTCCATCATTCCTTCATCCCTTGTGTCACCTCGTCGCCTCACACATGTTTCCACCTCCACATACACGCGGGTAACACGCCGGTGTCTTGTACTTCCTTGTATTCTCTAACTTTTTCATTATTCCTTCATATTAGGCCGATAGTCCGGTAGCCATGGCGCTGCACCTTGTTTTGTCGGATAAAGTTTTTTTTTGCTATTTCTTGTAGCTTGGGAGTACCTCTTCAAAATACAGGAGGGTGCCCAGTGGGCACCCTTGGGCATTTTGAGATATTAACCCCATAAACACCAAAATCACAAAAGAAACGCGATTTATTATATTGCATGCAAAATACTTAAAGTAATCGTCCAGACCATTTCATCATTCCTGATTTAATGCAATCAAATCATAGCCATTAACGATGGATAACACAACACGTCGTCACTTTTTGTATCCAGTCAGCCGTTTTTAATAATCCGCAATCAAAATCTGCAATTCCCCGAGTTTCAAAACGCTCTCAAGGTTTGCAGACGCTCAGCTCAGGCTCGGTGACGTACCATCAGGGAGGCTCATCTTCCCGCGCTGATCAGAGAGGCACGTAAACACAGAGATAAATATAGTACTTGAAGATATTTGGGTGTTTCTGATAGATTTTTTTTGCTATATGCCACATGCATGCATCCTTTATGGGTGCAGCAAGACAGCTGTGCCTTGCGAGAAAAGTTTGCACACGGAGAGGAGTGGCGTGTGTAGGGTGATACACGCCTATAGAGTGTTGGGGCGAGCAGTTGTGTTGAGAAACGGCGCCCCCCCGTAAGACTGACTCAGTCCAACACTATACCAGACCAGGTAGTCCCTGTTAGACAGGGACGCCAGGACTGGCAGCAGCGGTGGACCACCACGACTGTGAGGCTTTGCCTCTTAACAAGACCAAGTAAACCAGTTGTGGAGTGGGCGTGCCCTGTGGTGAGAGACCCTGTGTTGGTGTGGCTGTCACACTTTCTTGCCTTCCCGCCCGCATATTTTCCAACTCTATGCTGTAGTTAATGCTAGTATGTGGTTTCCGAGTAATGACGTTTGACTGTAGCTCCAAAACTAACACATAGGATTTTCTCGAAGTACCTTCATTGTGATTCCCACACACACACATGGTTTAATCTTATTTACCAATCCATGTTTTGGAGAAGTGCCAGGTCCTCCTGCTGAACCTCAGGCTCTGCTAACACCTGTTCATCCACCTCGTACTCGGGCTCAAACATAGGATTCCATGACATCTGAGGTTCGTTTTCCTCATAGTATACGCGACCAGCGTCATTTCTTTCGGTGTCAGATTGAGCATCGTTCTCTAGATGTCACAGCGACAGATTCACTGTCTGACACCGAA
This sequence comes from Chionoecetes opilio, assembly GCA_016584305.1. Taxonomy (NCBI): domain Eukaryota; kingdom Metazoa; phylum Arthropoda; class Malacostraca; order Decapoda; family Majidae; genus Chionoecetes; species Chionoecetes opilio. The sequence goes on from JACEEZ010007632.1 coordinate 13,389, forward strand.
GTACAATCGCTCATCATAACATTTGCCGACAGGTGTCAGACAGAGTGTCTGCGGGCGTCCCTGTTCTGACGTCATCAATAACAATCGTAGCCCTGTTGGAGGGAAGATTTTTTTTTTTCGCGCGCTTTTTACAAAAGTCGTGTTTTTACGGAAATAAGGCCTAGAAATCAATTATTTTTGGTGGATTAGGTGTTTTGAATGTACATTCAACATAATTCGGCAAAAAAAATTGGGTCTGGACGATTACTTTAAATCAAATGCCTCTACCTGTTATCTACAATGAATTATTAATAAAGCAGTTCCTGTATTCCATATAATACAGTATTTTCTGCCCTCTAGCCATTTATGAAACTTATTAGCTTATTTTTACAAACACTTTGGTGAGAATCACACTGGGAAATATGTGTGTATTAACTCATGTTTACATTTTCTTTACACATTTGGTTTATGGATCCAGTGTCCGAGGAGTGTTACTTCAGTGGAAGTTCAACTGCCAAGCAAAGAAGAAAAATTGAAACCTGTAAAAGCAGTCAGAATAAGGAACATTATCCAGTGTAGTAAGATATATGGCGATGAAAAACACTTTGAGCTTCAAGAATCATTAGATGAACAATGAAATGATATTGAAATGTCATAAAAGTTGTGTGTCATGTTACACCTCAAAGGTACACATTGAACGGCACAAAAGTAAGAGGGGCATAGAACCTGATTCCAATGTCCCTTTCAAGGTGACCAGGCGCTCACATTCGGGAGGTTCAGCTGAATGTTTTGATTTAAAAGGCACTGTGTTTTCTGTGGTGAGTTTTGCAATCTTAATGCTGACAAGAAACATCCATCTAGATGGAGGGAGGCATATCTATTCAGAGAAATGGACACCAAGGCATCTCTCTTGGATGTTTATGGGAAGCGAAATGATGATGTTGCGCAAGTGTCCAACTCCGTCTTCAGGGGCACTGAGTGATCTGCCTGCTGCAGATGCTCGGTACCATGCTGACTGTCGACAAAGATTTTCTCCTTTCGATCACTCCTAGGGCAGGCTCCTACTTGTATAATCACCGAGGCACTGATGAAGATCACACCTTTGCATCAGTTGTAGAGAAGATGACAGCTGATCGATCAAGAATGTGGAATTCTATTGAATTGCTTGCAGCCTATACAGAGCTTAATGGGGGATAGGTTTTCAAGGAGGACCCTCATTCAGAAACTGCAGCAGACATTTGACAGTGAGCTCATAGTGCTATCCTCACCTGGCATTGCTGATATCATTGCTTTTCGTAGTTGTGCCTCGCAGACTCTCAGACTTGTGAATGTAGACGAGGATGACTCAGAGAGTATTGCAATGAAAGCTAGCAAGCAAATCATTCAGGATGTGAAAAAACATGGACACAGGACAAGGGACACTACAGCATTTAGCATTAGTAAGGACATTATCAAAGAGTCAGTGAGTGACTTCCTGTTGATGCTGTTGGCAAAGGTGTCTCCAGACTAGATAATACCCTCCCTGCACTGTTCATAGGCTCAATTGTCACAAGTACTCTCAAGTCCCAGGCAACTTGTTTGCAAGTAGATCTAGCAGAAAAGATGGTGGAGTCGAAGAAACTCATCAACAGTATGTACTCCTATGGTGTGTGCTGTTCATACACAGAGTATCGCAGGTTCAAGAAATCTGCATCTCAGGCAGCCATAGCAGATCTTTGTCGACAGTCAGCATGGTACCGAGCATCTGCAGCAGGCAGATCACTCAGTGCCCCCTGAAAATGGAGTTGGACACTTTGCGCAACGTCATCATTTCGCTTCCCACAAACATCCAAGGGAGATGCCTTGGTGTCCAAACTAGGGTACGCCGTATAACAAAAATTCTTTTTCTCATCTCTGGCATGCCAATTCCCTATGTAAAATAGAATTCTAAGACGATTTTATCTCATTCCATTTTTGCATTTGAGCAATTCTTACGATGCAAAATCGCACTTTTATATTGCACCCTTATCGAATAAGACTTAAATGAGTACGCAGTGTCCGGTTGGTCCTGTTTATTGCATCATGCACCAATATGAGTTCCAAATGACTAGCGTGGTAAGCTCTTTCTGATCAGTTGGTTCATCAGGCACTACATCACAGTGTCACAGCCTCTACGTTGGCCTAGAACGTGTTCATCATGTCCTTCTTAGACCTGAAGCAGGGCATGGTCTCCCGGTGGGGGGCCCCAGCCCGGGTAACCGTCTCTGGCCGCGCCCCCCCACTGCTGCCGCAGCTTGTCACCCGCTTCACGACTCTTTTGGGGCTCGATTGGTGGCTAAAGAGGGAAANAAAACGTGATGTGATAAAAAAAAATAAAAATTTAATTCAGCACCCTCAAACTGTTCTAATTCCATGCCAGACTTTTTTTTTTTTTTTTTTGACCAGTGAATATATATAATATATATATATATTATATATAATATATATATATATATATATATATTATATAATATATATAATAATATATATATATAATATAATATATATATATATATATATATATATATATATATATATATATTAGTGATGGACCGAATGTCTATTTTCCGTATTCGCGAATGCGAATGCGAATATTCGGTTTTAATATTCATGAATGTGAATGCGAATTGCGAATATTACATAATATTTCAAGTAATACACGTTTTTGTTATATCATACAGGTATCTGAAATGTTTTGTATGCATTGTAATAGTTCAGCCATACAAAATTGAATGTCTAAAATAAATTCCATTCAATTTCTATGTTTCCAGGTTGCGGGACGAGGACCCACTCCTACACGAATACTTACATGATAATATCTTACATGAATAATTATTATTGTAAAGTTTATACTTTGCAATGTCACTAGAGAACATCTCGAAATAATCTCAAACCACACTGGTGTGACTGGACGTCATTATGCAGTATCTGCAACTGCTGTTCTCTTTCAAAGAAAGATGATTGTGCTCGTGGGTGACAGAGAAGAGCACGTATATGCTTACTGGAGTATGGCGCACGAGGCAATGAGTTGAGTTCAGTAACAGTGACCTTGAGAGTAGCGGCTGCCACTCTGTTGGAGGGTGGAGGATAGAGGGAGTGTCCGAGGGATTATGGCCTTGGCTACATAAGAACACAAGAACATAAGAAAATAAGCAAGCTATAAGAGGCCGCGAGGCCTACACGTGGTAGATCCTGTCACCTAACACTACCTACATCCACCTTTCATCCCCATCCATGAACCTATCCAGCTCCCCTTTAAAGCTCCCCAATGAATCAGCACTAACTACCTGTCTACTGAGACCATTCCATTCATTCACCACCCTATTTGTGAACCAGTTTTTCCCTATTTCCTTTCTAAATCTACGCTTTTCCAGCTTGAATCCGTTACTTCTTGTTCTACCCTGGTTAAAAGCCGTAAGAACTGTTCCTACCTCTCCTTTATTAAATCCCTTTATCCACTTAAAAACTTCTATCAGATCGCCCCTTACTCTGCGTCTCTCAAGTGAGTGTAATTTTAATAACTTCAATCTCCTCTCATAACTAAAGTTACGCATCCCTTGTATCATTTTGGTCATCCTTCTCTGCACTTTTTCTAACAACACTATATCCATCCTGTAATATGGAGACCAAAACTGAACTGCATAGTCTAGGTGAGGCCTGACGAACCACCTGTGGCCTGTGGCTACCACTACACCTCCTTACCCCATTCTTAACTTACGCTCGGCTAACCTATTAATTTATTTATATATTTGCTTGTGTAATATTATGTTCACTTGTAACATTTTTTTTCTTATTTTGTCAGTATAGATTTGGGCAAAATATTCGCAAACAACTACGAGTGAGAGTGCGAATGCGAATGCAGGGACGAATATTGAAAAACATGCGAATATTCGTAATTGCGAATGCGAATATTCGGTCCATCAACTAATATATTATATATATATATATATATATATATATATATTATATATATATATATATATATATATATATATATATATATAATATATATATATATTAGTGATGGAGCCGAATATTCGCATTACCTGCATTCGCAGCAATTACCTGCATAGTCCGTCAGCGCCAACTTTATATTTTACAGCGTCAACTTTTTATATATATATATAATATATATATATATATATATATATATAACTGTATATATATTATATATATACATATATATATATATATATATATATATATATATATATATATATATATAATATATAATATAAAAGTTGACGCTGTAAAATATAAAGTTGGCGCTGACGGACTATGCAGGTAATTGGCCTCGATTCAGTCTCACGGTGCAATCGCCGATTTGACAGGTAATCATCTCTGCGATACCCCCATAATTCTGCCAAGAAACTTATTACCAAAGGCATCGATTCGCCTCTTCAAGTCGGTATTTAGTGTCCATGCCTCACATCTATAGAGTAAGACAGGGATCACAAGTGACTTGAAGATCCGGATCTTTATCCTTCTGCACAGGTACCGACAACGCCAAATACTCATGCTGAGCGAGTCCGTAACACCGTGGGCTATGCCAATCTGCAGTAAGACATATTGACGTGACCCGCCGTCATTCTGGACTGCGCTACCAAGGTATGTAAACCTTCCCATTATATTAATGTCTTCACCGCACGCATGAACAGACTATACTGTTTCATCTAATAAGCCTCCAAACACCTGGACCTTGGTCTTGAACCAGAAGATCTCAATTCCCAAAGGCTTTGCCTCCTCGTGCAGCGCCTCGAGAGCCATCACCAGGACCTCCAGCGATTCAGCAAAGATTACTGCATCATCGGCAAAAACAAGATCTTGCCGATATTGCCGAGGGATGTCCTACAATCACTTTGGTCCACAACTTTGCCCAATACCAAGTCCATTCACGAAATAAAATGCGCTATTATAGCTTATATATTATAGCTTTACATCTGTATTCAACTTGCTATTTTTTTCGGAACGGTTTAGGTGAAGCATATTAATCAAGGTATCCATAAAATAATTCAACCAAAGAAAAGATATATTGAAATTGGTAGTTTCCCCACTCATCCTGCCCCCAACCCCCATCGATTTATTACACAGAAGGGAGGAAGGGTTCGGTGTCCAGTGATAACAGATAACGAGAGTTATGTTATCTCTGTCCTTCATCATCCTGCTTATCGCTCACCTTTCACTTATCACGTTTTATGTCATTGCAAGTGATGATAAAAGTAACCAGAGATAACATGATATGTGTGAGGCGCAATGGACGATAGCTTAGTCACGACTGCCCCATGTCCGCACAGGGTTTTCGTGCTTCATCGCTGCCGCTGCTGGAAGACTTCGGTGGTGCCTTTTGATTGAACGGTAATTATGGTCTACTGTCCTAGCGGTCTCTTCTCTTCATCTCCTCCTCTTCTCTCCCTTTCACTTTCACTTTTCTCTCTTTCTCATCTCTAGCTCAAATTATCCCTAACTGATATCGTCTGCCTCTGCCATCCTCTAGTCTCACGCTCTCTCTCATCTCCTGCATCAGCTTTCTCCTGCTCTCTCTGCTGCTCCTCTTCTGTCGTTCTTCCCTTCTATCTCTCTATCTCTCGGTCTCTCTCACCTCTCCTCTCTCTCTCTTCTCTCTCTTTTCTCTCTCTCTCTCTCTCTCTCTCTCTCTCTCTCTCTCTCCCCTCTCTCTCTCTCTCTCTCTCTCTCTTCTCTCTCTCTCTCTCTCTCTCTCTCTCTCTCTCTCTCTCTCTCTCTCTCTCTCTCTCTCTCTCTCTCTCTCTCTCTCTCTCCTCTCCTCTCTCTCTCTCTTCTCTCTCTCTCCTCTCTCTCTCTCTCTCTCTCTCTCTCTCTCTCTCTCTCTCTCTCTCTCTCTCTCTCTCTCTCTCTTTCCTTCTTCTCCTTTTCATGGTGATGTCTCCAATGCTGTCCCCGGTTTTCCATTTAAACTAAGATCGCTTGGCATACACAGTGTCTGGACGACTTGGGAATAACATGCTAATGTTCTGCATTTTAAAGTAATCGTCCAGACCCATTTTTTCTTTGCATAATTATGTTGAATGTTCATTCAAAATACCTAATCCACAAAAAATTATTCATTTTCACGCCTTATTTCCCTAAAAACATGACTTTTGTAAAAAGCGCGGGAAAAACAACAGCCACATTCCAGCCGTGGCGCGAAACTTGCTGGCGACGTCACACGAGTGAGCCTCCCAGCCCCGCCCGACACAGACACACGGAGACTCTGAGAAAAATGTAGTATTTGGGGAATTTTGGGTGCTTCTGTTATATTTTTTGTGCGACACGGCACATACTTGCATCCTGCATGGGCACGGCAAGAAAGCCGTGCCATTCCCGAGAGCTTAGCACCCATTCACAACCCACACGGCGACGATATATGTGTGCAGACCTTTGGAGCGACGGGGAGCGGTTGGTAGTAGCCAGGGTACTGCAGCCCTCTCATCTCGGTGGCCTTGCACCTACCCGCCGCTCCCCGCCGCTTGCCGCCGCTACACACATCTGCGCACATATATCGTCGCCCCACAGTTTGCAAATTGGTGCTAAGCTCTCGATAAAGGCACAGCCCCCACGCTGCACCCACACAGGATGCAAGTACATGCCACATCGCACAAAAAATATATCAGAAACACCCAAAATTCCCCAAGTACTACATTTTTCTCAGAGTCTCCGCGCATATGCATCAGGCGGTGCTGGGAGGCTCCCTGTTGTGACGTCGCCGACCCATGGTTGGCGACTGCTGATAAACAGTTGTGTTTTGAGAGCACGGGGAATTTACAGATTTTGAATGCGGATCATTTAAAAACGGGTGACTGGATGCAAGATGTTGGAGAGAATAGTTTCACAGAGTAAGCAGAAGGGTTAGTAGTTAGGAAAAGATAAAGAATCTTGGGCGTGTCTCTAAGGTGGTCAGGAATACGGGTAGGGTGCTGCACGGAGTAGAGTAGTTGGTTATATATGACTCATAGATTATGATAGACAGAGTAAGATTATCAGACACACAAGATTATGAGGAGAAAAATATTACTAGCTAGACCAGCGAGACAAAGCAATCATAGATTTTATGACTCACATTATGACTCACAGGTAAGCTCACGGATGCTGATAAGTAATAAGATGAGAAGCCAAGAATCCGTCTGCTAAATCCTGATTGGGCTAAAATATAAGTGCCACGCCTACATGGGCGTGACCCATGTATGGGTCCCACCCGCACGAATAATTTTGATGAAAAAGTGAAAAGCTGGTGATCAGGAAAATTTCCTCCGATGATCAATTTTTTTTCAGGAGGAACGCGTGAAATGCCAGGATTTCGGGAACTCTATAATAGATTGAAAGGCATGAAGAAATATATATTGTAGACTAAGATAAATTTACTCAAATTCTAGGTATTGAATGAGATATATATATATATATATATATATATATAAATATAATTATATATATATATATATATATATATATATTATATATATATATATATTAATAATATATATAATATAATCTCAATATCTCAATATAGCCATTTCATATATATAATATATATATATATATATATAGATATATATATATATATATATATATATATATATTTTATAATATATATATATATATTATTATATAATATATATAATAATATATATATATATATATATATATATATATATATATATAATATATATACATATATATATACTATATATATATATATATATATATATATATATATTATATATATATTGTTACAACTATGAGCCGGGGCCGCCTGTGGGCCAACTGGTCGTAGGGTATTAAGGTAGGGTATTACGGCTCTAAGAAGTAACACAATATATATTAACTACCCTGCTTAGAAAGGTTGGGGGATGAAACACAGTTCCTCGGCCGTGACTTTAATTATTGTATGGTAGTTTAACACAGGTAACACGACCACAATCAAATTATTCCTGCCAGGTAGTTGAACACCGATCACACGTCCGCAAAAAAATAATTCCTGCCGAGTGGAGAAGTACCTTAAAGGACGACACGACTCCTCCTAATCCCTAACACAGGAAAACACCAACCTGGAAGCCACACCGGGCTTACACAAAGACGAAGTAACCAAGCGACCGAGACCCGCTCTGTGAGAGGTTAAAAGCACAGAGAGCGACCCGCCACCCTTTCAGTCCCGAAGATCAGGTGAGGGTTGGTTGCCAATCCTCACCAAAGCGAGATAAACAGTTTTCTCCCATTTTAGATTTCCCATTAGTTTAGCTAATAACAATAATTTAACAATAACAAAATTACATAAATAATAACTGATAACAATGATATCAAATGAGGAACAACAGTACGAGGTCGAGCTCTGCCAGCCATAAGACCCTTCCTGTGATACCCCCCCCCCCTCAAAATGCCCTTTTAACTCACGAGGGAAAAGGGAACATACAAAAGAATAACCCTATATGTAACCTACGTATATATATACATAAATATATACCCACTCTAGCAGTGTTCACACTCTTGATAACGCATCTGCGATAAGATTGTCCTTTCACTAAATGTGTAGCACCAAGTGATAGGGCTGCAACGCAAGAGCCCTGCGTAACACTCTGGTATTTTTAAATTTGACCTTGTCTATAAACACCAGGAAGTTATGATCAGTGAACACTGTAATAACTAAAGCACTTCCCGCTAAGAAAACTTCAAATTCTTCTAAGGCTAGAACAATGCCAAGAGGCTCCTTTTCTACGGTAGCATAGGCTTTCTGATAGCATTTGAACTTATGAGAAAAATAGCACACTGGATGTAGCTTCTACTGGTCTAGCTTCACTTGTATCTTTTTGCAGGAGCACTGCCCCCACACCTATGTCGCTGGCGTCAACGTGTAAGAAGAATGGTTTCTGCGGGTTAGGTACTTGAAGCACAGGAGCACTAATAGCAGGTTCTTCAGGCTGTCAAAAGCCCTTTGGCAGTCGTCCATACAATCGAATGACCGGTGGAAGCGAGCAGGTCCGTAAGGGGAGCGAAGTTACCTGGGCGAACCTGGGCGAAGTTACGGTAAAACCGACGGTAGTATCCCGCCAATCGCATTAGCTCCTTGTTGTTTGGAACAGGCGATATATATATATATATATATTATATATATATATATATATATATATATATATATATATATATATTATATATATATATATATATATAGTATATATATATATATGTATGTATATATATATATATATATATATAATATATATATATATATATATATATATATATATATATATATATATATATTTGCCCACCTTATATATATAACCTCCACCTTGGCCGTGATAGTAGCTAGTTTGCCTACTCCCACAACATGATCTAGAAGGTTACCAGGGCATGGCCAAACTCGCTTTTGGCCAGATTCACGATGAGATCGGCCTCGGCCAAGGTGTAGAAGAGCTCCTGCAGCCTCGCGATGTGGTCCCCCCAAGTGTCACTCCAAACAACCAGATCGTCCAGGTACACTCGGACGCTAGGTAGGTCTGTCGTTAGGTGGTTCATCAACCTCTGGAAGGTCCTGGGGGATTCCGCATCCCGAAGGGCAAGACGACAACTCCCAGAGTCCAAATGGAGTGACGATCGAAGGCTGAGATAGGTTGTGTTATGCACGCTTGGTCAATGGCACCTGATAGTATCCCTGAAGAATATCGAGCTTGGTCACATGAAAGGATTTTTTTCTATAAATTTACATGAACAAGGCGCTTCTTCGTACGCCTCTCTTGGGGTTTCCCCATTATGTAGTTACATCATTAATCTTTTCCAACACTCGATAGGGGCCACTTTACTTGGACTGCAAAGGATACTTTGGTAGGGGTAATAGAGCTAACACCTGGTCGCCTACCTGAAAGGTGCGCATCTTTGCATTCTGAGACTTATAAAAGTGATCTTTCATTCGTTAATCGAGCTTTACCGAGGTGGGAGTGGGCAAGTCTAATGGCACTTTGCAGTTTATCATGAAATTTGTAACATAAGCAACAACAGGGGTAATATTTTTCTCCCATAACCAAGATTCCTTCAAGACTTACAGTGGTCCCCTAACCTCTTTGGACCATATATCAGCTGAATTGGAGTAAAACCCCAAAACTTTCTTAAAACACTATCCTAACAGAGAATAATAAGATATAAATTCCCCTCGTCCCTGTCTTTTCCCGTCTCCAAACAAAAGGCTTTAAGCATAGTCTTAAGAGTGTTATGGGAACTTTCAAGGGCTCCCTGACTTTGGAGGTGGAAAATACTGGACCTAACCTGTTGGACCCCCAGGGTACTCGGAACATGGTGAAACATCCTAGAGGTGAAATTAGATCCCTGGTCTGACTGCACAACGGCAGGCAGTCCAACCTGAGTGAAGAACTTGATCAGGGCCCTGACAACATTCTTGGTATGGATGCTGCGGAGAGGAATCGCCTCCGGATAGCGTGTGGCCACATCCATTATGGTGAGCAAATACTGGTGTCCCCGTTTACTCTTAGGTAAGGGACCAACACAATCAATGATTACTGAAGGGTTCCTCCATGACAGGTATTGGTCTAAGTATAAGAGGAGCGGGTTTAGTTCCTGTGCCAGATTTACCAGTTGCTCGACAGACCGGACATGTACGAATGTAAGAGCTGATATCTTTCTTTAACTTTGGCCAATAGAAGTGGGATAGTGTAACTAGTAGGAGTGTTCATAGCTTATGGTTGAACTGGAATGATAGAAACTCATTTGGGTCAGTTCAGGTTGTTTTTTGGGCATTTTTTGATTTGTAAAGGTTTATTGTACAACAAAGGCATACAGGACACCACCCCACAAACAAGTATGTACAGAAATGCATATGCAGGAGCAAAGAAGTACAAAGCGGGCCTCAGCCCGCCAGTGAGGAGGGTATCCCGTCAGGCTACGGAGGGTCGCGTGGGACGTGGTGACGGTGAGTCACCTACGTCACTTGGTCACCCTGCCGGGCGCGACAGGGTGTGGGTACGTGATGTATCAGCGGGGAGGGGGCGCTGCTCGCAGCACCCCAACATCACGTCTCTCGGGGTGTGGCGGACCATGAGGGCGGCCCTGCCTTCACGCCCACTCAGCAGCCCCCACCTGCAGGCTGGGCGGCGGGGGCCGGGCCGGGCCTCAGGGGGCGGTGGCGGGGAAAGGACAGGAGGTAGTGCACCAGTGGGCGACGGGTGGTGCATCTCGCAGTGGTCGCACACTTGCCCCTCGAAGCCCTCCTGTAGCTCCTCTCTGGTGCAGTAGCCCAGACCACACGCTGCGTAGTGCGCCATCTGCCCTGGGTTGTTGGCTGGGTGGCGCCCAGTGGGTGGTAGTCGGTGGCTGCAGCGTACCAGGCCGCCTGCCTCTTCCTGGCCTCCAGCTCTCGGTGTGTCTGGTGAGCGCAGTGCGCTGCGGCCCGTCTCGCCTTGGCGCCTTGAGCTGCTGTAGGCTGGGAGGCACGTGCATGGTGACGCTGGGGCCGCTGCGGCTCGCTTGGCGGCCGCGTCCGCCGCCTCGTTACCTCGGACCCCTACGTGGCTGGGGATCCATTTTGAGCCTGACACGCCTTTCCCCTTTGCGCGACAAGGGTCTGTAGGCTGCCTAGGATGGTGGTGATGAGCCTCACGTTTTTCCTTGGGATGCGGCTGTTGGGGGGCCCGCAGCCCCGTCCAGGAGTCGGTGTGTATTACCACAGTTGCCTCCCGGCGGTGCAGGGCATGTTCGGGGCGTGCTGGATGGCCACCAGCTCAGTCTGGAGTGTGGAGCAGTTGTTAGACGTCCGCCAAGACAGCTCTGTCCCCCGTGGTGACGAACGCGGCACCTGTTCTGCCACTATCCGGGTCGACCGAGCCGTCAGTTTAAGTATACACGGGTGCCCGCTCGGCGACCTGGGCCATGGCCTCAGCGCGTGCTGCCCCAGCTCCCGGGTGGTGCACATGGCTTTACAGGCAGGCAAATGCGTGGGGCGGTGAACTCTGCGGCGGGGGGCCCCCACGGGGGCGGAGCATTGTAGGTGGGGGCGGGGACATCGGCCTCCCGCCACGGCCCGTGATCCCCGCGTGAATGAGGCTGTGGGTGGCTTTGCGAGGGTGGTTGATGAGCCACGTGTTGCCGCGCAGGCACTCGATGCCCTGCGTCATGGCCAGCCGGAGTCTCCTCTGCGCCACGCCCTCCACGTCGCGGCGGAATACTCTGGCCACGCGACAGGCCATGATCACTGCAAACCCCGGTGGCGAGGGGCAACAAGCTGGTCTCGCTCTGCATTACGCAGGCGCTGGACCATCTCGGAGCCCCCAGCATGGTCCTCATGGCGCTGTTCTGGAGCACCTCGAGGCCGCTCCTGCTGATTGGGGGAGAGCGCGATGATGACAGGGGCGCAATAATCCACCAGGGAGCGCACAGCCTGCCATAGTACAGGCGGAGGACAGAGAAGGTGGCGCCGGCGTTAAGCCGCGTCATGGCCCGCATCACGTTCAGCCTGGCCTGCGTCCTTTCCCTCAGGTAGTCAAGCTGCGCCGTGAACGACAGCCGCCTGTCGAGCCACACCCCGAGGTAAGGTAGGAGTCCGTCCAGGCCGGCCGATGCCCTGGACGCGCAGCTGGGCAGACTGGGTTGGCTGCCTTGATAGTCATGGCCCGGACTTCTGCGCCGAGATCTTGAGGCCCAGCTCCTCGCACTTGGCGGTGATGAGGTCGAGAGCGCGCTGCGTCTTTTCAAAGCCTGTCACCCCCGCCCGGTGACAACGAGGGCCAGGTCGTCGGCGTAGCTGAGCAGGACGGTGCCAGCCTGGAAGGGCAGGGCGACTAGCTCTTCCATCAGCAGGTTGAACAGGAACGGGCTGAGGATGCCGCCCTGGGGCGTCCCGTTCTCCAGTTTCCCTTTTAGCGTGATTTGAGGCCCTGGAACTTGACTCTGGCCCGACGGTGCTGGAGGTAGTTCCTCGAGCCAGGCGAGCAGTCTTCCCCGGATCCCCTTCCTCGCGAGGGTGGCGAGAATAGCGTGAGGACTGGCCAGCTCGAACGCTTTCTCAAGGTCGAGGAAGACGGGGACTGTGGGGCAGTTGTTGGCCTGAGTCGCGGGTGAGGAGGCTGTCAGCTGTGCCCACGCCGCGGGTGAAGCCAAACACGTGAGGTGGGGGGCCCCCCACGCCCCCTGCAGTCGCGAGAGCACCATTCTCTCGGGTGTTTTAGCCGTGCAGCTGATGGGGGGAGATAGGCCTGAGCTTGGTGGGCTCCCTGGGCTTGGGGATGGGGTGAATACGGCTCCTTCCACCTGGTGGCAGGTGGCCTGCCAGCCAAGACGCGTTGAGCGTGGCGAGCAGCGCGGCGTCCCCGGCAGGCCCGGCATGAGCGAGCATGGAGTATGTCACGCCGTCCGTCCCTGCAGCTGTGTCGCGCCCTTTTTTCCTCGCCGACGACAGTTCCTGGCGAGTGAAGAGGTGGTCCGCCACGTCAGGTTCCCCTCGCGCTTCCCTGACAGCCTCGACGCGGTGTTGTCGAAGCTGTTGCTGGAGGTGGCGTGTGCGAGGAGGAAGTTGGGCGCTGGAGCCACGCGCGGTAAACACGCCGATGAGTCTCTCCGCCTCTCGGGGTGGGTGTGGGGGGGGCGGCCGGTCGGTGCGGGGCGGCACCGGAAGCCGTCCTGACATTCCTCCACAGCTGGCCGAGGAGGTGTCTGGTTGAAGGAGGCGCACCACTCCAACCACTTGGCCTCCCTGGCCCGCTGAGACACCTGCCGAGCGCGAGTCACCACATCCTGCAACAGCCGCAGGTTGGTGGGGTTGGGCTGTCGTTTATACAGCTTTCTGTGCAGGTTGACTCGGTGGTTGTGCTCCCTGACGTCCTCGTTGTAGAACCACCAGTCGGGACGGTGGCGGCGGCCCGGAGAGCACTTAGGAATGGCTGCGTCGGCTGCCCTCTGAAGGGCTGCCGTGAGGTCCCTCTCCTGTTGGTGCAGGTCGTCGGGTGGCTCGTAAGTAACCCACCACTCGTCAAGGGAAGCATGAAACTTGCCCCAGTCCGCCCTCTTGATGTTCCATCGCGGCAAAGGGCGTGGCGGGATCGGCGGCGACGCTATGAGGGTGGTGAGGGTGGCGTAGTGGTCACTGGTGAGCGTAGGGTGCACCTGCCACGATGCGCCGGCCGCCAGGTCACCCGACACCAAGGTAAGGTCCAGTCGCCCCCCCCGGACGTGGGTGGGCTCCCCGGTGTTGAGGAGATGGATGTGAGGGACCTCCTCGAGCAACACTGCTAGGTGACGACCCGTCCGGTTGGTTGCCGACACTGACTGCAGGATGGGGTGGTGGGCGTTAAAATCGCCCGCCACTAGGAGGCTAGTGTGCGATGCCAGATTTATTGCATTAAAATCTGAATTACATATACAGAAATTCTGGTTTACAAATGGTTATCTGAAGGTTAAATGTGGAACTCGCCCAAGACTGCGAGTTTCACCAAAGACACTTCTAGTATACATTGCGGGTTACACGTTGTATATATTTAACTGTATTGAACAGTTGACAATAGTGTATAAATATGATAATGACAATAACAAAATATGAAGAATATAAAATAGGATAGTTAACGTTGCTACGCTGGTTCTCCAGGGACAGCACGTGAAGAGAACGGGAAACTTGATAAGACTGAAAGGGGTGACCGCTGAAGCTGCTACAATAGTACGTACCTTCTGGTAGGTCCTGCGTACTCCCAGGTGACCACCAGCCCCGTCATGCGCTATTCCCAAAATCTCCTGCCTTAGAGGCTTAGGAACGACAATCTGATGAACTATCTCCCAAATGTGACTTGATGGAACGTTTAAGGGTCTGAACTTACGCATCAACACACCCGACTTGAGATAAAAACAATTTGAAGCCTCATCAGCGCCAGCACCCTTAAGCTGATAATCAAAATAAACTTCCAGCTCAGGGTCACAAGACTGTTCATGAATGAATTTTTCCCTTGTTATGGGGGTGTCACCAAAAGTTAACAATTCAGGCCGGGAACTGCTGGGTGGACGGGTAGCAGTGGCATGGTCATAAAAATCCGCGAGAGTAAAATCCTCTGTCAGGGTATCAGACCCGCCATGAGGTTGGTCGACAAGGTCAGGTGAAGGATTACAGTTCTTCTCAGTTACGGCTGCCTCTGCAAAGGTTTTGCTCATGCTACGAGTGACAGCACATGCCGGGAACAGTTTCGGGGGGTTCTGCTCTAGTTCCTGAGTGTTATTTTCTAGCATGCGTACGGCCGATACAATAGGGCTAGGAGTCACCTGGATGCCAGCAAGATCATGACCAATAAGAATATAAACATTAGTGACCGGGAGGCTGTCAACTACTGCTAAGGTGACTTGACCTGAGACAAAAGCACAATCAAGATACACGGCGCACAGAGGATATCGGGCAGCTCCTGGTAAACCGGACAGAATTACAGTCTCACCTGCATAGCAATCAAAGTTGGGAACAGCCTTCTTAACCCTAGAACACTTACCCTATGGCTGCGTCACACCAACCCTTACATGGGGTATGATATACCCATTTTGGAAAATCAATAAAAAATACTTGCAATCAAAATTAATTAATTTTACAAAAAAGAACAATTACAAAACATATTCTTTCATTTTCCTACCAGAACAAATGAATATTTTCTATATTCTATATTCAACAGAAAACTAATATTTTTAGAGGCAACTAAAAAGAAACATTGAAATTTCTGAAATTATATATATGCCTTTACATAAAAAATGATAATAAAGAAACAGTTCAAGCCAAAGATTTCAAGCTATGTCCAGTTATACTCAGGTTACAGAAGCATCAGCTGAGAGAGTCTCAAACATAACGGACCACAACGAACTGTACGGGACGGAAGTAAAAAAGGGGCAGGGGCTCACGGGCCGCCAGTTGAATAGCCCTGCTACTGTGGCTACTCTGCCCGAACATTTTTGTAACTCCCGGCTCGTACGCCTATGCTCATGGAGAAGGCTTATGATATGGTGTTAAGAGATGTTATAGCCTATATTCTCTCTCTCTCTCCTCTCTCCTCTCTCTCTCTCCTTCTCTCTCTCTCTCTCTCTCTCTCTCTCTCTCTCCTCTCTCTCTCTCTCTCTCTCTCTCTCTCTCTCTCTCTCCCCTCTCTCCTCTCTCTTCTCTCTCTTCTCCTCTCTCTCTCTCTCTCTCTCTCTCTCTCTCTCTCTCTCTCTCTCCTCTCTCTCTCTCTCTCTCTCTCTCTCTCTCTCTCCTCTCTCTCTCTCTCTCTCTCTCTCTCTCCTCTCTCTCTCATTTCAGTATATCAACGTAATATTTATAATTTTGTATGATGTAATTGTAATTGTTGTGCTTTGTTGTCCCAATTTTTTTAGTTCCCAAAGTTTGTCATGCACACCCCCCTAATTTGTTCCACTCCTGAAAACATGCCAGCAAAATTAACTTCATTCGTGTTCTTCAATTTTAAGGGTCCCCTCAAACCATGTGTTACTATTGCTGAACGCCTACTCTCTACCTTATACTAATTGCATCATGGTTTTTTTGAGGTTATGGATACAAGACAGCAAGAGACTGTGTCAGTGAAATTTCGCCCATTTTTTTCTTTCTTCATGTGTAATTAAATAAAGGGATGTGCGATTTGATTCTTGCAAAAAAAAAAAAAATCCCATGTGAGGCTGGAACACCCTATATAAGTGGGCAACGCGTCGGGGCGGGGGAGGAAGGAGAGACTAGGCTGCGAGGCCTCACGCCGATCAGCTGAGTCACGTGTTCCATCCTACCCTCCCTGACACGATGCCATGTAGCCTTTTACAGTATTGTTTATTACAGCCCTGCTGTTCTCATGTACTGCTTATTTAGTAATAACATGTCCATTAATACCAATTGTGTTGTTATAAGATAATGTAATGCTACATTACTAGTAAACATTATGATTAAATCATTCAAAATGTCACCGAGCGGCAACCGCCTGCCATGGTGAAATTACTGGCTGCGTTAATTTTTCTAACTTCATCTCACGTCTAAAGGAAGCTTCAAAAAGCATATGGTTATATAATATTTTGTGCTTAGAATTACATGTTCTTTCACCATTATCAATATTTGCAGAAACTCGTGTTACACCCTGTATAACATATATATATATATATATATATATTTTTTTTTCTTTTTTTTTTCTTTTCTTTTTTTTCTTTTTTTTTTTCTCCAGCAATTAGTTCAGTTTATACTATGAAAAATGTAATTGAAATATGTAATTGAACACTAGATTTGCTGTACTTGTAATTATAATTTGATAATATTAGAATTGAGTAATTGTAATTGTAATTGTAATTAACATTTTTTCCATTCATTGTAATTGTAATTGTAATTGTTATTGATTAGTTGGATAAGTCATCCTAATTGTAATTGTAATTGACCCAAGTTAATATAATTACTTCAAGCCTGGTGACAAGACACCTCCCGATCTAAATTAGCCCACCCCCCTTTCTTATTTCTTTTACGGCCTTCTTTATAGGGACTATATACCGACAGTTGCTCACGGTGGACCCTCCAACTGAGCAGTTACACACCACTGGGTTACAGGCAGTGGCTGCCGATCCTCCCATTGACGAAACCGCACCCTCTCTTGACGAAGTCAGAGACGCTGTAGCAAAGTTGAAGGGTGGAAAGGCAGCTGGTGTTTGTAATATCAGTGTGGAGCTCCTCAAAGCTGGGGGTGAGGCCATGTTCCACGCGTTGCATGCTGTCCTAACTGCTGTGTGACAGTCAGGTACCATTCCTCCTGACTGGAAAAAGGGGGCTGGTCGTCCCTATCTGGAAAGGGAAAGGGGACCGCCAGGACTGCAACAATTACCGCGGTATTGCATTGCTCAGCGTGCCAGGCAAGGTGCTTGCCCATCTATTGCTGACACTGATCCACAGTCATCTGCAGCAGCATCAGAGACCTCAGCAGTTCACGCCTGGTAAATCAACAACGGACCGTATCCTAGCGTTTCGTGTCCTGGTGGAACGCCGACGTGAGTTTCGACAGGGGATGCTTGCAGCCTATGTTGATCTCAAGAAGGCGTTTGACTCAATGCATCGTGAGTCACTCTGGGATCTTCTTCGATCTGGGACTTCGCGGGAGATTCCTGCAAGGACTATTGGTTTGATGACTGGTCTGTTGTACTCTGGGACTGATAGTGCTGTGAAGTGTGGGGGAGGTGTTTCCAGCTTCTTTCCTGTTAAAACAGGAGTGAGGCAAGGGTGCGTCCTTTTCCCATCCTTTTTCAACACTTGTATGAACTGGGTATTGGGCAAAGTTGTAGATCAAGGTGATTATGGAGCATCCCTCGGCAACACCAAGATCACTGATCTTGTTTTTGCCGATGATGCAGTAATCTTTGCTGAATCGCTGGAGGTCCTGGTGATGGTTCTCGAGGCGCTGCACGAGGAGGCAAAGCCTTTGGAACATGAGGTCTCCTGGCTTAAGACCAAGGTCCAGGTGCTTGGAGGCTTACTAGATGAAACAGTACAGTCTGTTCATGCGTGTGACGAGGACATTGAGATCTTGGAAAGTTTTACATACCTTGGTAGCGCAGTCCATAATGACGGCGGGTCACGTCAAGAAGTCTTACGGCGGATTGGCATAGCCCACGGTGTTATGGACTCGCTTAGCAGGAGTATTTGGCGTTGTCGGTACCTGTGCAGGAGGACAAAGATCCGGATCTTCAAGTCACTTGTGATCCCTGTCTTACTCTATGGTTGTGAGACATGGACAATGGACACTAAATAGCGACTTGAAGAGACGAATCGATGCCTTTGGTAATAAGTGTCTTCGCAGAATCATGGGGTATCGCTGGGATGATTACGTGTCAAATCAGCGATTTTCCGCCATACTCGGACCAATAGTCCGTCAGCACCAACTTCAGCTATATGGGCATGTGGCACGCTACCCTGAAACCGATCCTTCCCATCAGGTTGTATCTGTAAAAGACAATCCGGCGTGGAGGAGGCCAAGGGGGCGCCCACGAGGCTTGTGGCTGGGGCAAGTTGATGTTTCTTGTCGAGAGTCGAGAGCTGCTTGGTATGGGAAGGAGCCTGCATGGGGACTCGCGCGTGGTGACCCCGGGAGTGGCGTCGTAGGGTGGGCGAGGCGACGAGCACTCCGGCGTATGTCCCCAATGATTGATTGATTTATAGGGACTGTCAGCTAAGAGGGCTTTTTGTTACCTCTTTGTTTTGCCTTTGGCTAGTCCTTTATTATATAAAGAAAAAAATTAAGAGGTTAGGTTAGATTTAAAAACACCAAGTTCTGCGCATGCGCAGGTCCAAACGTAACGGCGGTCTTCTATTCCGTCAAACTGGCCCCGTTCATTCCCGGGGATTTTTCCACTGATAAATTTGGGATGTTACTGTTCCCCTTGAGCAAGGGGATGGGGCGTGGGTGTGTGAGGTCCCAGCACTACCCAAACATAGGTAATAATGAGCTCCAATCTCTCTCCGGGAGGGTGAAACTGGCCATCGCGAGCCAGCTCGCGTACAAGATCGTGGGTGAATACATACACATATACACACACAGACGTCACTTCCTAATGCATTTATTTCCTCTTTTTTCAGTTATGGAATGAAGGCACAGGAGTCCACTGTAAGTAACAATACATATCGAGCACCACAAGACCATCACGTGAGCTGCTGCAGCAATAGAAGTAACAAACACAACACAAAAAATCTACTTATTTTCATGTCACCAAAATATTTAAGAGAGATATTATTCACCTATGATATACGTTTCTTCAAATCATACACTAAAAATAATTACTTATAAAGACGTGGCTGTACATTAGTAACTTATTATCTCAAATGTTAGTAATAGTGCAAAAGTTTGCATATGAAAAACAAACAGACAAATCAATATATCAAATATATTCTTTTCACATCTGGTTCTTGTATATACTCACAAAACACTCACGGAAGAATCCTTGTTTTTTTTTCCCTCCTCAGAGAAAAATCAGACATCTATATTTTTTGTTCTTTTCCCCCTCAGGCCAGACAGTGCATGTGAGTAAAGTGTTGTCCGACCACGTGCTGCTCACCTGGGACAGAACTGAGAACTGGCTAGGCGTTAAAGATTTCCAAGTCCAGTTTAAAACACCGAAATCCTCTGTCTGTGATGAGGTGAGTGTGGATGGACAGATTAGTCCAGTCAAAATACGGTTTGACCCTGAACAAATTCCAAGAAAGCGTTTTATTGTGTTTTTTGGTAGTATTACATGTAGGGAAAAACATACTAAAAGTTTACCAAAATATGGTTACCACAAAGGGTCCAAATGTGACGTCAAAGAATATGGCCGCCAAAGCTATAAAATGTTAAGGGGATCGACTCCCCAAATTTTTTTTTTCTTTATTATTAAACCTACATCTTTGAAACTTGGTACATATATAAAACAAGTAAAAAAAATAGGGGTAGTCTTGTGGGAAAATTTTGATTTGACGCATAGAAAACGAGTTAGCGAAACAAAACGTGATTTTAGGGGGGTCCCCCCCAAAGACTACTCCTCCGTCAATATCAGTCGGAGAGAGTCGGTAGAGGTGTCATTCGAAAGAGGAATAAAGCCGCTAGGACGTCAAGGGCGATTTTTTTTTATTTTCTAATTAGATCAAAAATTATAGCCCCTCAAAAATACAAAAATAAAAAAAATTTAAAAAAATCATTTTTTTTCATTTTTTTTACTTTGAGGGACTATTTGAGGGACTATACACCTATACATTATATGTGGGGAACAACATACTAAAAGTTTACCAAAAATTGATCACCACAAAGGTCCTAACTATGACGTCATAAGACGATGACAGCCATCGCACTAAAAATAACCACTATTTCCTTATTTCAAAGCTGTAGCTGTAGGTTACAGAAGAGTTTACATTTTTTATACTATATATGTTGATATAACAATTTTTATACAAAGTTTTATACTAACTACACGGACAGGCGAGGTCATGACGTCATCAATGACGTCATGACATACATGTACATTTCTAAAAATTATAGAATACACAGTGCATTTTAAGACCTACTTCATCACTGAATAACCGTGTCAGTTTAATAGTCTCTATTTTCATCATCAGACACTGCTTCCTCACTCATATTGTCACAATGCCCTTCTTGACATGGTCCGCATACCCGTGAACAGATAAGTCCGTGTGTTTTGCAAGTGCACCGAAGTGTACTACAACCACGAGAACAATTGCAGTGAATTATTTTCAGAAGTTTTTCTGGCGCAGGTGAAGTATCCATCATCACTGGAACTAGACTGTTGTTCTGCAATTCCCATCCCCATTCAGTAGTGTCCATGGCCTCACCATTGTCCATCCAAAGCATCACTTGGAGGTAACTCCGAAGGGCATGATACTTCGTTGCAGAGGAGGTCGGTGGCAGTCGTTCAGGTGTAATAAAGCTTTTGGCTGAACCAACTTTTCGGCAGAGACTAGAATACCTCATTGCAGACAGATTGTCTCCAGGTTTGCCCCCGAACAATGCCACCATCGCTTTACACCCAGCGTCTTCAATCTCAGCTATGTTTTTCTTAGGTGTGGTAAACATCTTAGCACAGCTATTGAAGACAGAGTCTCCCTTCAAAACCTTGTGTAGAGCGAGTTTTTTTCCGATTCCAAAAACCGCGGAAGTGGTATCGCATCCCGTGAATGCATGCAGGAACAGAAGACTGCTGCAGACATCGTTTCCAAGCAACTTCTTCATAACCTTAATGTCGTATACTGTTGCAGGACTCCCTTTATCCGAGTAGAAATAAAGCTTGTTGCCATCGCTGGTTGACGCGTGATGAAGTAACAACACCAATAGATCTGTATCTTCGCCAATGAGACTAGTCCTTTTGTTGGATGACATTGACACTGCTGCCTTAACAATCTCCACATCTGCATCCCCCTCTGATTGTATTACGTTGCAACCTCTGTCCTTCATGCGTTGTGAAATCAGATTGATAAGAGACTGTTTGTTTTCCACATTAGAAAGGAAATCCTCCTTTTTCCCGACAAATTTCGTTCCTTCCGCAATGTTCACTTTGTTACTTGTTCGATTTTTGCGCCGTCTCTGATGGGTAATGTCCTTAGTGTTTGGTCCTCCAATGTAACCATCAAATACTATCGTAGCCTTACCATAGTGCTTTACTGTGAAAGATGCATAGCCGTCAGCGATTGAACAATATGTCTTTCCTTCTGACCACTTCAGTCGATGGAGAAGAGAACCTCCGTCAAGAACATTATGTTCCACTTCTGGTACATCCTTGAGTACTGCGTCATCTGAACTCTGTTCTTTTATAGCAGCCATCAGTTGTGCTTGACTGTGTTACAAAAAAAATGTTTCCAAAAAATTTGATTTTAACCTAACATTTTGAACTTTTACTGATTTTCTTTTTATTTCAGAGGAGGAAAATAAAAAAAGTGCTTACTTAAATTTGTAGCCCAAGTCTTTCCGCATCCAATGATACCCATATCATCGCCCTACGTCAAAAACTCAAGGAGGAGTAGGGTTTGGAAACCCCCCCCCTAAAATCACGTTTTCTATCCGTAATTAGTTTTCTATGAGGAAAATCCATTTGTTTTCAGGAACAAAAAGTTCTTAGAATTAAATTTTACGTATATATACCAACTTTCACGTTTGTAGGTTCAATAACAAAAAAAATTGCCCGATAGGGGAAACGATCCCCTTAACATTTTATAGCTTTGGCGGCCATATTCTTTGACGTCACATTTGGACCCTTTGTGGTAACCATATTTTGGTAAACTTTTAGTATGTTTTTCCCTACATGTAATACTACCAAAAAAAACAATAAAACGCTTTCTTGGAATTTGTTCAGGGTAAAGGTTTTTTTTTTCGTATTTTGACTGGACTAGATGGATAGCAGCCAGGCAGTGTGGATGGACAGATGGATGGGAGTGTGGCTGGGAGTGTGGCTGGACAGGTGGATGGACAGGTGGATGGACAGGCGGATGGACAGGTATCTACTATAAATAAGGCTGTGCATGTGTCATCAGTAGGGATGAGTTGTTGTTCCCACGTGTTGTGAATTACCATAATGTTTTAGGATTTAATGTAATATTCCTTATCACTTTATTCATGCACAGTTTATTCCAGGCGCAAAAAAAATGTATATATTTAAGTAAACAGGCTATTTAAGTCAGTGTTAATATGAAGTTGTCGTTATCATGCATTGTTCCTATAGATAAAAATCGTTATTTCCTAATGGTATCCGCCATAGAACCAAAACCAACGTAAAAGTATCCCTCATTGGTAAACAAAATTTTAATTAGGTTATTGCATATTAAGTATAGTACTTCGTATCCTGGTGGAGCGCCGACTTAAGTTTCGACAGTGGATACTTGCAGCCTATGTTGATCTCAAAAAGTAGTTTGATTCAGTGCATCGTGAGGCACTCTGGCATCTTTTGCGGGTTTGCGGCATTTCTGCAAGGACTGTTGGTTTGTCCCCGTACTCTGGGACTGAGTGTCCTGTGAAGTGTGGGGGAGGTGTATCCAGCTTGTTTTCTATGTATACAGGGCTGAGGCAATGGTGTGTGCTTGCCCCATCTCTTTTCAACACTTGTATGGACTGGGTATTGGGCAGAGTTGTGGACCAAAGTGACAGGAACTACCACGTGTAAGTCTCACGGCCTCGTGTAACTTCCTTATTTTCTTATGTTCTTATGATTGTGGAGCATCCCTCGGCAATACCGATATTACCGATCTTGATTTTGCCGATGATGCAGCAATCTTTGCTGAGTCACTGGAGGTTCTGATGATGGCTCTCGAGGCGCTGTACGAGGAGGCAAAGCCATTGGGACTTATGGTCTTCTGGGTCAAGACCAAGGTCCAGGTGTTTGGAGGCTTTCTAGATGAAACAGTACAGAGTGTTCATGCATGCGGCGAGGACATTGAGATCTTTGAAACATTTTCATACCTTGTTAGCGCAGTCTAGAATGACGGCGGCTCACGTCAATATGTCTTACGGCGGATTGACCTAGCCCACGGTGTTATGGACTCGCTCAACACGAGTATTTGGCGTTGTCGGTACCTGTGCAGAAGGACAAAGATCCGGATCTTCAAGTCGCTTGTGATCCGTGTCTTACTCTATGGATATGAAACATGGACACTAAATAGCGACTTGAAGAGGCGAATCGATGCCTTTGGTAATAAATGTCTTCGTAGAATCATGGAGTATCGCTGGGATGACTATGTGTCAAATCAGGATTGCAGTGAGACTGAATCGAGACCTATTATCTGCATAGTTCGTCAGCGCAAACTTTGGCTATATGGGCATGTGGCACGCTAAACTGAAACTGACCCTTTCCATCGGGTTGTATCTGTAAGAGACAAACCGGCGTGGAGGTGGCCAAGGGGGCCCCCACAAGGCTCGTGGCTGGGGCAACTTAGTGTTTCCTGTCGAGAGTTGCTTGGTATGGGAAAGGAGCCTGCATGGGGACTCGCACGTGGTGACCCCAGGGAGTGGCGTCGTAGGTTGGGTGAGGCGACGTGCCCCCCGGCGTATGCCCCCAATTGATGATGATGATGATAATAGTACGTAGATCCTATTGACTTAGCCTGTACCAGCATGATTTTGTATACAGGTTATCATGACAAGGAAAAATCTCTGACAGTAAAACTAATGCATTCAGAATAACCATTTATTTTTATTTGGTCTGTAGCTCTATATATTCACGTCTTACGACAAAATATATAACAACAATTGTAATATTCACTAACAAGTTGACAATTTCAAACACTAATAGAACCTGGTGATCCCATTAGAAGAAAAAAATACTACGTTACATTTATATCAGAAAGAGAGAGAAAAAAACTCGTGTTTAATCATTCAGCAGTGAGATTCTTTGCAGCATACCGTACTTCACGTTGCCGTACCTAGCGTTGCTTCTCCCTCCAGGCCATCCTCTGCCAAACACCTGTCTGCAGCTTTAACAGTGGCGAGACATGCGGCACCGTAACACCTTGCTCCGAAACCACCACCATCATTAGTGGCGGCGACTTCACAGCGCAACACATTGAAATTGTGACAGGTATTGTCAGGTGACATTAAATATTGGGATTTGCCTCAATTTTTTTTTTTTCTGTGCCATTTTCTCTGTATCTGTCTGTGTCGAATATTTGTCTTTCTGTACCATTATCTCTGTGTCTGTCTGTGTCGAATATGTACGTCTTTATGTATCACTAACCCTTTGTCTGTGTCTAATATTTGTGTTTTTGTACCACTATTTATGTATGTCCATGTCGAATATTTGTCTTTATGTACCATTATATCTCTGCTTCTGTCGAATATTTGTTTTTTTGACATTATCTCTGTGTCTGCCTATGTCGAATATTTGTCTTTCTGTATCATTATCCCTCTGTGTCGAATATTTGTTTTTCTGTACCATTATCTCTGTCTGTCTGTATTGAATGTGTGTCTTTCTCTACCATTACCTTTGTCTTTCTGTGTTGAATATTTGTCTCTTTTATCATTATCTCTGTGTCTGCAGAATATTTGTCATGCTGTACCATTATCTCTCATATACACAGCAGTTACATTGCTATAGTCTTGAAGTCCCTCTCTTTATATATCCTTAACAATCTCGCTGTTACGAAATAACGTTACGGAAAAAAATATAACGAAAATTAATTTACTGTTCATTAACATCACATTTCCCCATCCATCCATATACGTAAGTACAGCCAGTTCTCAATACTTACTCGCATTTCCAATCAATTCCATCCACACAGGTCCCGAACATGTCACCAACCTGACCTTAAACATTGACTTTGTAGTCCAGCACATCACTTGGAACAACCCACCCAAGGACTCCTCGCCTTGTCACAAACAAACCGCCGTCAGATTTATCCTGAATTGGAAGTCGACAACCACGAACCACAGCGTCGAAGAAGAACACCAGGATGTGGAACTGTGTCGAGAGGAAGGCGCAGGCAATGTGGAGGTGTGGACGGAGGGTGGTGACGGGGAGAGCTACATTGTGTCAAGTCCGTTCATCTCTAATGGTTCAAGTGAGTGCATGGTATAGCCTTTTATAGACAGTCATTCACCCATGGTCTTGTCCACGCGATCCGAATTCGCGATCGCCAGTTTTACCCGGCCGGAGCGAACTTGGAGGTCATTATTACCGATCTTAGGGTAGCGCTGGGACCTCACAAACCACACATCCCCATCCCCTTGCTCAAGGGGACAGTAACCGCCTGAATCTCTCAATGGAAAATCCCCGGGAATGAGGAGATCGGGATCGAATGCCGCGATGTGGATAAAGGTGCCGGTGAAAGCCAGTGCGTACCGAAAATGTGAAAGGTGGGGGGCATATATATATGCTAATCATATAAATATAATATATATATATATATATATATATATATATATATATATATATAATAATAGTATTTCTATATTATTCCTTGCAGGGGGCATGCCCCCATGCCCCCCCCCCCTCGGTACCCCACTGGGTGTAGCTCTCCGACTAGCTAGCCCCGCCCGAGTAGCTATATACACTGCACAACTACGCGTCACTGCGCACGCGCGGCAGATGACGTCACACAGGTAAACATTGGCCACGCACACCCTCACCTCTCAGCACGCATATAGGCGAAACAGAAAGAACTCCTGCCCAGAACACTACCCTACCCTTAAACTAAAACACTGGTCCCTGGGTGAATAGTTGTTTGACAATATATACCTATTCTTTTCTTGTGTAAACATAGTGGAAACATTGAATATAGAGTAGTAATTAAAGTAGAACATTCAGCATGTTAAACGAATGTGTCCCCGCCCAAAGCACTCCCCTACCTTTATACTGAAACACTCCCTGGGTGAATAGTTGTTTGACAATATATACCAATTCTGATCTTGGGTAAAACTGTGTTCTGTCATTCCTGACAGCATTGAGGAGTGTAGTTTTCTGCGATTTACTGCAGCCTGGTGGATGCCTGCCACTCAACAGGTATAACTTGATACGTCCCATGCGCTAATAAAAATGTCTATTCTTCATATACCCATTAGCTTCATCTCCCATGGCTGATATTAACTTTTTCGCTGATGGGGATACATCTTAGGTGCGGCATACTGCACAGCTGTTTACCTGTGTGACGTCATCTGCCGGGCTGTGCGCAGTAAGCGTAGTTTTGCAGTGTAGCTACTCGGGCTCGAGTAGTCTACCATGCCAGTTCGCTACTCGGAGAGCTACACCGGACGCATGTTCCCCAACTCTATGCGAGTAATGTGGTCCCAGTGAAGTGAAACCTGTTATCTCACGAAAACCCATATAGGATTTTCTCGAAATGCCTCATTGTGATTCCACATAAGTTACTCTTGATACGTCGGAACCTAACTAATCTAACCGTAACCTAGCTGATGTATTCAAGAGTAAACGCGACATACGTGTTTCCAAAACGGGATATGCACACCGGACGCTAACCCGCCGACCGTCAGACGTACAGTGTTGAGGTGAAAGCGTTTGGTTGTGTGTTTTTTTTCATCGTCTGCTCTTTCTCCGAACTAATCCATATGGATCTCTCTCAACTCCTCTCGTCTTCCCTCTAATTCTCTCGATCTTCGGACCAACCTCTTCTAACTTCTCTACTCTACCTCGTCTCTTCAATATCACCTCATCTCCTCTTCTCTCTTCTCTCTCTCCTCCGTCTCTCTCCTCGCCCTTCCTCTCTCTCTCTCGTCTCGTCTGTCGCTCTCTCCTCTCTTCTCTGTCTCACTCTTCTCTCGTCTCTCTCTCTCTCTCTCATCTCTCTCTCTCCTCTCTCTCTCTCTCTCTCTTCCTCTCTCTCTCTCTCTCTCTCTCTCTCTCTCTCTCTCTCTCTCTCTCTCTCTCTCTCTCTCTCTCTCTCTTCTCTCTCTCTCTCTCTCTCTCCTCTCCTCTCTCCTCCTCTCTCTCTCTCTCTCTTCTCTCTCTCTCTCTCTCTCTCTACATGTTAGACTATGTACAGATCCATAAAGAAGTCATTAAGATGTCATAAATAAATGCATTAAGAAAAGAGATTATCAGTTTTCAGAACTTGAGGACTCCTTTACATTGAAAGTCTTCTACACAAAACAAGTATTGAGGTACTTTAAAGGAATAGACTAGGAATATAATCCCAACATTTTACACGAGGGGTAACGGTTTGTTACAAGCTGTCACCCACGCTAGGATTAAATTTTTTTTTTTTTTTTTTTTTTTTATTTACATAAAAAAGAACTGGCCACGGGCACAACAAAAATGGGTAACACAAAGCCGGCTTAGTTGCCAGTCCCTATAAAGAAGACAGTAAGAGAATAAAATAAAAAAGAGGGGTGAGCCAATTTAGTTCGGGAGGTGTCTTGATACTTCATTTGAAAAGATTTAAGTCATAGGAAGTGGAAAAATAGAAACAGGAAGAGAGTTCCAGAGTTTACCAGTGAAAGGGATGAAAGAGTAAAGATACTGATTAACTCTTGCATTAGGAAGATGGATAGAATAGGGATGAGAATGAGTAAAAAGTCTTGTGCAGCGAGGCCGCGGGAGGGTGGGAGGCACGCAGTTAGCAAGTTCAGAAGAGCAGTGAGCATGAAAATAACGGTAGAAGAGAGCAAGAGAAGCAACATTGCGGCGGTGATTTAAAGATTGAAGACAGTCAGTCAGAGGAGAGGAGTTGATGAGACGAAAAGCTTTTCACTCAACCCTGTTTAGGAGAGCTGTATGAGTGGATCCTCCCCAAACATGTGAGGCATACTCCATACATGGGCGGATAAGGCCCCTGTAGAGAGCAAGCAATTGGGAGGGAGAAAAAAAAGGACGCATATGCCACAGGACACCTAACTTCTTAGAAGCTGTTTTAGCAAGAGATGAGAAAGTGAGATTTCCAGTTCAGATTTTTAGTAAAGGATAGTCCTAGAATGTTCATTGTAGAAGGAGACAGTTGAGTGTCATTGAAGAAGAGGGGATAGTTATCTGGTAGGTTTTGTCGAGTAGATAGGTTAAGAAATTGGGTTTTTGAGGCATTGAACAAAACAAGGTTTGCTTTGCCCCAATCAGAAATTATAGAAAGATCAGAAGTTAGGCGGTCGGTGGCATCTCTCCGTGAATCACTTAGTTCCTGTTGAGTTGGACCTCTAACCATGATTGGGATAAGGATTGAACTATGATACCTCCTGAGCAATATTAGCCTAGATGACACTTGATATTTTGTTTTGGGACCTCACAGTGGGTTATTTTGTGAAAGAGGTCAATCGCGAAATATCAGATTTTCTCGAAAATACAAAAATGTCAATAAAATGACCAATAATGCAGTTACAAACTTTATTTTGGTGTCAAAATGAGCAGAATAACAAGCCATATTGTACAAATATTGCTTTATGCTATAATAATGAGTATAGACTAGGAATATTATATGATATGGGGCCAATTGCGAAATATCGAATTTTCTCGAAAATACAAAACTGTCAATAGAATGACCAATCATGCAGGTAAAAACTTATAATTGGTGTCAAAATGAGCAGAATAAACAGCCATATTGTAAAAATATTGGTTTATGCTATAATAATGAGTAAATTTAATTACTTATTACAAACATGACATACATCTAGTGAAAATTTAAGTAACGCAACAGTGAACGATGGACGAAAAAGGCGCATCATTGCATATATGCAAGTTTACATGTACATGAAATGAAATGAAAGAATGTCGTGTTTGAGTCACTCAGTGTCAGTTTCAATTGCCACACTGTATGGATTGTGACGCACTCCGTTATTACAGGTACATGCAGCTATGCACTTCAAGTTCTTGGCCCTACAAGAGCATCTGGAAGTTGAACAAGTTTTGCACTTGCATCAGACTATGTCTGTGAACTCATTTGGCAGAGGATCGTCCACACTGACGTGTGGGTGTAGTCTCCTCGTAGCATCCACTTCCAATGGGCGACTCGATTTCAGGGATTGGTACATCTGCCTGGAACCACACCTGAGCCTGGTGGTGTGCGCGTTTGATGTGTTGTTCAAGACATTTTCGACTTGGGCGGAGCCTTTTCTTGGTCTTTAGGCCCTTTTGAAACATGCGGTATCGCACATCGTTGATGTTAGTTTCGTCCGAAGCTGGTGAGTAAATGCGGCAGAAGAACTCTTCCACACTCCGTATGGTGGATTCTGACAGCGTGCCACGTCCGAGGTCATCAAGCAATGCTCCGTGTTGCTGGAATACCTTCCATGTCGTCTTTTTCCCGTGTCCACTTGGTTGACTAGTCAGACTGTGTCACATCCTGTAACCGCATGGTACACCAGGATGTTACGCTGCATGATCAGTGTCAACTGTATGTCGTGCACAGCCACATAACGCCGTTCCTGCCTTGTGCCAGTTCTCATCCAGAGTTCTCCACTTAATTGTCCCGCGAAGTGTGTGAGCAGTACCAATACGTCGGTGTCCCTGCACGTGACTATGATCCGTTCGTATCCATCCATATAGGCTGCCTTGGCATGCAATATTATACGTGTATCGGCCTCCTCGCGAGATGATTGCAGCTGTTCAACATCAGACCCCTGTGACGATGCTACTTTGGTTTCTTCCTCAAACCCACCTGCAGTGATCAACTCACAAGTGGGTCGGCTCTTTTTTGCCTCCAACATCATTTGAACGCTGAGAAACTTCGTAAGATTTGCCTTGTTTTCTGGTAAGTCCATTAACTGCTTCCAGTTGGCAGGGAGTGGAATCTCTCTGCTGTCGATCTTGCGCCGGATAGAACGTACTCGCCCCTCTCTCCTTTCCCGGGTCCCAGACTTGATTGAAGTGATACGATATCGATCGAAAACCACATCGACTCTTGAGCAGTGCTCATTGAAATGACTGAACACTGATGCATTGAAGACATCAGCCAGATCTCCAAATGACTTTGCCCCCGTTGGTTTTCCAATGGCTTGTACCAATGCCTGACCATCTATGATATAACATGTCTTAAGCGAAGACTCTGGCAAGACCTCAACAGTTACTCTATCCTCCAAGATCTTCCCGAGCGCAGCTTTATTCGTAGGACGTAGGCGTCCTGCCGTGTCTGCCAATGACAGTGGTACCTGTGTTAGTTCATGACTCAGAAGACTTTTAAGGTCTATATCACGTCCGGAGTCCTGTGCCACAAGAAGCCGCTGGAACAGAAGCCTGTCTGTTTTGATGATTTGACCCTTTTGACTAGCATCTTTCCTCGTTTCTAGTGAATATAACAGCCGTAAGTAACGAACTATACCATAACACATGTATCACGAGCCACACAAGATTGTTATATGACTAATTAATGAACATAAGAGCTTAAATAGCCTCTGAAGCAGGCATATAAATGTTAAACTCACCAAGTTGGCCTCGATGAAAATTACTGATGCACGTGATATCGAATCATAGATGCAACAATAAACAACAGATCTAGTCGATACGTCCATCGTTTATAAAGGATTCAAAGGATTAGGAATCCATTACAGTAGTTTTTGCCATTCTTTGTAACATTTCCCAATTCTATAGCATAAAACCAATATTTTTACAATATGGCTTGTTATTCTGCTCATTTTGACACCAAAAATAAGTTTGTAACTGCATTATTGGTCATTTTATTGACATTTTGTATTTTCGAGAAAATCAGATATTTTTGCGATTGACCTCTTTCACAAAATAAACCCACTGTGAGGTCCCAAATCAAAGTATCAAGTGTCATCCAGGCTAATATTGCTCAGGAGGTGTCATGGTTCAATCCTAGTATGGGTGATAGCTTGTAACAAAACCGTTACCCCTCATGTGATTTCTGGGCCCCTTTTCACATCATATTCCTAGTCTAGAAAGGTATTGAGAAGACCTTTTGTTTAGAACTTTTCCTTTGATACCACTCGCATGTTTGAGAGGCATTGACAACCCTGTTCCCTCAGGTGTGGTGGATCTGGTTAAGGTGTCATCCGTGAGTCCTTGGGATGCACCAGTCCCTAGCCTCGTGGGATTACCTACCAGTGTGTTCCGCCGTGACGTCCTTTGAGGTGGGGCTGGACTACTACGGCGAGGTATATGCGGTGGATGTTGATGCCACTAACTAACCATCACGGGGCTGCCGCCCAGCGTGTCTTACAAGCTGTGCGTCAGGGCTGTAGATGACCACGGGGATTACATAGACGCGTCCTGTCAAACGTGCTACTCCCCTGCAGCCTGTACGTACATTACCAGCTTCAGACGGAAGTGCATGTTCTTAATTAAATTATTTTGATGTATAGAATGTTAGCATGATGCTTACATCCAGTAAGCATCATGCTTCAGGGATTCAATCTTTCTAGTAGCATCGCGCCGATTGTAATAATTATTTATTTAAGTTATTTTCTACATTTTCGATGTGCTCTGTCGACTAGGGACAACATAATTATATGATTTGAGTGTGTCGAGTGTGATGTCATGGGACGTGCATAGTAAGGTAAAGGTAAAGATGGGAGCATACGCTAAGCTGCGCGTGGCATGCGGTGCTCTCATCTCCGTGGCATTAGCCCTTAGAAACCTGTGGTTGGGTGAGAACCCGTTACCCCGGGAGACAGGGCTAGTGTGACTCACGGGTTACCACAGTTACCTTTCCCAGGTTACCCCGTAACCTGGGGTTAGTTACCAGCTTCGTTGTCGTCATGCCGATGTAGGATGAGGGGAGGAATTCACAGTTTCACAGTCACAGAACTGTGAAGTCCTCCCCTCATCCTACATCGGCATGACGACAACGAAGCTGTCTAGACGTCTTACTTGCCACCTAACTTCCGGAGCCCCAAAAAGTCACCTATTAGAACAACATGGCATCATCATAACAAGAACATTTCTAGAAGAAAATACAGAATTGGTTGACATGTGTGCAGATGTGCGGCGACTTCCCATCCTAGAAGCGCTGTACATAAAAGAGATCAATCCCAAACTTAACGTACAGGCAAACGACCTACAAGCTCTACCCAGCATGAAAAGAACAAAAGCAAATAACAGCCTACTCACAGAAAAGCCAAGCGAAGACCAAACAACCAATCAGCGTCTCCCACTCAAGAAGACGAGAAGCAAAAGCTATCTACCAATCAACGACATCGATAATAGGCTGCGTGGCAGGCAGACCGGCTATAAATAGCGCTTCACTTCGCATCTTAATCATGCACACCTCAACTCCTGAGGAGAAAACATCTTCCATATGCTGCTGAAGAAGGGTTCTTAGACCCGAAATCGCGATACAGCAAACATGACAAGCTACGGCGAAGTCATTAAAGTGATTACAAAAGAGAATAAGACACTCTTAAGACAAAGAGAAAATATATTTAAGAAGATAATAAACGCTGAACTAGCTATCACTTTTAACGATATATATATATATATATATATATATATATATATATATATATATATATATATATATATATATATATATAATATATATATATATATATATATATATATAATATATATATATATATATATATATATATATATATATACAATATATATATATATATATATATATATACATTATATATATATATATATATATATATATATATATATTATATATATATATATATATATATTATATATATATATATACACCCTATATATATAATATATATAATATATATAATATATATATATCAATTATGGTGAGGAAATTTTTTTGTTCAGTGTTTTAACAGAAAGAGGGTAATGTTAATGTACACGTTACATCACTACACGTAAACAGCTGTTGGTATGGCATACTATGGCTGCACATCTTGGGTCAGAGAAATCCAGGAGGCTATCAATGTTCCACAGCATAACTGGCTGTGACACAGTGTCTTCTTTCGTGGGATTGGGAAAAAATAGCTTAGCAAACCTAAGAAACATTTGATGAGGTCACAACAAGTTTTCTGGCTCTCCTGTGCTCCAGCTGAAATTACAGAGCGTGACATGGCAAGATAAGAACGTTTTGTCATACTAATGTATGATAGATCAAGTGCTCAAATAGAGGTGAATGGGGCCAGACAGACAACAGCTGTTTACAAAGATATTCCTCCAACACAAGCAGCTCTCAAGGAACACATTAAAAGAGCAGTGTATCAGAGAGGACATATTTGGGGGCAGGCATGTGTAGCTTCACCACAGTTTCCTGATCCAAGCCACTGGGGATGGTCATGAAACGCCAAGAAGTAATGGGAACCAAAGTGAACGACCCTCCCGGAGGCATCAAAGTCTTGTCATGAGTTGCTCAAATGTGGTTGCACAAAAGGTTGCAGAGGGCGTTGTAAATGTTACTATGCTGGTTTGAAGTGTATTGCCCTTTGCAAATGTAGTGATATATGTGACAACTACTGACTTTTCAGCAACTCTAAGAATTCAATAAACTGTATACAAATATCTGTGTATTGACACTGGATTTTTGTGTATCGGATGTCTGGACCGTAGATACGGTAAAAATTATGTAAATGCTACTGCAAACATTCTAATTACCTAGATATACGTGTAATGCATACCTAACCCTCTTTCTGTTAAAACACTGAACTAAAAATTTCCCTCAGCATAATTGATATATATATATATATATATATATATATATATATATATTATATATATATATATATATATATATATATATATATATATATATATATATATATATTATATATATATATATATATATATATATATTAGGGTACGCCGTAGGTCCAATGAAAAGTGAAATATAGATCATTTCGAATTTGGCAGGGTGTTTTCTTATGTAAAATTGAATTTTAAGGGTGCGTAGTCCTCTTCAACTTTTTGGTTTGAGCACTTCTTGCTATGCAAAAATGGACTTTATATTTATATACAAAACATAGCTTAGCCCCGCTAAAGTAACGGCTTCATTTGCACCTGTCATCAATTCTTGATCGTCTTTTTCAGGGTGGCTTCTCCTTGTAAACCAAGTGGGTCGAAGCCCGCAACTAGACAGAGCTCTGGATCCAAGTTGGCCGCCTTTGTTGGCGGTGGACGAGAGTTTGCTGAGAGTGAGGTGCCTACATATCGCGGCGTGATGAAGAGGGGAATCCTTCTCCAAGAACTCAGCGGCATCCGGGAGGGTGTTGACAAGCGGGGGTACCCAGTGAGAAACATTGCGAAGGATCTGACCCCCATGGTGCTTGCCCAGTGGAAGAAATCAAACGCCCAGTTTGCACCTCCAGTGGTTGTTATTGACCGGTCCGTGACCAGAAGGATAGATCATTTTTGGAAGAAGGTTAGTAAAGTGGTGAGAGACAGAGCAACTAAAGCAGTAAAGGAATTCGTGGAGAAGAATATGGACAGGCTGTTTGACATAACGGCCTGCCCTCACACGATCTTCCTCTGCAAGGACCAAGAATCCCACTGCTCCAACCCCCAGCTGTGCCACGCGAGAGCACACGTGCAGTGTGACTGCCCCCTGGCCAGCAAAGTCCCTACTTTAGACCTGGAATGGCTGTACTACCAGAGGATCAAAGTTGGGGAGGAGAGTGCAATGATGATGAGAGGGGTAGACAAGAATGAGACGCATAGACAAGTGAAAGCAGCAAAGATAAAGCAGTTGGAAGAGGAGGCTAAGCTGAAGAAGCAGAAGCAGAAAGATGAAAAGCTCAGACGTCTTGAGCTGCAGGAGCAGATGTTCCTGGGCCAGGCTGAAGATCACCAGGATTATGAGGATGGGATGGAGGAGTCGTTCACCCTGCCACTCAGAAGAAAGAGGCAGGAGCAACAGGAGGCTGCCATACTGGTAGACCGACTGCTCAGGGAGAGACTGGGGTCCCTGGCACCCCTTGTGATGCAGTACTTGGACAGGCTAGCTGCAAGAAGAAACACAATGCCAGTCCGGAACCTGGCGCTGGCAAGCATCCGGTTCGACGTTCCGCCCACTGCTGCTGCTGCCTTGGCTTCTGGATCCTCCAGGACCTTATCGCTGAGGGCCACCTCTCTCCAGACATGTCGTACCTGGTCTGCGATCCTAACAAGCTGAGGAGGGCCAGGCAGGATGCCATGGCATCGGCCAGGGACCTTGACCAGGGGAAGCACCAGGGTACCAAAATAGTTGGATTGGGTTACGATGGGAGGAAGGACAAGACCAGGGTGATGGTGCCCGACAGCTATGGGAAACTGCACCCAAGGTTGATCAGGGAGGAGCATGTGTCAGTGACAGAGGAGCCATCTGGAAGGTACCTTTGGTACTTTGTACCAGTGGACCCGGTGCCCCCTGAGAAGCCTGCGTTCAAGGTGGCTCAGGCTCTCTATGATCTGCTGGTGACATACGACTCCACCGACTCACTGATCGTACTGCAAGGTGACTCAACTAGGGCCAACACGGGGTGGAAGGGTGGTACTCACGCCCATTTGGAGAATATGCTGGGACGCAAGCTCTTCTGGAGTATATGCGTGTTGCACACAAACGAGTTGCCCCTGCGCCACCTTATCACCAGCATCGACGGGCCTACCTCATCTGACACTGGCTTCACGGGTCCAGTGTGCAGTCTGCTGTTCAGCGTGAATGAGATGCAGTACAACGCAGAGTTCAGAGGAGTGCCAGGCGGTGAAGATCTCACGGAGATACCGGAGTTTATCCTGGTCAACATGTCCACTGACCAGCAGGTCTCCTACCAGCTGGTCCAGGCTGTGAAGCGGGGCGTTCTCCCGTCCGAGCTGCAGGAGATCAAGTGTGACAAGGTGTCCCACTCCAGATGGCTCACCACAGCCCAGTCGCTCGTATACATGTGGACCAGAAAGCATGGACTGACTGGCAAAGAACTGAACACCCTGGAAATCCTAGTCAAGTACTGCCTGCAGGTGTACTTCAAACTCTACTACGACATCAAGTTTCACCACAGACTAGAGGGACGGCCCCAAGCACATCCTCACGCAGCTCAGAGTGATGAGGTCGCAGCCGAAGAAGGTCCAAACAGCTGTGACCTTCTACGTGCGGACAGGAACATGGTTCGCACACTCAGAGTGTGTCCTCCTCTCGCTGATGGCGAGTCAGAGTGAGGACGACCGCAGGTTCGCCGTGACCCAGATTTTGAAGCTGAGGGCTGGCGAGGAGTATGGGGACACCAGTGTAAGACCTCGCATCACACCCAAGCTGAACTTGTCAGCCACCAGCTTGCAGACACTGATCAGCTGGCAGCCTGGCCAGGTGCACGAGCCGGCATTCACCTGTTCACTGTCTGGGGATCAGATCCAGGAGATCCTGGTCAAGCCGTACGATGTTCCGGAGTTCTCTATCCACACTCAGAGCACCGAAAGAGTCGTGAAGCAGGTGACAGAGGCTGCGGCAGCAGTGGTGGGGCAGCAGGCCAGAGACGGGTTCATCTGGGCTCGGGCCCACCACCGGGAGACCATGCCCTGCTTCAGGTCTAAGAAGGACATGATGGACACGTTCTAGCCCAACGTAGAGGCTGCGACACTGTGATGTAGTGCCTGGTGAACAACTGAACAGAAGAGCTTACCACGCTAGTCATTTGGAACTCATATTGGTGCATGATGCAATAAACAGGACCAACCGGACACTGCGTACTCATTTAAGCATTATTCGATAAGGGTGCAATATAAAAGTGCGATTTTGCATAGTAAGAATTGCTCAAATGCAAAAATGGAAATAGATAAAATCGTCTTAGAATTCCATTTTACATAGGAAATTGGCATGCCAAAGTTGAGAAAAAGATTTTTTGTTATACGGCGTACCCTAATATATATATATATATATATATATATATATATATATATATACATATATATATAATATATATATATATAATATATATATATATATATATTATATATATATATATATATTACGTATATGCTATATATACTAGTATAGTCACAATAGTATAAACCCAAGTGATCAAAGGATATTTTCATATTTTCATAAGATGTTCTAAGTTATGTTATTGTGGCATGAATAGTCGCTCTATCATGATATTCATGAATTGCTCACATATTTGTGGACTTTGCTAAAAAAAAATCAGATTTTTTCTTTGTAAAACTAAGAAACCAGTAGTTGTTTTTTTAAGTTTCCAATGGATTCCTTAACCTCAAAAATGTATGTTTAGACACCAAAATTGTTATTCTACCTGTCTTCGAAACAGAGATATGAGACGTAAAAGTATATTGATAGCCTTGTGGAAGAACTGCCAAAAAACAAGTTTACATCCAATTATTCAAATATCTCCATAGCTTTATCTTTTTAGGATATCAAAAGTCACCATTGTGCAAAATTTGGTGCTTGTAGCAAAAAGTGCACAATTACATCACTAATTCGCTGGGCTATAGGTACTTCTGACGGATTAACTAATTTTTGGTGGTCAGGCAGTCACCCTTATGCATCAATCCTCTCTATCTTTACATAGGTTCCTTTCTTACTCACACAGCCGGGCGGCAATCCTTCGACTCACACGCATGATACCTGTTCACTTTGCAAAAAACAACTCCTTGCACGGGACTTACTGTATGTACCTACTCATAATCTTCAAACAGAGTAACAACACTATGGAAAGTGACACAGTGTCCTCTTTTGTCTCCCCAGATGTGAAGAACGTTCAGTCCGTGGCCCCACTGCCAGATCCATGAGAGTCACCTGGGACGCCCCCTTGTGCCGGTAACTAACATTGCACACAACATCAAGTACTCATCAGGATCCCACACGAGGTGGACTTCATCGCCCCGGTGACAACAGTCAAGAATTGAAAAACCTGGAATATTTCCCATACACTGTGTGCGTACAGGTGGGCGGAGGTGTTGATGAGCCAGTCTGCATTACGTCATTCACCAAGCTTAGGCGTGAGTGGTCTAGGGGAGCTAGGAGGGGAGGGCAGCATAGACCTCATGACCTGCGTATTTCTTGGAGTCTGGACGCATATTACCCAAGTCTGAAAAGGATCGCCTTACTGGGTGAAGACACTTGGCTGTAGTTCCGAAACTAACCCTAGGCTTTTTCGAAAATACCCTCATTGTGATTCCCACACAAAGTTAACATTTCAAAGGTAGGGAAACCTAACCTAACCTTATCGTAACCTAACGTAACCTAAACCTGACGTTTTCAAGAGTGAAATGCTTTCCACACTTGGGTAATATGCCTCCCGGACCTTCACTCTGTTACCGCTCCTTACTCAGTCTCTTCGTCCTGATAGCATTATTATTATTAGTAGTAGGAAACAGTAGTTGTAGTCGTAGTTATAGTAGTAGTAGTAGTAGTAATATTTGTAGTAGTAGTTATATACGATGTTTTTAACATTATCTTAGCTTAGCTTGCTTTTGTTTTCTTTTCATTTTTAACATGCTCAATTATTTTTACCTAAAACAATAGTTTTTTCGCAGGACTTAGTCAAGTTTGTTTAGTCAAGAGTATTATTGTTTTTTGTCATATCAATCGTATATATTTTCAACATATATATTAACTAACTATATTTCAGTGTGTGTAAATATTTAATGTGTGTGTGAGTGTGTGTGTGTGCGCGTATTTGTATGTGTGTGTGACAGTGTGTGTGTGGTAGGTAGATATACGTATAGCTACATAGTTGTTACTATGTTTGTAAGATGTAAGTATTGATGCTTTTCAATCTTTGCAGAACCTTATGTACGGACAAGCAGCCCTAGCGCTGACTCTATAAACCTGTCGTGGGATTTCGATGAGGGGCGCTACCTAGGCTTTACCATTACCTACCAGGTCACCTGGGGCCCCAACCAGCAGTACAAAGGCCAGACACAGGTAAACTAGCGGCTATCTGTTATTGTATCCCCATTATTGTCAATCTTGTGGAAATTATCCACTAAAACCGCTCTCTAATCGGGAGTATGGTATGGTGGGATACGCCCCCCCTGTCAAAGGGAGATGAGTAAAAATTCCACCTATGTATATATTATTATAGAATTGGGTATAAATTATGATGCATTAAATATAGTAATATAATTCTGGTGGTATTCACTAGTACCATAATCAAAGGATTAACATAATATAAGAATTATGAGGAAAATATTGGAAAACCCCCTCGTATAGGAGTAAACATTATTTGATCACGCAACTTAGTGCGTGATCAGAAACCCACAGCCAAAGCCTCTTACCCCAACTTAAATTACCAGATTTGTCATTGCCCCATTTCCCTTCAAAATGGGGCATTCTTTCTGGGATAAATTCAAATTGGTTGATGATAGGACTGATTTAACAGAGGTGCATACATTAACCTATTGTTAGGTCAGTTGAGAGGTTCTGCATATCTGCTGGTAAAGGGAAATTAACAGTAGAAAATGACAATTATAAAGTGACACTCAAGATTCTTAGAGATAATTATGAAGATAAAGATCAGATAATAAAGAATCTTTTCTGCAAGTTCATGGATCTACTGAACCCTTCTCACAATCACAGAAAATTGGAAGAGTTCAGAATAAACTTTAAATTGCACACTAAGAGCCATTGGAAGCTCATAAACCCTTGACAGAGTCAGATTGGATGGTCAGTATCATGATATGGAGAAAACTACCAACCAGGATGCGAGACCGCTTAAATCAGAGGTACAATTTGTAATTACTTCACGGTCAAGCAAAATAGAGGAAAGGATTATTACAAGAGTGCAAACATTTGCAAGGGTATTGAGCAGAAACCCCCCCACAGGGAGATAGAGATAACTAGACCTAAAGGTAATCAGCGATATCAGCCACCTTTAGAGTTTAAAGAGCCCTCATTGGTGGGTAGTTAAACCCCCCCTTTT
>JACEEZ010007633.1:0-10981 GCA_016584305.1 Chionoecetes opilio
CAAAGAAATCTTAAGACATTACAGAATAGATTAATATATAAAGCGACGTATACAAAGATGAACGTGATATAGAAAGATATATATATAGAAATATAGATAACTCATTCAGAGGAAACTGCATACATGAAATGATAGGTAACAAAAACATGATACAGAGAAACACAAAACCATCAACAAATATATTATAAAACAACTAAAAACACACACACCACCCACACACAAAACACACACACAGACACACACACAAACACATACACAAACACACACATCGCACACACACACACACACACACACACACACACACACACACACACACACACACACACACACACACACACACACACACACACACACACACACACACACACAACACACCACACCACACACACACACACACACACACACACACACACACACACACACACACACACACACACACACAACACACACACACACACCACACACACCACACACACACACACCACACACACACACACACACACACACACACACACACACACACACACACACACACACACACACACACACACACACACACACACACACCACACACACACACACACACACACACCACACACCACACACAACACACTAACACACACCCTCATGAAACAAAGGAACACCCGATGATCAAAAACACACAAAAACGAGAACAAAAGTCTCATTACAGCAAAACAAACACCATAAAAAAAAGACCACAACAACAACAAAACAACAGGGATATATGAGAAAGGTGAGACAGCGATACAGGTGAATATATGAGGGGAGAAAAAAATGGAAACAAAACTAAAACACATCCAGAAATAAAGATAGATAGCTATT
The DNA here is from genome assembly GCA_016584305.1 of Chionoecetes opilio. Classification (NCBI taxonomy): domain Eukaryota; kingdom Metazoa; phylum Arthropoda; class Malacostraca; order Decapoda; family Majidae; genus Chionoecetes; species Chionoecetes opilio. The sequence goes on from JACEEZ010007633.1 coordinate 844, forward strand.
GGTTAATTAATAAATAATTAATTAATCATGGGAACACTCGTTGGAAGGAGCGCCGATCGCCAATCCTGAAGAGCATCCTACCATCCTACTCCGACCTGTATAGTCTACTACTCTTAAAAGTTCAAATATGGGGGACCAATAATGGCCCAGATCTAACTCCAAGCTGTACAACTCTTAAAAGTTCCAAGATGAATGACCAACCATGGTCCAGATCTAACTCCAAGCTCTATTACCCGTAAAAGTTCCAAGATGATTGACCAACCACATCTAAGGATCTTACTCCAAGCTGCTCTACCCTTAAAAGTTGCAAGATAATGACGGACCAAATATGGACCAGATTCCAATATGATGCACCTATCAATGACCAGATCCAACTCCCACATATTTGTTTTATACTGGAGGATAATAATTCTTATCCCTGAAACTGCGGGAGCAAATCAATTTTTAGTGCCACCAGTGCGGGAATGTGAGAAAAACGATGATCATTACAGAATTGGATGCAAATCACATCAACATCAAGGTTGTAGAAATTTGCATCCGGCATTATATCTAATTTTAACCCAAACGTATTGGGTTGAGGTATGGTTGTGGTTGGGAGTTGAAATAGCTGGGGCGAAGGGTTAGCAAGTCGCTTGCGAGAGACGGTTGAGGTGAATTCAAGGTGCCACACATTGGGATTTTGTCCCAAGATTTAGACGGGATTATTCATGTATTTATGCAGTCGTTTATCTGAAGGTAAGCATAGGTTCCGTTGTACCGTACCTTGATATAAACCACTGAATAAATACTTGAATAATCCCTTCAAAAGTCCCAAGATAGACACAAAATATCCCAACGCCAAGACCTACATCCCAAGATCTTTTGGCAATAACCAAGGATTGGTAAATATCTGCGTACATCGTAATGAGGCAGATGGTGGTGTGTGTTATCGAGAGCTGACATCAAGGCGTATATGTGACACAATAAGTAGACTTTTACGAATGTCGGCCTGGTTTTTGTATGCAATTGAAAACTGCGGTTTCGGTTTCGCAGTAGCTCAGCAGAGCCTTCAGGAAGGCTTGCCACAGCCCACGGGTTACTGGATGGACTATGACAAGGAATTCCTGAATAAGAATTGAAGAAGGTAGTCTATAAAGAGTGTTGACCAAGAAATTAATGAAGGGCGTGGAATGAAATCAAATTTAAGGAACATCTACAAGAAATAAAGATTTATAAATATATATAAAAGACGACGTATACAAAAGATGGAAACGTGATATAGAAAGATATATTATAATAGAAAATAATCAGTATTAAGATACACATCATTCAGGAGGAAACTGCGTACATGGAAATGAATAAGGTAAACAATAAGGAGGAAAAGAACCATGAGTGACAGAGAAACAAAAACACAAATCAACAAAATATAATTATAACACACGAGACAACTAAACACACACAAAGAAACCCACCCACCACAACAAACACACACAGACACCACCAAACACATACACAGACACACCATCGCACACAACACACAAAGGAACTACACACACACACACACACACACACACAACCACTACACACACACCACGTACACACCACACACACACACACTTACACACACAAACACACACACACACATACACACACGAAGGGAACACCACACCACACACACACACACACAACCACACACACACACACACACACAAACACACACACACACAACGCACCACACACACACTCACACACACACCACACACACACACACACACACACACCATCACACACACACACACACACACACAACACACACACACACAACACACACACAACACACACACACACACACACACACCACACACCACTACACACAACCGTCCATGAACAAAGGAAACCACCCGATGATCAAAACACCAAAAACGAGAACAAAGTCTCTTACAGCAAAACAAACACCATCAAAAAAACCACAACAACAACAAACAAAGGGCTATATGAGAAAGGTGAGACAGCGATACAGGTGAATATAATGAGGGGAGAAAAAAATGGAAACAATACTAAAACACATCCAGAAATAAAGAATTAGATACCTAATGGTTAATTAATAAATAATTAATTAATCAGTGGGACACTCGTTGGAGGGAGCGCCGCCGCAAATCTGAAGATCATCCTACCATGTCCTACTCCGACCTGTATAGTCTACTACTCGTAAATTAAATATGGGGGACCATAATGCCCAGATCTAACTCCAGCTGTAACAACTCTTAAAAGTTCCAAGATAGAATTACGCAACCATGTCCAGATTCAACTCTCCTCCAAGCTCTATACCCGGAAAGTTCCAAGATATTACCAACCACACTAAGGATCTTTACTCCAGCTGTTCTACCCTTAACAGTTGACAAGATAATGACGACCCAAATATGGACCAGATTCCATATGCTGCCCCTATCAATGACCAGATTCCAACTCCCGCATATTTGTTTTATACTGGAGGATAATATTCTTATATCCCTGAAACTTCGGGAGCAATCATTTTTAGTGCCCTAGTGGCGGAATGTGAGAAAAACAGTGATCCATTACAGAATTGTATGCAAATCACATCAACATCAGGTTGTAGAAATTTGCATATCCGGCATTATATCTAATTTTAACCCAAACGTAATTGGTGGAGGTATGGTTGTGTTGGGAGTTGAAATAGCTGGGGCGAAGGGTAGCAAGTCGCTTTGAGAGAGACGGTTGAGGTGAATTCAATGGTGCTACACATTGGATTTAGTCCCAAATATTTATACGGATTATTCATGTATTTAAGGCAGTCGTTTAATCTGGAAGGTCAGCATAGGTTCCGTTGTACCGTACCTTGAATAAACCACTGATATAATACTTAATAATCCCTTCAAAGTCCCAAGATAGACACAAAATATCCGCACGCCAAGACCTACATCCCAAGATCTTTTGGCAATAAACCAAGGAAGTGGTAAATATCTCTGGGTACATCGTATGAGGCAGATGGTGGTGTGTGTTAGCGAGAGCTGACATCGAGGCGTATATTGACACAATACAGTATACTTTTAAACGAATGTCGGCATGGTTTTTGTATGCAATTGAAAACTGCGGTTTCGGTTTCGCATTAGCTCAGCAGCCTTCAGGAAGGCTTGCCACAGCCCCCGGTTTAACTGGGATGGACTCTGACAAGGAATTTCCTTAATAAGAATTTAGGAAGGTAGTCTATAAAGAGTGTGACCAGAAATTAATGAAGGGCGTGGAATGAAAATCAAATTTAAGGAACATCTACAAGACAATATAGATTTATAAATATATATAAAAACGACGTATACAAAATATGAAACGTTGATATAGCAAGAATATATTATAATAGAAAATAATCAGTATAACATACACATCTTCGGAGGAAACGGCATACATGGAAATGAATAAGGTAAACAAGAAGGAGGAAGAACCGTGAGTGACAGAGAACACAAAAACACAAATCAAAACAAAATATAATTATAAACACAACTAAACACACACACCCACCCGACACACAAACACACACACACAGACACACACACAAACACATACACAACACACCCATCGCACACGAACACACACACACCACACACACACACACACCACAGCACACCACGTACGCGCACACACCCACCCACACCACTTACACACACAAACACACACACACACACATACACACCCACACACAACACACACACACACACACACCACACACACACACCACACTCACACACACACACTCACGACACACACACACACAGCGACACACACACACACACACACACACACACACACACACACGACACACACACCACACACACACACAAAGCACACACAACACACACCCACACACACACACACACACAATTCCACACACACACACACACACAAAACACACACACACACACCTAACACACCCCTTCATGAAACAAAGGAACCCCGATGATCAACACACAAAAACCGAGAACAAAGTCTCATTACAGCAAAACAAACCCCATAAAAAAAGACCACAACAACAACAAAAACAGTTACAGGGATATATGAGAAGGTGAGACAGCATAACAGGTGAATATATGAGGGGAGAAAAAACTGGAAACAAAACTAAACACATCCAGAAATAAAAGATATATAGCTAATGGTTAATTAATAAATAATTAATTAATCATGGGAAACCACTCGTTTGGAGGAGCGCCGCATCGCCAATCCTGAAGAGCATCCTACATACTACTCCGACCTGTATAGTCTACTATCTTAAAGTCAAAATATGGGGGACTCAATAATGGCCCAGATCTAACTCCAAGCTGTAGCGACTCTTAAAAGTTACCAAGATGAATGACCGAACCATGGTCCAGATCTAACTCAAGCTCTATTACCTTAAAAGTTTCCAACATGATTGACCAAACCACAGTCTAAAGGGTCTTACTCCAAGCTGCTCTACCCTTAAGTTGCATAGATAACGACGGACCAAATATGGACCAAGATTCCAATATGATGGCACCTATCATGACCAGATCCAACTCCCCACATATTTGTTTTATACTGGAGGATAATCATTTCTTATCCCTGAAACTGCGGATCAAATCAATTTTTTAGTGCCACCAGTGCGGGAATGTGAGAAAAACGATGATCCATTACAGAATTGGATGCAAATCACATCAACATCAGGTTGTAGAAATCTGCATCCGGCCATTCTATCTAATTTAAAAACCCAAACGTATTGGTTGAGGAATGGTTTGTGGTTGGGAGTTGAAATCGCTGGGGCGAAGGGCAGCGAAGTCGCTTGCGAGAGACGGTTGAGGTGAATTCAAGGGTGCACACATTGGGATCTTGTCCCGATTAGACGGATTATTCATGTATTTATGAGTCGTTTATCTGTAATAGGTCAAGCATAGGTTCCGTTGTACCGTACATTGATTAAACCCACTGAATAAATCTTGAATAATCCTTCAAAAATCCCAGATAGACACACAATATCCCAACGCAAGACCTACATCCCAAGATCTTTTGGCAATTAACAAGTATTGGTATATCTGCGTACAGCGTATGACGGCCGATGGTGTGTGTGTTATCGAGAGCTGACATCAAGGCGTTAATGTGAAACAATAAGTAGACTTTTACGAATGTCGCCTTGTTTTTGTATGCAATTGAAAACTGCTGCGGTTCGGTTTAGCAGTAGCTCAGCAAGAGCCTTCAGGAAGTGTTTGCCCACAGCCCTACGGGTAATCTGGATGGACTTGAACAAGGAATTCCGAATAAGAAGTGAAGACGTAGTCTATAAAAGGTTGACCCAAGAATTAATGAAGGGCGTGGATGGACCTCACAATTTAAGAGACATCGACAAGAAATAAAGGTTTAATAAAAGATCTAAAAGACGACGTATACAAAAGATGGAAACGTGATATAGAAAGATATTATTATAATAGAAAATAATCAGTATTAACGATACACACATTCCGGAGGAAAACTGCGGGTACATGAGAATGGATAAGGTAAACAATTAAAGGGGAAAAGGAAACATGAGTGACAGAGAAACCCAAAAAACACAATCAAAAAATTAATTATAAAACACAACTAAAACCACAACACCCACCCACACACAAACACCCACACAACAGACCACCACAAACCCATACACAAACACACACAAGGGATCGCACACAACACACACACACACACACAACCACACACACACACACACACACACACACACGTACACACAAACACACACACCACATACACATCCACACCACACACACCACACACTACACACACACACACAGCACACACACACACACACACACACACAACTCACACACCACACACTCAGCACACACACACACACTACACATACACCACACGACACACCACACACACGACACACACCACACACACACTCACACACACACAACACACACAAACACAACACACACACCTCCCACACAACACCCACACCCAACACACACAACACCACACACACCCTAACACACACCCTCATTAAAACAAGGGAACCCCGTGATTCAAAACACACAAAAATCTAGAACAAAAGTCATCATTAACAGCAAAACAAACACCATAAAAAAAGAAGAACCCCACACAACAACAAACAACAGGATATATGAGAAAGTTGAACAGCGATACAGGTGAATATATAGGGAGAAAAATTGGAAACAAAACTAAAACACATCCTAGAAATAAAGAATAGATAGCACTATTGGTTAATTACATAATATTAATTAATCCTGGGGAACACTCGTTGGAAGGAGCGGCCGAATCGCCAATCTGAAGAGCATCCCTACCACCTACTCCGCCTGTATAGTCTACTACGCTAAAAGTGCAAATATGGGGAACCAATATGGCCAGGATCTAACTCCAAGCTGTACAAACTCTTAAAAGTTCCATATGAATGACAACCATGGTCCAGATCTAACTCAAGCTTCTATTACCAGTAAAAGTTCGCAAGATGATTGACCACCACTCTAAGGATCTTACTCCAAGCTGTTTCTACCTAAATGTTGCAGATAAATGACGGACCCAAATATGGACCAGATTCCAATATGGATGCAACCTATCATGACCAGATTCGCAACTCCCACATATTATTTTATACGGAGGATAATACTTTTTATCCTGAAACTGCGGAGAAAGAAATTTTTAGTGGCCACAGTGCGGAAGTGAAAAAACAGTGATCATTCAGAATTGGATGCAAATCCATCAACATCAGGTTTGTAAAAATTTGCATCCGCTTATATCTAGTTTTAAAACCCAAACGTATTGGGTTGAGGTATGGTTTGGTTGGGAGTGTTGAAAAATAGCTGTGGGCGAGGGTAGCGTCGCTTGCGAGAGACGGTTGATGTGAATTCAAGCGGTTGCCACAATTGGGATTTTGTCCCCAAGATTTAGACGGGATATTCATGTATTTATGTCAGTCGTTTATCTGAAGGTAACACTAGTTCCTTGTACCGTACCTTGATATAAACACTGAAGTAAAATACTTGAATAATCCCCTGTCAAAAGTCCCAAGATAGACACAAAATATCCAACGCCATGACCTACATCCAAGATCTTTTGGCAATACCAAAGGATTGGTGAATATCTGCGTACATCGTAATGAGGCAGATGGTGGTGTGTGTTATCGAGAGCTGACATCAAGGCGTATATGTGACACAATAAGTAGACTTTTACGAATGTCGGCCTGGTTTTTGTATGCAATTAAAACTGCGGTTTCGGTTTCGCAGTAGCTCAGCAGAGCCTTCAGGAAACTTGCCACAGCCCACGGGTTAACTGGATGGACTATGACAAGGAATTCCTGAATAAGAATTGAAGAAGGTAGTCTATAAAGAGTGTTGACCAAGAAATTAATGAAGGGCGTGGAATGAAATCAAATTTAAGGAACATCTACAAGAAATAAAGATTTATAAATATACAAAAGACGACGTATACAAATGATGGAAACGTGATATAGAAAGATATATTATAATAGAAAATAATCTGTATTAAGATACACATCATTCAGGAGGAAACTGCATACATGGAAATGAATAAGGTAAGCAAGAAGGAGGAAAAGAACCGTGAGTGACAGAGAAACACAAAAACACAAATCAACAAAATATAATTATAAAACAACTAAAACACACACACCCACCCACACACAAACACACACACACAGACACACACACAAACACATACACAAACACACACATCGCACACAACACACACACACACACACACACACACACACACACCACACACCACACACACGTCACACCACACACACACACACACACTTACACACACAAACACAAACCCCACACACATACAACACACACACACACACACACACACACACACACACACACACACACAACACACCACACACACACACCACACACACACACACACACACCACACACACACACACACACACACACACACACACACACACACACACACACCACACACACACACACACACACACACACACACAACACCACACACACACACAACACCACACACACACTAACACACACCCTCATGAAACAAGGAACACCCGATGATCAAAACACACAAAAACGAGAACAAAAGTCTCATTACAGCAAACAAACACCATAAAAAAAGACCACAACAACAACAAAACAACAGGGATATATGAGAAAGGTGAGACAGCGATTACAGGTGAATATATGAGGGGAGAACAAAATGGAAACAAAACTCAAACCCATCTCAGAAATAAAGATAGATAGCTAATGGTTTAATTATAAATCTTAATTAATCATGTGAACACTCGTTGGAAGGAGCGCCGAATCGCCAATCTGAAGAGCATTATACATCTACTCCGACATTTTATGTCTACTACTCTTAAAAGTTCAAATATGGGGGACCAATAATGTCCCAGATCTAACGCCATTTGTACGAACTCTTAAAAGTTCCAAGAATGCAATGACCAAACCATGGTCGCAGATCCTTAACTCCAAGCTCTATTACCCGTAAAGTGTCCAAGATGATTGACCAACCAACATCTAAGGAATCTTACTCCAATCTGCTCTACGCCTTAAAAGTTGCAAGATAATGACGGACCCAAATATGGACAGATTCCAATATGATGCCCCTATCAATGCCCAGATCCAACTCCCACCATATTTTTTTATACTGGAGGATAATCATTCTTATCCCGTGAAACGCGGGAGCAAATCAATTTTTAGTGTCCACCAGTGCGGAAATGTGATAAAAAACGATGATCCTTACAGATTGGATGCAAATCACATCAACTCAAGGTTGTAGAAATAATGCATCCGGCATTAATATTATTTTAAACCCAAAACGTAATTGGGTTTTGAGGTATGGGTTGGGTGGGAGTTGAAATATGCTGGGCGAGGGCAGCAAAGTCGCTTGCGTGAGACGGTTGAGGTATGAATTCAGGGTGCCACACATTGGATTTGTCCCAAGATTTAGACGGGATTATTCATGTATTTACGCAGGTCGTTTATCTGAAGGTAACATAGGTTTTCCGTTGTACCGTACCTTGATATAACCCACTGTATAAATACTTGAATAATCCCTTCAAAAGTCCCAAGATAGACACAAATATCCCAACGCCAAGACCTACATCCCAAGATCTTTTGGCAAATAACCAAGGATTGGTAAATATCTGCGTACATCGTAATGAGGCAGATGGTGGTGTGTGTTTATCGAGAGCTGACATCAAGGCGTATATGTGACACAATAAGTAGACTTTTACGAATGTCGGCCTGGTTTTTGTATGCAATTGAAAACTGCGGTTTCGGTTTCGCAGTAGCTCAGCAGAGCCTTCAGGAAGGCTTGCCACAGCCCACGGGTTAACTGGATGGACTATGACAAGGAATTCCTGAATAAGAATTGAAGAAGGTAGTCTATAAAGAGTGTTGACCAAGAAATTAATGAAGGGCGTGGAATGAAATCAAATTTAAGGAACATCTACAAGAAATAAAGATTTATAAATATATATAAAGACGACGTATACAAAAGATGGAAACGTGATATAGAAAGATATATTATAATAGAAAATAATCAGTATTAAGATACACATCATTCAGGAGGAAACTGCATACATGGAAATGAATAAGGTAAACAAGAAGGAGGAAAAGACCGTGAGTGACAGAGAAACACAAAACACAAATCAACAAAATATAATTATAAAACACAACTAAAACACACACACCCACCCACACACAAACACACACACACAGACACACACACAAACACATACACAAACACACACATCGCACACAACACACACACACAACACACCACACACACCACACACACTAACACACACACACACACACACTTACACACACAACACACACACCACACATACACCACACACACACACACCACACACACACACACCACACACACACACACCACACTCACACACACACACCACACACACACACACACACACACACACACACACACACACACCCACACACACACACAACACACACACACACACACACAACACACACACACCACACACACACACACACACACACCACACCACACACACACACACACACACACACACACACAACACACCTCATGAACAAGACACCACAACACAAACAACACACACAAACACAGACAACACACAACA
>JACEEZ010007634.1:0-12123 GCA_016584305.1 Chionoecetes opilio
TTGTTATACGCGTACCAATAAAGATGCGCCCTAAATCGGGTAGTTGGGGTCCCCAAACTTCTATTATGCAAGGTACTCTAAGTCAAGGTAAAGAGACAGAAGGTAACGTCACCTCCCTTTTGCCGCGCTAGGGGAAGTGACGTCAATAAGAATTAAGAGGGCGAGGAGGAGGGTGAGAGTGAAAGAGAAGATGGAGGAGGAGGAGGAGTTGGTAGGGGAAGGGGTAGGAGGAGGAGAAGGTAAGGGAAGGGAAGAGGTATGAACATAAGAACATAAGAAAATAAGAAAATAAGGCATGGCCTTGCATGTCAGGTGGGAAATTAACTTTGCTTGTCCCGCTAAGCGGCAACAGCGGCACAAGCAAAGGGTCTCGTCCCCAGCTTGTGTGCTAGCTCTCTCTCTCTCTCTCTCTCTCTCTCTCTCTCTCTCTCTCTCTCTCTCTCTCTCTCTCTCTCTCTCTCTCTCTCTCTCTCTCTCTCGAGTACACAATACTGATCAAGGTAAATAATAAGGGTGGTTTACGGGATGGGAGAGAGAGAGAGAGATGGTGGGAGGTGTCAGGTGTCGGGTCGGCGGTGAGGCCTGAGTGAGGCCATAAAATATTTGAACGGAGGCGCCGTTGGCGCGATACCCATTGACGTCATGCGCACAAAGGACTGATTTTAAGCGCATTATCGCGGCCGCTCTGACCAGGTCTGGACTGGGCTAGTCCCGGGCGGCCACTGTTTTTGCGAGGCAGTTTAGACCGGGCTGGAACGGACTGGGCCGGGCTGAGCCAGAGAGCAGGACCAGGTTGGACTAGTGTGGGGAGAACTGGCGCATGCGCACTACAGTCAGCGGGGAAGGCGACCAGGAGCTTCTCGTGCTGCTGATAAGACATGAAACACCATGATGGCCGACCATAAGACTAAAGTATCACAGGCGTAGTAGTTGTAAAGTCTTCAGCACAGGTTAAAAGGCGAACGACAAAAAGGATATTGACAAGATGGACGCCTGCCGCCTCCACAGTTCAGTTCAGTACCGCCCACTCGATCCCCCAGCCAATAGGAACGACGAATGGGACGGGGCTAGTCTCGATGTATTTTCGCGACCATCAGTCCACCCTGATCCGGTCCGGACTGGACTGAACCAGGGCGGTGAACGTCACGAAAATGCGTTATTTGCCTCGACGCCCCGGGGAGGTGACGTTACCTTCTGTCTCTTTAACTTGCGCTAAGTACTGTGAGTGGCGGGACACGTGTTCTCGCAAGCAAGTGTCTTTTAACACTTAAATAAGTCTTCCTCAAATATCAGTTATTGACGAGTGTTGGAGGAAGAACAGACCTACATGTGGAGTGTGACTGGAACAGGTATGGAGGCGTGTAAATCCATTGAATTTAGAGTTGAAAGACAAGTGGACGTGTGGTAAGGCGGGCGGTGTGGGTGGCATGGGGACGCCGCTCTCCTGCCTCCTGCCTCCTGGGGGGTGGGGCTGTGGGGGGTCAGTGGAGGTGTCGAGGGAGGCGGGGGTGACGTCTCGAAGCTTCCCTACTTGCCTGCTAAACGGAGAGTGTTGACGAAGGATTATCACCTACTTCGTTGACCAAGTAAGGTAAGAGAGAGAGTAGAATATTATTTGCATCATTATCTTATTCACGCATTTTTTATCTTGTATCCACACCGTTGCCTTTCACTTTTAACTTTATAACAATGTTTCTGTTACGGTATTTTTCCCTTCCAGCCTCTCATCATGATCTTAAGGGCTCTATAACTTGTTCCCTGTAACTCTGGGTTTGGTAAATGATGGTATTATTTGGTGTGTTATTATAATTACCATTATTATTATGGTAAAGGATACTGCATTGCCTCGTAACCTATTTTTGTTGTTTAAGGACCAGGAATACGTTGTAAGTGCCTCTGTTATATCTTTCCATGTGCTTGTTAGTCTACATTTTACTTATAATCTTCGTTGTCCCACTTTGTCGTTCAGGGCTGCTACAATTGACCAATATTCCGCTTAAAACGCAATGGCAGGTTAGAAAAGGCGTTTTGGGCCGCCAGGTGCTTTCCTTCCGCCTGACACACAATGCTGCCACCCCAATGCGATGCAACTCGAGAAAATAGGCGAGATTTCAGTCGAAATGTTACTTAACACTACCTACTTCCACCTTGAAATGAAATGAAACCTTCATGCGATGGATCCTCCACCTTGATGAAATTATCTAGCCTCCTTTTAAAGCTCCATATTGACTCCTCACTTAACTACCTGACGACTGAGTCCATGCCAGTAATTTACCACCCTATTTGTGAACCAGTTTTACCCTATTTCTGTATTAAATCTACGCTTTTCCAGCTTAAATCCGTTACTTCTTCTTCTACATATCTTATTAATATTTTATTCTCTCATTTATACTTAACTTACATGATCATTTCGTTTAAAGACTATTTCATCCTTTCACTATTCGAATACTAGTGTTGCAATATGGAAAAAAATAGAATATGCATACAGACGCATACGTATAATCACATAGAAAGACAGAATAGAAAAGTTATTTCGTAATGTACTTCAACGAGATTGTTGAGTGAATTATTAAAAGTGAAAGGAATGGAACACGAGTCGCCATCTCTCTCTCTCTCTCTCTCTCTCTCTCTCTCTCTCTCTACAGAACGGCTTATCCTATTCTTATCCTTTCTTACTAAATCACGTATATTGTCATTGCTCTAAATGTGCAATGCAAGACTGATCAAGTGTTAAGTAAGTGGTGGAAAGGAAGTAATGTCTGACGTATTCATTCATTCACGCGGCCGCTTTTTGCACGTTCTAACGACGAGGTAATTCTAACGACTATACAGTGGCACATTGCCACCTCGCCAAGATGAATCCAAGCGGCAGCGGGTGGGACGCTGCACACGAGCTCCCACACCCACACCTTCCACCTGAGCTAACCTGACGGGCTTAACCTACATGATCATTTTATTATAAGACTATCTACTGCATCATTTCAGTATTCGAATACTAGTGTTGCAATAAGGGACAATTAGAATATGCAAACAGGCGCATACACAGAATCACGTATATGGGTAAGAAAGGTGTGAGTGGTGTAAAATTGTGGTGGCGGCGGGCGGGTGGGTGGCAGGAACAGCCACTGATCTATGTTATATAGATCAGTGGGAACAGCGCGCGGTAAGGTTAACAGGAGCAGCGGTGATCCCTCCTAGCTATGCTGCAACCTTATATTATCTTATTTCATCATGCTTCCTTCGCTTTTAAGATACATCAAGTCTTATAATGCATCAGCGAGGTCTTACACTATACCAATGTGCTTAAGGAGTAAGTGAAAATTATCTCCAGCCACACACACGAAAAACATGTTTGCCGAGGTTTAGGCCACCACAGCTGCCATTACGTGTAGCAACAAGCTTTCACGTATTGTTTTCTCATCTACGTACATTACCGCACCCTCTACACCAAATCGACGTAAATCACACCTCAATGCACACCAGAACACACATAAACATACATCCCTTGGCCGTCCCTAGATAAAGAAAATGGGATCACGACATGGCATCTTCCTTGCCTCTTAGCAGACGACACACACACATCACGGTAACATTACTACATCAAACACATCACTTTTAACACTCACCACTATCAATCATAAATAAAAAGAGGCAGGTTTTCCACTATTATCTACATGAATACTCTTCATAAATTCTGTGACTCGACACAAATGAGAAAATACATCGATCCGTTTAATGTGCTCGAAAGTGAACACTGTAATAATGTGACTAAGAAATGACGCGATTTGCTCAAATGGAGCTAGGTGCTTAAACATTTTCTCATACTGGTCTCTTTTCCCTCTTTCTCTCTCTCTCTCTCTCTCTCTCTCGCTCTCTCTCTCTCTCTCTCTCTCTCTCTCTCTCTCTCTCTCTCTCTCTCTCTCCTCTCCTCTCTCTCTCTCTCTCTCTCCTCTCTCTCTCCCCCTCCCCTCTCTCTCTCTATATATATATATATATTTATATATATATATATCTCTATCTGTCTGCCACCAACAATGTGTTTTAGTGATTGTATAGCCCTTATAGTGGCTTTGGATGGAACAGATGTGAGGGGGAGGAAGGAAGGGGGAACACAGGTAGGGAACAGAGAAAAGGGGAAAAGTGGGACTGGTGTACCCAGAAAATTGAAAATGGGGGGACCAAAATATATATATATATATATATTATATATATATATATATTATATATATATATATATATATATATATATATATATATTATTAATCGTCCCAAATAATAATTCCCAAATCGTCTGGTGGTAGCCAAATTGCAATGGAGATTGCGTTCTGGGCCTCAAGGGGTTAAGCTCCTTCAATCGCACATACTTTATATTCCTTGGGTAATTATGGCTGTTATATAATACATATTTATGGTAGCGATGTCTTTCAGGCCCTTGAGGTGCAATGTAATCTAGTCATCAATCTAACAGGAACTACCACGTGTAGCTCTCGCGGCCTCTTGTAGCTTCCTTATTAACTTATATTATCTTATGTTATCTTATTATTATTATTTTATTTTTCTGCGCGCAGAATTTTTGCAAGTGTAGTGATCCCATACAGCCTGGGGATTCGGGGGTTAGGCTAATATTATAATTTTTTTATACATACATGCATTGATATATACAGACGCATACATTCTACATTTTATAACGTTGTTGTTAGCATAGAAGTACAACATACATATGGGGGATTTAAATAATCGGAACAGTAGTCAACTAATTTTATGTTATTTGAGCGAACATTGTCTTTAATCTTGTTTATTTCTGTAATTTGGACTGCAAAAATTTACCATCAAGACGGCACTAATTACTTAAGAACTACATGTAAAGATAAGAAAGTAATATAGTACTGGTAAGGAAAAAGAAATTATTTTGGTTTAAAAAACAACAACATTTGTTTCGTTTAATAAATATATTTATTTATTAGATTATTTCATTGCAAAAGGGCGGGGGGGGGGCATGGCCACATGACCTCCCCCTCGGGACGCCACTGAGTGGGAGGTAGAAGGAAAGGAGGAACTGTGGTGAGGCCGGATGGAAAGTGGTGGGGTGCGGAAAGAAAGGGGGGGAAGTGGTGGCGAGTGGAGAGGAGACAGGGGTGAGGTAGTGAGGAGGGACTTGATCACGTGATGGAAATAGCCAATCAGCGGAGGCATTGTCCGAGACACGGTGACGCGTGACTCTTGACCAATTAACAACCAGCAATCACGCCCTGCGACCAATGAGATCATGGACTAGGATGTTAGGTCGCCAGCAGTAGCATCGCCGCCGCCGGCCACCGCATCCCTTCAAACTTCAAAGTTCAACCTTCACTAGTATAGTGCGCGACGGAAGATTGCAAAAGGAGGAAGCCCGGCGGTCGTGTTAGCTTTTCTTCTGACTTTTTTTTCTTTTTTTTTTTTCATATATGAAACTTTTTTTTTTAGTGATGTGAGTGTGTTTTACATGTGCGCGTGTGTGCGTAGCTTGTGTCACCGGCTGCCGTGTGCACTGAGAAGATACACATGAAGGTAGGTAATCATTCATGTTCTTGGTATATAGCGTTGTGTGTGTGTGTGTGGTGTGTTATTTACCATGATATTCCATGAAATCGATTGTTACACACACACACACACACACACACCACACACACACACACACACACACACACACACACACACACACACACACACACACACACACACACACCTGCTGATATTCACCTCTGGATTTTTACATGGCTCGTAAACCTGGATCTTTACACCTCATCCGATGTCATCCAGGAAATCTTGGGTGGTAATTCGAGAGAACTGGAACCCAAAATGCCATGGGTCGCTGGCAGTTTTAACTCACTTTTTTTATAATAAGTTGGTCTACTGGAAAACAAAATATGGGCTTATTCCACTGCACTTAAAACACAAAAGTATAATATTAAGAACGATTTTCTTCTATATGTATATTGTATAGAAGCCTGATTCTGTAAAACATTGTATATAACCAAATAACCAAGGAGGTTATAGTTGAGGAGGCGAGGTAAATGCTACTCTATGATATTATATAGTCAATAACGAATGTTTAGAAGTTATCTATACCTAGGCAGTCATATTTTCCTGTTATTATTGTGTATCAATCAGATAGAAAGCCTGGAAGTGCAATGAGTCGACGCGTGAAGTCGTAATGTTTTGATTCAATCTCCCCGCCACAATCTCCCCGCCCACCACTCCCCGCCGCAGCACGTCGCCTCCACAATTATAACCTACATTGTCGCAGCAACAAGCCGATTTCGACATTCTTTATTCTTCGTTTTTCCAAGGCATTGCTTATTGTATTTTGACAAGCGTTTGCCAGACGCAGCAGTACTGTCTTAGAAAACAGTGTGAACATCGCCCAAATTTTACATGCCACAATATACATGTAAAAAATATATTAAGCTTTGCTACTCGAGGCGAGTAATTTGCATTAAATTGCTATTATAGAACGTTCCATCGTAATGCATGTCATCCATATAATGAGTAGAACAACAGAAGAACTATATTTTTTTGTATTCAGATGCGGTGCATCAATGTTTATCGCGAAATTAATTTCTGAAAAATATTATTCGCGGAGCCAAAACACAGTAGACCAACCTTTGAGTAAAACTGCCAGCGACCACTGGCATTTCTCGAGTTTCAGATCATTGGAATTGGGTGGTCTGATATGGGACTGAGGGTAGTAAGGTCGCTTTTTTTTCTTTCTTTTTTTCCCCTATAGCTTTCCTAAAGAGAAAAAGCACGGGCTAAGTAGAAAGCTCGTCAGAGTGTTCGGTATTTGTAAGTGTTAACGGGGAAGAGGGTACGAGGAAACAAGGGCAGCGAGCGTAGGTAAAGGCGATGAGGCAACGACACGTGCAGCCCATACATAATCCGGCTCTGGGGAGGTAGGGATCAGATGGCGAAGTGAGTGAGATGTGGGCAGTAGAACAGGTAGTGCTCAAGGTAAAAGGGGATTTTGTGGCTCTATGAAACAGTGAGGACAGGGGGCAGGGGCGTCACCAAGTATTTGGGTGGAGCAATGGAAGCCGAACCTTAGTCGGACCAGCTGTCGCACTACAGGTGGAGTGAACCGGGAAAGGTGGAGGTGAGGCGTTTGTCTGGTGGCTGTGATGTACCATGCATGTCTGATCCAATGTATGGCGCCCTGCTGATTCAACAACGCATGGCAGACATAACAATGCCTTGACCCCGTCAGGAGCGCGACGTATCTTTTGCATCTTTACTCAGAAAATACAAATTTTGAATTTATAGATAATCATACTCGTCTCCACATACAAGATATTTCACGTGCACATATATTTTAGAACAGTGTACACCCTATCGAAACAGGATTTATGCAGCTAGCGGACCGTGGATACATTGTCAGATGAATCGATATATTTTGAGTTAGCAATTCGTTGTGTGATATTAGATTGCAAATATTTCCAATTCGATTTTTCCCGAGAAAAATTATCAATATCCAGATTTTTCTGAGCTTCTGGATTACATACGATCTACTTGCAGCCTCTCTTTCCGATCCCCGCCTTCTGTTTCTTTCACACATTAACACCTTATAGCGACCGATGACCTGCTACTCAGTAGACAAGTAAGAGACGTTGCACAAGTATTAGAGACGCCAGGTGCCACTTCTGTTGACATAATTAGTGTTAATGCGACGCAGGGCAGTGGAGCGGGACGAATATCAGATGTACGGTAACAGTAATGATAGACAGTGGCGGATGTGACCAGGGAGCTGCAGAAAACCAACTTTCTATGAAATCGCACTTATATTGCACACTAAGGAATGCGCGCTAAAATTTCATGCCATGTTTTCTTCGGTTACAGAAGGCTTCCATTTGGTGGACATTATTGTTTGGGAGCCACAGTTCTTTTTATTAAGTTTGAAGCCACCGTTAATAGGTTTCTGCTATTGTAGATTGCAGCTTTGATATTTCTTACTTGAGCCTCTGTTTCTTCGTAAGGCAAAACTTGAAGGTTAGTACGATACCAGTCTTTAGTGTAAGCTAGTCCCCTGCGTTATATCACATTGATGTGCCAAAGACTACTGTATATTGGACTTGCTACTCAGTTTAGTCTATTTCCAGTAGAGGCCAATGCCGCGATTCCTGACATTTTTTGAACATCACTCCCATTTCCCTTCCTATGGTTTATCAGTATAAATGATATACTGTTATCTTCGTAAATGTTTGTTCTATAATATTATCAAATAAAAAACAGTAACACACTAGAGAAATACCATTATGAGACCGAGGAAATATGCATGAACTTAATTAATATTCACTTAAACTCTTCGCCATTTAATATTTTGCGAGACAACTTATAAAATAGAGCATATCAATAGAAGCGGAATTGTATTCGCTTTCCATTGATATATTTCGTTTTCTGATAAATTAATTAGCACCGTGCATAAATTAGCATTAACTAAATAAATAACATCATCAATCGGGAAAATTACCCGATTGATGTTATTTATTTTGTTAACGCTAATTTATCAATCAATCACTGGGGGCATACGCCGGGGGGCGCGTCGCCTCGCCCACCCTACTACGCCACTCCCGGGGTCACCACGCGCGAGTTTCCATGCAGGCTCCTTTCCCATACCAAGTAGCTCTCGACAAGAAACATCAACTTGCCCCAGCCACGAGCCTTGTGGGCGCCCCCTTGGCCTCCTCCACGCCGGATTGTCTCTTACAGATACAACCCGATGGGAAGGATCGGTTTCAGGCTAATTTATGCATGGTGCTAATTAATTTATCAGAAAACAAAATATATCAATAGAAAGCTAATAAAATTCCGCTTCTATTGATATGTTCCATGTTAAAAGTTGTCTCGCTAAATATTAAATGGCGAAGAGTTTGAGTTCATGCATATTTCAGAGTCTCATAATGGCATTTCTTTAGTGTGTTTTACTGTTTTTTATTTGATAATATTATAGAACAATCATATATGAAGATAACAGTATATCATTTATACTGATAAACCATAGTCAACTGTATTCATGGAACACTTTTTTTACTTTGCCGATTAGCCTTCACTGGTCATGGGCGGGTTGGCGCGGAGCGCCAGTAACAACAAGTCCAGTATACAGTAGTCTTGGATTTGCATTATATACTATAAGTATAACCTTATAGGTTTCTTTTTCTAGTTCGGCGGCTTTTCGAGGCTGTTATCTCCAGCTCTGTCCAGGAGTGCCTCATGTCCCTCGCAGACTGAGGCGCTGCATCGAGTCCCATTGTTAACTACAAAAAACGCCCCATGAGAATGTCAGTGTTTGGGAGAAAATTACTATAAACCAATTTCTACAAGCGGTGGGCAGCTCTGAGGCATAAATAGTAGGAAGTGTACTTTTTTAGCCCAAGACAGGTTTGCATAAATTTTTTGAAACCCCACATTTATCATATAGGGAGCGCGAGAAGTGTTTCACATGCTATGGTTCGGCGCCTTTAACACTTGCATTTGTATCTAGACGCCTTGTGGAGGAAAAGACTGTTATTACTGTCGGTAATGGTTGACGGGCTGCAATATGTGACCGCTTCCAAACATCTGGCCTGAGGACAGATAACGTTTATCCTCACGTCTGGTCTGAATGCCATATACCAATCCTTATCAAGGACTGTTTACATGATTAAGACATAAAACAATCCTCATCATCATACTTAGTAAGCCCTGAATACTTATATTTTTTATTTCCCTGTTCTTATCTGAACCATGTTGTAGGGCAACGGACCTTTATTTAATTATCCTTTCAAATTTTGACTGGTTTTTAAACTTGTTTCGAATGTTCCCTTGAAGTATGGTAGGTCAGCGTGCACCATGATTATCGATGGGGCCAGGATGGGCAGGTCGTGCGGCGAGGCCCGGTAGGCTATAATATCATTTTTATTATATAGTTGTGTGGTTGCCTTCCGCCTTATCGACACTTGCCTAGCGGAACGTAACTCGCCCGCCTGCTGCATGAAATTGCGTCGGTAAAGTACGAGGGAGTGGTAAAGATGATATCTAATGCATACACGGGATGTGTCGGGTCGTGGCAAGGTTGCGAGGAACGAGATTACTGATGATTGCCTTGGTTGAATGAGGGCTGATGGCTTTTGATTACGGAATTAATGGTGTTTTATATAAGCCACTTGACGGAAAGGTTACTCGTACCCAACCCGTTACTTTAACAGCTCGTCACCCATCGCACGATCTAGATTGTTTTTTACTACGACTCGATGAAAACTCAGTTTACTCGTATTTTTGAATTACCAAAATAAAATATGTGATTTTGTATTGCTTCTCGGAGGTTTATCATAGCACGAAAAAAGCTCAATGAACATGAAGCAATGTATTGCTTCCATGAATGAGATGGTATGGCAAGATATCTGTGGGGAGTACATAAGGAAACCCTTCCGTCCTTCCGAATTTTCACGTCAGAGAAGAAGTAAACATGAATGGTGCTTTGATTATATATATATATATATATATATATATATATATATATATATATATATATATATATATATATATATATATATATATATATATATATATATATATATATATATATATATATATATATAAATAGTATAATATATAAATATATATATATATATAATATATATATATATAAATAGTATAATATATAAATATGTAAATATTATAATATATATATATATATATATATATATATATATATATATATATATATATATATATATATATATATATATATATATATATATATTATATATATATATATATATATATATATATATTATATATATATATATAATAATATATATATAGTAATATATATATATATATATTTTACATCACGAAGGACTGGCCAAGGGCGCGACAAAAATAGGTAACACAAAGACCGCTTAGTTGCCAGTCCCTATAAAGAAAACAGTAAGAGAATATTAAAAAAGAGGGGTGTGCCAATTTAGTTCGGGAGGTGTCTTGTTACTTTCTCTTGAAAAGATTTAAGTCGTAGGAAAGGGAAAAAATAGAAACAGGAAGAGAGTTCCGGAGTTTACCAGTGAAAGAGATGAAAGAGTAAAGATACTGATTAACTCTTGCATTAGGAAGATGGACAGAATAGGGATGAGAATGAGTAGAAAGTCTTGTGCAGCGAGGCCGCGGGAGGGGGGAGGCATGCAATTAGCAAGTTCAGAAGAGCAGTGAGCATGAAAATAACGGTAGAAGATAGCAAGTAAAGCAACATTCCGGCAGTTATTTAAAGATTGAAGACAGTCAGTCAGGGGAGGGGAGTTGATGAGACGAAAAGCTTTTGACTAAACCCTGTTTAGGAGAGCTGTATGAGTGGATCCTCCCCAAACATGTGAGACATACTCCATACATGGGCGGATAAGGCTCCTGTATAAGGCAAGCAACTGGGAGGGAGAAAAAAAAGGATGCAGACGCCACAGGACACCTAATTTTTTAGAAGCTGTTTTAGCAAGAGATAAGATGTGAGATTTCCAGTTCAAATTTTTAGTAAAGGATAGTTCTAGAATGTTCATTGTAGAAGAAAGAGATAGTTGAGTGTCATTGAAGAAGAGGGGATAGTTATCTGGTAGGTTTTGACGAGTAGATAGGTGAAGAAATTCGGTTTTTGAGGCATTGAACAAAAGAAGGTTTGCTTTGCCCCGATCAAACAACTTATAGAAAAATCAGAAGTTAGGCGCTAGGTGGCATCTCTCCGTGAATCACTTAGTTCTTGTTGAGTTGGACGTCTAATACATGACGTTGAAAAACTGCAGGTTAGAATCAACAGCGTAGGAGTGGATAGGGCTTTGAGTTAGACATAAAAGATCATTAATGAATAATATAAAGAGAGTGGGTGATAGGACAGAACCCTGGGTAACACCACTATTGATAGATTTAGGAGAAGAACAATGTCCGTCTACAGTAGCTGCAATAGAACGGTTTGCAAGGAAACTTAAGATGAAGGTACAGAGAGAAGGATAGAAACTGAATGAGGGTAGTTTGGAAATTTAAGATTTGTTCCAGACTATCAAAAGCTTTTGATATGTTAAGGACAACAGCAAAAGTTTCATAGTATATATAACATCCTCATAACATATTATA
>JACEEZ010007637.1:0-14136 GCA_016584305.1 Chionoecetes opilio
TTTTTCAAATTCTTTGACACAAGGATATAATAAAAGACGCTATGAGACGACAGTATCCTTATGTACAAAATAAAATAGATCTGGATTTCTTGCCTATACAAAAAAACAAAAAAATCTTATATGAAAAAATCCCAATTAAAATTGAATAAAACTAGTAATAAAATAAGTAAATAATCACAAGAGTATGGTGGTAGATCAATAAGTACGTAGTGCAAATTTATTATGCAAATTGATTATGATAAATGTGACTCACCAACAACCAATTCTCCCTGCGCGGTCTGCTCCGATCAGTCTCAAAGCCGAGGCCAATAGATTACAAGCCCTGGGACAAGTAACCACAGCACATCAGAACCAGTGTCATAAATAACCTATCTACCAGGGGCGTATTTAGGATCTTGAAACATTGGGGGCTTAGCCCTGCCAAGAGATCTTTAAATTTTTACAGGATGATTTTCAATATATTTATGAGTATAATGAATATAAGATGTGAGACACTGTACTCTACCAAAAGGGCTCCGGTAATTTGCTTAGGATAACTTTCGAAACATGACATTAAAATAAAATGAAGACAATCTGAGTTGGGGTTCAACTTTGTTATTTTTTTTCTTTTTCATCAGTAGGAGTAAAACCCTAAGAAAAAGAGAGCTTTGGCGTGATGAAGCAGTCCTATAGATTGTATATTCTCAATGCAATGTGTGTTCAGTACTGAAATCTGACCAACCTCGGTCTTATAACTACTTTTTTTATATTTCACATCACAAAGGACTGGCCAAGGACACACAAAAATGCACTTGGAAAAAAATGCACTTCTGTTACCTCTGTGTCTAGTCTATCTGATATTCTCTTCTTCACCTCTCCAAAAGTTCTTTTGCTGTCTCCTCTGTCATGCACTCCTCATCTCCTCTGTTCTCTCCACCCCTCTCATGTCCTGCTCATAAAAAGGATGCCATCAGCATACGCTAAGTAACATCTAACCAAATATCTAGTTTTTTACTATAATTTTATGTTGGCCCCAGTCAGAGCTTATCTTATTTTTGTGAAAAAAAAAAAAAAAAAAAAAAAAAAAAGTATTTGAGATCCGGGGCTATTTACGAGCGAGCGCGAAGCGCTCGCGGGGTCCTCCACTTGGGTACGGGATTTTTCTCATAGCGCCCACCGACCGACCATCACGCTTTCAGCGGCCGACCCGACCCGACCGACCATCACGCTTTCAGCGGCCGACCCGACCCGACCGACCATCACGCTTTTTAGGAGCTTATATCTTTGAAATCTCGCTTCCGATTGACAAGTGGTTTACGCCATCTGATAGCCCCATTCAATCCCTATTCGTGGCTACAGACAATTTCCTTGCTATCGGGTTTCTACGGGCTCGCTCGTCCTTCGCCGATTAAGGCGTCTTACTAGTCATAAAACATTTGGGGCTATAGCCCCCAATGCCCAGGCCTAACTACGCCCCTGCTATCTACCTATCTCTATCTATATATCTATCTCTTATAAGAAATAGTATCGTGAAAGTACTTAGAGAGAGAACGCATAGAGGTATTTTTTTCAGCAAGCCATCCATTTCTTATAAGGATTCCTCCTCCTCCCTTTCCCCCTCTTCCCCTTCCTCCTCCTCTTCCTCCTCCCCCTCCTCTTCCTCCACCCCTACCTCCCCCTCCTCCACCTCCTCCTCCTCCCCTTCCACCTCCTCCTCCTCTGCCCCAAATTAAACCCTTGTAAGACAGGGCGTCAGACACCCAAATTGATAAAAAAGCAACCCCCCGTCACTCCCTATAACAGATTCGAAATCTTTGCCGAAACGTCAGTAGAAAAGGACGTCAAACTGATCGGGGACTCAATCATTTGGGTGATCAGCTAGGGGAATTTCCCGTGGTTGTGATCCCCAACCAGAAAGAGGCACTGCATTCCAGGAGCGTCCCTGGACAACATAACAGAAGCCTGCGATGTTTTAAACAAATGACGCCGACGCAAACACCCTGATCTTTATTCACGGGGGAAAACAAATGACGTAAAACAAACCAGACAGAGGCCCTCCTTACTAAATATCGCAAGATGATGAACAAAATAAAGTAAAAATCTAGTAAAATAATCGTATCTGGTATTCTTCCGGGGATCAATGCGGCAAACAGCTTCTACAACAAGGCCTTCAGCACAAACAATCGTCCGCAAATCTCTGTAAAGAAGAAGGAGTTGAATATATAAACTTAGGGACCATTTTTATAACCAACCGATTCTCTTCCGAAACGATGGTCTCCAGTTAAATTCAGTTGGTTCTGCACGACTTGGTAGGCAAACTAAATGACGCGGTAACTAACTACAAATCAAAAAACTCCCAGCAGGTAGAGGTTCCGACAACAACCTAAGCTCTAGTTCCCGCAATATAAGTTCTTGTTCATCAAAGCACCAAATTTAGTTCCCGCAAAGCCCCAATACCCATCCCGATATTAAAGCTTGTTATTTTTAATGCCCGTAGTATACGTAACAAATTTCATGATTTAGAGGAACTAGTTTATTCAGAACAATACGACATCATCGGAATTTCAGAGTCATGGATAGATACGACAAATAGAGATTTTTGGCTGAATTTGCGATACAGGGGTATAACTTATTAAGTTCAGAAAGACTACGAAGAGCAGGAGGAGGTGTATTATTATATATAAAGTCCTGCCTTCATCCCCTTGTAGTATCTAAACGAAACTGATAACAGTAATGTAATTTCGTTCAACAAATCGTCATTCTCAAAAAGTAGTAATTGGCCTTTGTTATCGACCTCCAGCTCAAACAAATACAATTGACGAAGAACTCTATGAACAAATATTGGAAATTAGTTCTCAGAACGAAAGCGTAATATTCGGTGATTTTATTTTCCCGTTACTAGTTGGGGCGCCTCGCTTACAACACATTCGGGGCACACTCTCTATTCAAATCTCCAAGAAAGTGCTTTATACCAACACGTGATCATCCAACGAGAGGCGAAAATATTCCGATCTTATTTTCACAAAACAAAACGAAAATCTTGTCAGTAACATTAACGTCGGATCCGATTTAGTAGCAGTGACCACCGGGCGATTACTTTCAGTATTAACATCAGTAAGACAAGCGAAGTCGAAAGTAAAGAAAAAGTTCTTGATTACGAAAGCAGACTTCAGAAACTAAAAGAATTTTAAACCCGAACACCGTTTGGGAATGTTATCTCAAAAGTTAACGACTAATTAGCATGACAATGAATTCACCGGTAAGCTTAACTTAGAAATCCCAATCCTCATACCGATGCGATATAGGCGATCTTTTCAAACATTAAACGAAATGGTGGACCCGCGAAATCAAGGACACCCTTTGCAGCTAAAAAGCGTGCTATGAAAACACAAGAACAAAAAATGAGACGACAAACGCGATCACGACAGAATTAGACGAAATAACGAAAAAACTCATAAGCAGAGAGAAAATTTTGAGTACGTATTGCCGAAATGAGCAATCAAACCCTAAAGAATTCAAACAGCTATTTAAAAGGAAAAAATTTAATGACTAACCATAGGACCTTTGGGAAATGGAAAATGGCAAACCCACACAGAAAATGAAGTATCTATGGCGGATACTCTAATAACTTTTTCCCATCAGTCTTCACAGTGGAAAACACGCAAAATCAACCCATCCCGAAACCCAGAACAAAGGTACTTGCCTCAGCCCCATTAACCTTCGGGAATTGTGACATTTTGCTCGCGATAAATAACATGAAAATAAACAAAGCGCCTGGTCCTGACAAAAATTTCGCCACGAAATATTAAAAGAAGCAAAGAACGAAATAGTAAAACCACTTTCCATCTTATTTAATAAGTCTTTACTCACCGGAAATGTACCGTGCGAATGGAAACTAGCAAATGTCACACCCATATTTAAAAAGGAAGAAAAGTCGCACCCCGGGAAACTATCGCTCAATCAGTTTAACATCAGTTGCTGGAAAATTAATGGAATCCATCATAAGAGACAAATCGTAAGTTCTTAGAAGAAAATGACATAATCAAAGATTCGCAGCATGGATTCAGCTAAAAAAAACGCTCAGCCTCTCAAACTTTACTTGATTTTTACAATAGTGTATTCAAAAAAGTACGACAACACGAGGGCAATAGACGTTTGTTTACCTCGATTTTCAAAAAAGCGTTCGACAAAGTTCCTCATAAGCATCTCATTAGCAAAGTAAAAGCTCATGGTATAACAGGCCATCTTTCAAATTGGATAGAAAACTGGCTGTCAAATCGTAAACAAAGGGTGGTAATAAATGGAAATTCTTCTGACTGGAAACCCGTGTAAATAATGGTGTTCCTCAAGGATCAGTTCTCGGACCTATCCCGTTCTTAATATACATAAATGACATTGACGAGGGAATCACATGCAGGATATCGAAATTTGCTGATGGGCAAAGAAATCACAAACATAGCCTCTACAGAATCTCGCGCCAACTCATACAAAACGCTTTAAACACGCTAACAGAATGGTCAAAAACATGGCAAAGAATTTCAACCTTGACAAATGTCATGTACTACATATCGGTAATAACAACCCTCATAAAAGTTACGTGATGAACGATTTCCAACTAACAAGTATTTATAAAGAAAAGATTTAGGCGTTATAATCTCGAAAGATCTCAAACCGAATAACCAAATTATAGAGGTAGTAAAAACTGCAAATAAATTGGTTGGCTTTTTTGGACGAATTTCAGTTTCAAATCTGAAAAAGTTTACTCCCCTTTTTTAACTCGCTTTTTTCGCCCCATCTAGAATACTGTGTGCAGTTCTGGTCACCTTATTATAAAAGACTAGAATAAACTAGAAAAAATACAGCGCAGATAACCAAAATGATACCTAGATTGCGAATAAATCGTACGAAAATTGGCTCAAAGAACTTAACTTATTCCCCCTAACAAAACGAAGGATAAAGGTGACCTCATCGAAGTCTTTAAAATCTTCAAGGAATTTACGAACGTAGTCCCAGAAAATCTTTTCACGCTAGACCGGTCAAGCTCAACTAAAACAACGGATTTAAAATAAACAAAGGGAAACGGTTTGTAAAAGAACAAGCAAAGTACTTCTTCACAAACCCTGTTGTAAACGTAGGAATGGGCTGCCGTCAGACGTAGTAAACTCAAATACAATAGAATCATTTAAAAAAACGCCTCGATAAATATTTCATATCAAATCCCCGGTTGTCACTGTTTATCTCGGAATAATAAATTTATCTCGCGGGCCTCTGGAAACTTACTCTCATTGCGTAAAATGATTGCGAGTCGCGTCCCCACACAACCCCTCCCTCCACACGTCTCAGACAGCCCCGAGTAAACGGTCCACTACTACAACTTTTGACCTGTGACGGGCTGTGGGTTTAGTAAGGGCCCCGTCAGTTAGTGACCACCATCGGGATTTATATACCAGGGGTCACTGCTGCAGGGGGCATTGAAGTGCAACGGCGTCCTACTTGGAAAGTGCACTACCGCAGTGGATTGTAAAGGAGCTGGGGCCTGATTGACTGCTGCCTCCCCAAAAAAGCGCCAGGCAAGGCTGCCGCACCACCCTGAACTTCCACACTGAGCCTAACCAACACTACATTAGACCCCATAACACACACAGATAGCCCCGATTAACGGTTACCACTACTACTCTCGACCTTTTGACGGGCTGTGGGTTCAGTTAGGGTCCTGACAGTTAGTGACCCCCATCGGATTTAAGGTACCAGGGGTCACTGCTGCAGGAGGCATTGAAGTGTACGGCGTCCTACATGGAAAGTACACCCAAACGCAGTGGATTGAACGGAGCTGGGGGCCCGATTGACTGCTGCCTCCCAAGAAAGCGCCAGGCAAGGCTGCCGCATCACCCCTTGAACCTCCACACTGTGTTCACACCATTACAAAACACACATAACATGACCTATCTATCAAGCACTAAACCTACCCCCACAAACTAGTAGTAGTTAGCCATAGATTACAGCTTTTCAACTTTCCCCACAAATTCCATGCAGTTTTTCTATTTCATCATTTGCATGGTATCACTTCTTTTCCGGCCACTTCGGCTGGGGGGATGGGTGGGTGGGGAGGAAACCTTCTACTTCCTATCCTTTCTCTCTTATTATCTAGTTAGTGTAAATGTAGTTAAAGCAACAGTCTTGTAAGGACCTATCGGTCTGTTGCTGTTTGTGTTTCCTTTGTATTCCTTTGTATTCCTTTCTATTTCAAGTCTGCAAGCTCTTATCTTTCTTCAGTTCACCTCTGCAAGTGGAGCTAGTCATATTTCTTTAGTTATACATCTTTACTGTCTAAACGTTTTCTTTGTTACCCTGTAGTGTCTGCATTTGTTTTGGAGGGGTGTCGCATTTATTTACTTCTGCTACGGTGTGTGTTGTATATACCTGGTTGTATTTACCTACTTAATACTTATATAAGAACATAAGAAAATAAGGAAGCTACAAGAGGCCGCGAGGCCTACACGTGGAAAGTTCCTGTCACCTAACACTACCTACATCCCCCTTTTCCCTCCCCATCCATGAACCTATCCAGCCCCTCTTTAAAGCTCCCTAATGACTCCGCACTAACTACCTGCCTACTGAGCCCATTCCATTCATTCCCCAACCCTATTTGTGAACCATTTTTCCCTATTTCCTTTCTAAATCTACGTTTTTCCCAGCTTAAAACCGTTACTTCTTGTTCTACCCTGGTTAAAAGCAGCAAGCACTTTTCCTACCTCTCCTTTATTAAATCCCTTGATCCACTTAAAAACTTCTATCAGATCGCCCCTTACTCTGCGTCTCTCGAGTGAGTGTAATTTTAATAACTTAAATCTCTTCTCAAAACAAAAGTTACGCATCCCTTGTATCATTTTGGTCATCCTTCTCTGCACTTTTTTCTAAAAAGGCTAATACCATCCTGTATATGGAGACCAAAACTGAACCCGCAATTTTTAGGTGAGGCCTGACTAGACCCAGATAAAGCTTTAGAATAACTTCCCCACTTCTACTTTTAACACTTCTGGAATGAATCCTAATACTCTATTAGCTCTATTTCTGGCTCAATACGTTGTTTCCTAGTCGGAGGTCTGGGCTCCCCGTCACTCCAAGATCTTTTTCACCTTCTGATCTTTTCAGCGATACTTTTGCTTATGGTGTATTATTACCAGGGTTTTTTTACCAACATTCATAACGCTGCACTTATCAATATTTTAAAATTTCCCTCTGCCATCTGACTGCCCACTCCCTTTAAGTTTATCTAAGTCTCCCCGCAATATGTTTACATCAGACTGTAATCCAATAATCCTACCTACCTAATTAGTATCATCAGCAAACTTGCTGATATCACTGCTATCCCACTATCCAAATCGTTGATGTAAAAAAAATAGTAATGGACCCCAAAAAAGCACTTGTGGAACTCCACTTGTCACCAGTCCCCATTAAATTAGCGTACACGGCCTGAGCTGTATACTCGTGTGGTCCTGTCTCCGCATCTATGTTTATCAAGTTTATCAGGTGTGTTGTGTGTGTGTTTTGTGTGGTGTGTGTGTGTGTGTGTGTTTTGGGTGTGTGGGGTGTGTGTGGGGTGTGTGTGTGTGTTGTTGATGTTGTACATAACATTCGCTTCGCTGTAGTCGGCGGAGGCTAAAGGCGTTTTCTGCGGGGATCCTGATTGCAACCGAAATTTTTCGGTTGCTCAAATTTCGATCCCTGTTCAACCCTCCAGGGAAGAATGATTGGCCCGACCGCAAATATTTGTTGTTTTTGTTGTGACCATTTGCAAACCCAAAATTTTCCCGGGTTGAAACCCCAAAAATCCCCCGCAGAAAACGCCTTAATTTAAGGCAGGTTCACACTGAGCTTTTTCGGCATTTTTGTAACAGAGAAGAGGTCTAGGTCTGGGCTGGTGTCATGATCGCCTAGGTTTAAAAAAAAAATCAGACACCGCTCGATACTGGGTACTCCGTGGTGAAAAGGGTTAGCACGCTCGGTTCACAACCGAGAAGTCTCGGGTTCGACCCCCGGGCAGAGTGGAAACAGTTGGGCTGTTTCCTTAAAACCCGAACCCCTGTCCACCCAGCAGTGAGGGGTAACCGGGTGTTAGCCGGGGGTTTAAACCCGCCTCCCGAGGTGTTTGGCTTGGGCCCAAAACACTAAAGCACTAGCAAACAGCTCTCTAGGAAGTCTGAGAGAGAGCTGTCTGGGAACAGCGGAGATCCATCTCAGCCCCGTCGATAACTGACGAAATTCTTCAAACACCAAACATCAACACCCACGACCCCCGGTTTTTTATCGCCGGGGAATTTCCCGGGGGGGGGGGGAAAAATTTTGGGGGGCGCGCCAAATTCAAATAAACGCAGAAGCCCCACCCCCCTTTCCCCCAATCGCCCCAATTATTTATAAAAATTTCGGTTTTGGGCCTAAAAACTAAAAAATTTTAAAACTTACATCATCGTGCGGATTTTTTTCATCCTTTAAATTTGTTTCCCCCCAATTTCCCATGCTAATGGCGATCATATAATACCAAAAATTTTCCTTTTTAGGTAACCCAAAAGGGTTTTTAATTTAAATAAATTTATGTTATTTAAAACGGGGGGTTTTGGGTTTTAGTAGTGATATAAAGGGAAAAAAAAAAACTACAATACTATTTTCATAAAAAAGTGGCGGGGAAAACAAAATCTTTCGCGCGCCAAATACACACAACCCAACCACTAGCCCCTAGCCCCCTTGTGTGCGACGTGACCCCTGACCCGGGCCAGGCCCGGCACGGGAAGTCAGGACCCCCTGGGTTAAACCCACGAGCTGCCCAAAAGCCCTTACAAAGCAATTTTAAAGACATACAACGTAGAGTGTCTTTGGCGATACTAAGCGAAAATGAAAAGGTCAAAAAGAAAAAAGAAGAAAAGGGAAGATTTTGCCCCCCCCAAAAAACGAATGCGGGGGAACGAAATCTCTGCACTAGCCCGAAAGGAGACCCGACTTCTTTTCCCCAAAAATGCCGAAAAAAGTCATGTGAACCTGCCTTAACTATCAGGGGGTGGGTGGTGGTTGGGGGGGACCGGTTGGTGCGAAAGTTTGTGTTGCCTTTGGGCCCCTGGCCCCTGTTTAAGAGGCCTGGCACACAACGCGCCTCCCCCCCCCCCCCGGGCCTTTCCCTGCGAGGAGCGCTGGCCAGGAATAGGGGCTCTCTTTTAAAGGTAAATCTACCAGGCGGGGATTGGGCATGACGTGTGCTGAGGGGTTGGAAAAAAACACACAGGCCACTTTCCAATTTTTGGGAAAAGGGCAGTTATTGTTCCTGATGCCCCTTGGTAGGAGGTGAAAGACTTTACATCCACCATCAAATATCTATAAATTTAAAAAAAGCGGAAAATGTGTGTGGGGGTTTTGTGGTGTGTGTGTGTGTGTGTGTGTGTGTTGGGGGTATAGGTTCCGCCCCCCGTGGCGGAATCCCACCCTAATCC
Source organism: Chionoecetes opilio (assembly GCA_016584305.1). Taxonomy (NCBI): domain Eukaryota; kingdom Metazoa; phylum Arthropoda; class Malacostraca; order Decapoda; family Majidae; genus Chionoecetes; species Chionoecetes opilio. The sequence continues at coordinate 9,459 of JACEEZ010007637.1, forward strand.
CCCATTTTTGGAAAACCCGGTTGACCAGGGGAAGGGTTTTTTTAAGGGCCCCCTTATAGTGATCCGATTTCCCTTTTTTTTTTTTTTTTTTTTTGGGAGCCTTTTTAGCGATAATTTGGAAAAAAAAAAGGGGGTTTCGAGAATTGAGGGAAAAACCCTTGGGTGTAGGGTGATGGGGAATGGGGGGATTTAAAGGGGGGGGTTTATGGGGAATGGGTTTTGGGGTGATGGGTGATGAAAGGGTGGGGGGGGGGATGGGGGATGGGGGAGGGGGAAAAAGATGGGGGGGGTGATGGGGAATGGGTGATGAATGGGTGTTTTTGGGGTGGGTAATGGGTGGTGAATGGGGGGGGGTGATGGGGAATGGGGGAGGGAATGGGTGGGGGGGGGGGGGTAAAGGGTGGTGAATGGGTTGGGGGTGAGTTAATGGGTTGGCGTTAATAAATACATTTTTTACATCCCTTTATTTCAGGGAAAATTTAGAAGGGGGGGTCTGGGGGATTTTGTTTTGGTGGGCCCGGGGCCCCCCAAACCAGGTGGTGGGCCGAAAGGGCCCACCAATAGCCCCCCGCAGGAGACAAAAAAGTCAGCCGGAGGGCGCTTTGCGGCAAAGTAGGCTACATTACATTGGGACACATTGGCACAATATCAGACTCTGTGATTAAATCTAGTTGTTTTCGTCGTGTGTGTGTGTTGGGGTGACCTTGGGGTTTTTTTATAATCACATTCTTTGGGTTGCTCAGGATAAAAACAGCCCGTCGGTAAAACTTTGTTTGGTTTTATTACAACGATGAAATTAACATTCAAAAAGAAACACTTATCTTTTTATCACAGTTTGAATGCCTCCAGCAAGATAATCTTGGTTAATTTGTTTGGGCATGATGGTTTTTTGGTGAGGAACTTTTACGTGTGGGTGTGTGCGGTGTGTGTGTGTGTATTTGGGTTAAGATTAAAGCAATAACGCCCCTGACGGGAAGGATGAAATTCCACCAAGCTACTGGTCCTTGGCACTCGGGAAGGCTGCTGGGGTGTGGCCCCCAAGGTGGAGTGAGTGCGGCGTTGAGAGGGGGCGGAAGGAGTAGAAGTGGGGGGGTGGTCCTGACTCCTGACGTGCAGGTAGTACTAAAAGAACCGCTAAACGCGGCGAAAAGGGCCCTTTTGGATTCTGAGGCCCACCGCGGCATCCGGAAGTGAGGCTCCGGGGCAGGGAGGTGATGGAGGGCAACCACCAGTTCCCGCCGGCAGTTGCCGCTGGGGTTTCTATGCGCGAGCCGCGGGTGCACGAGCGTGTGAGGGGCGCGGTCAAACACGGTTCGGAGATAAAAGAATCAAACATCCGACGGTCTGGTCCTGCTGTTGAATTGCAGGGACGTCGAGGGGGCAGTAACCCACGAAGTCCTTACGGAAACAACTTGCCGGACGTCGGGTCCTTCTCGTAGGGGGCCATGAGCAGTCGCTCGCCATACACTCCACATTGCCATCCTGGTTGATTTCTAAGATGAAGCCAAAGTCACAAGGTCCTCGTCGCCCCGCGCGAAGCACGCGCTACTCCACGCGGGGTAGAATTTGGTTTCCTGTTCGCAGTCACAGTAATGGTGCCTCGAAAGGGTGGGGTTTAAAGGATCTGTCCCCGCCGCACACGGGGGATCTGAGGGGCTGCACACCGCCTTCATACTCCAGCTCTCCCTGGGGACAGGGCTGCGCCTACGCGGGCTGGCACTCTGCCACCATCACCGCCCATTTCCCCTCAGGGCACTGCCCCCGAGTAAGAAGCTTCCAAGATGTTTCGTTGTGTGACACCGTCAAGTTCTTACTACCATGCAGCCACTGGTGGGCTCGATGGGCTCGGTGCCCTGGAGCCCGGGGGGTACAGCACTTTGCTCAGAGTCGCGTCCCCCGGGTGACGCGATCACCCCAGGGGTCGCCGCTTCCGTAATCACCCGTCTCCCCGGGGAAAGGGTGATATGCCGTGTGTCCCCAAAGTCTTGCCAGCAGCATCGGAGAGTCGCTCCAGGGCCTGGCTGCTCCGGCTCATAGTGGGTAACTGGAAAGGGGTTGCTACGGTGAACTTCGCCTCGGTGGGAGGGCTTGCTGGAGGCTGCTGCGGAGAGAATGTCGCTGTGAAGTTTTGGAATCGTAAACGGCCATGAAATGCCAGGGGCGTGGCGGCAGAATAGACGCCACCGGGGGCCCGCACAGCAGACAACCAGCAGCGTCAGGAGGAAGGTGGACATGCTGTCAGAGTCACTTTGGTTACAGAGAAATGATGATACCCAAAGTGTTTTAGTGTGCTGCCTCACTGGTGCTTCTGTCGCACTACCAGCTTATAAGCAAAGCTGAGGCTCTTGTTGCGTCGATGCCAAGTGTCGCTAACAGTCAGGAGCAGAGGAGTGGGAATCTGTCCTATGATGGACCCATTCGAGGGGCAAACCATTCTGCGCACGAATGTCATGATCAAGAAGTAAAACCGGAGCCGGCAGTGATGTGGATGCATGTGCTGTTTACCTCATTGTCTTATTTCCATGCATGATGGATATGGTGGTTGCGCCATGCTTGTGGCAGCAGCGGCGGGAGTTCCAACACGTGATCCCTCTTTGCAAGAACTAGTCGGGATGAATTTATCTTTATCTGTTATGAAGAAGCGGGGGGCGAGGGGGCTCCGCAGGTGCGGGCTGACTGGCCTTGGGCGGTGATATCCCACGGCCAGATGTATAGGCACTGCCACAAATTCTAGAAGTAATTTTCCAGTAAAAACCTACGTACGGCAGCACGCGCTGACACACCTGGGAAAATCCGTGTGGCGGTATTTCAGGCGCTTGTAATACATTTCCCGTGGAGGGGAGGGCGTCGCGTCGCGTTGAAATCAGACTGAAGGAGGATTTCAGGACGAACGAAAAAAGCAACAAGCATTAGGAACAAGTAAATGAACTGAATCATAAGGAAGCGATCCAAAAAAATGAAAGGGAATAATAATGATCGAAAAGGGGTACAAATTGAAAGAATTACGCACTTGCGGGCGGAGGCGCGCTTCATGGCAGGGGACAGCGACGCGACATCCTGCTTGCTGGGGCTTTTTCTCCCAACACAGCATCCTTCCACCTGTCAGAAACATATTGTACCTGCTGCCACAACAACAGCAACAACAGCAACCTCCCCAAACATTAAGCTTTTCAGGGCTTGAGGATAATTATTCAGGGAAAAAACACAGACTTGTTTGAAGAATCAGGTTACTTTTAGATCAAGCTAGAAAATTTTTGTTATGCCGACTTCATTGCCATTCTCGGTCACGCCCTCGCAGAGTAGGTCAGCTGCATGGTATCTTGGAAGCTTTCTGAATTAAGGTCGTATCCTTAACCCCTTCACGCCCTGATCAAATTAATTTTTCCTTTGCTGTTAAAATAGTCTGTTAGCCATTACGAAAACAAAACAATATCCCAAGTTAGCTAGTGAAAAGGGGTACTAAACAGGCATATATATAAGGATATTGCTTATATTAAATTTAAAAATGGGTCTAATGTAGTCAAATACGATGGAAATTAGTTCTGGCCTCAAGGGCTATCACCATGGAACGCAGGTCCCGACAATGTGCGTGGCCCTGACCAAGGCTGTCCCCAAGGGTGCTGACAGATTGGTGGCAAGGGTGCAGTCCTCACAAGTTACTGTTTGTGGAAATTAAGGCGCAGAGGATGTGTCAAGGCGCGAGACCACACACAAACACAAAACACACACACACCACACACCCACACAACACACACACACACACACAACAACACACACACACACACACCCACACAACACAACCCACACACACACAACACACAACCACAAAACAAACACCCCCAAGAGAGGAGACAGAAACCCAACCAACGCAGACAGCACACAACCACTATAAAAGAGGAAGAACATAAAAAGATATAAGAAACAGGGAAACAAACAAAAAAAAATCTGCTGCGAATAATTAAAATTGACAATCAAAAAACCAAACGAGAAAAATATTAATAGGTACTTTGTGCGATTTTTTCACACCCACCCTGATTATTAGAATCCAGAAGAGAAACCAAATTTAAAAGATTAAATACCTAAAGAAGTATGAAGAAAACTGATATCATCGAAGCACTGAGAGTAAATTAATTACCGAGCACGAACAGGGGGGAATCATACCCAATTTAGTTTCATTCATCAAATTTCCTTACCCACCTATTTCCCCATTAAGACCCATCTCCACGCCAGGCCATCTCAAACCGCCACCATTAATACCTCACCCCCCCATAACCCACTTGACATGACTTAACAGGCGACCAACTGGAACAACTTTAAGAATTAGAATGCCCGGATGGGTGATGCACGTTTTATCTGTAAAACCTGGCCTCACCCCGAAAGCGACTGCGATCGTTACTATTGATAAACTGGCGGACTTCTATTTTCGTGATTCTTCATTCTAACCTTGTCTGCCTAATTACTTTCCTAGTTTTTAGATAGAACAATTGAAAAACCTCACAATAATAATAGGGCCCAATCTTAAATAATTATGTTGATTCGAGTTCGATTCCTTTATTGATTGATAAACCCCGAATAAAAGGGTTTTGATCTGATTTGCAAACGTTTTTAGACATTTCTCCCCGCCAGTTCCAATGATTTTCAAAAACGTTTTAGAGTTCCCCCTGTTTTAAAGTTAAAA
>JACEEZ010007638.1:0-2500 GCA_016584305.1 Chionoecetes opilio
TCGCATTAGGATTGATTTTCACTCTTGCGGCTGCCATATTGCATAAGGAAAAACTTAAGAACAAGGGCTCCACGGAAAGCTGACCCAAATGTTGGCTCTACGTATTATACTTAATGTCCTTAACACATCTGTGTAGATTTTAATGAGTGCTGATCCTTACTTTGCCTACATGGCCGATATTAAGTTTCAGGTTCTTGAGAAAACTTAAGTCCAGCGAAATGCGCAATGGACGACGAGTTTGAGAAAGTAGTGCGTATCTATGTAGTAGGTATAACCTATATGTAGTTTTAAATGTATTATTATCATACACGGGCATACATACAATGTTACAATAATTCTTCCCAAATACTTATGTTACGTATTCTAGGTATATATATATATTTGTTAAATTAGCTGTATTACTCCGCCAGCTTTGGCTACCGCTAGGGTGACACGTCAGAGCCTCTCTCAGAGCAGCCATGCCAGTCACCGTTATGCCTCAGCTATGGAACCTTGTTCTTGGATGCCTGGCTCGTTCCATGTTTTTGATGGTATATAAAGATCCGAATAAAAGGTTTCACCAATTCCTCTAGGAAACCGCAGCACTCTACAATCCTTATACATAAAGGTAAGAATTTTACGCTAGAATTATTGTTTATACGTTTTTCCCGAAACTTGGCATATCCCTGGAATTGGTCTACTTTTAGGATATTTTTCCCATGTTTTGAAAAGTCCGCCCTCGTCCACTAGGTTAGGTTAGTGAATAGCACGGGGGGGTCGAGGGGGGCGGAGCCCCCCCCGTTACGTTAGGTTAGGTTAGGTTAGATTAGGTTAGGTTAGATTAAATTAGGTTAATTAGGTTAGGTTAGTGCACAGCACAGGGGGGTCGAAGGGGGGCGGAGCCCCCCCCGTTATGTTATGTTATGTTAGTGCACAGCACGAGGGGCTCGAGGAGGGGTGTTAGGTTAGGTCTGTAGTTTTGTCATCTTTAGAATAGAGGCTGAACCTCCTATCTTCTTATAGCCAACAAGCTTGGAGACATGGTGGAAACCGGGGTTTTTGGGTGGGGGAGCACAGACTAAAGGGAAATTATAGTATGGCCCCGATAAAGTCTATGAACTAGAGAAATTTCCCTAGTTTAGGGATTTTTTGTTGGGTGGCCATATTTTCCTTGTGTGTTGTTTTAGGGTGGGGGGCAAGGAAGCTAGAGAGACAAGGAAGTCTTTGTGCAATCGGGGGAGGTGAGGCCAGGTTTCATACCCTGTTTTCCATCTAGATGGCAGTAGCGTCGGCGGTGAGCGTCGTCTACAACGGAGCGCACCTCTGGCGGTACATGTAAACAAACACTCATTGGCCAGACCACACCGCAGCAATGCCGCTAACAATTTCCCGCAATAAGTGTTGTGTTTGTGGCAGGAGGAGGGCTGCACTTCACGGAACAAGACTTCATTTATTTCCCAAGGATTCTAGGAGGTTAGTAACCATGAGTGAATTGAATTTGTATCTAAAAATCACAATACTGATGTTGCCTCAGTCCCGGGATGATGAGCTGGCAAGTATATTTTCTTCTACCGTATACACAATTCTACAGGGGGCTAGCAAGTCTGTATCAAATTATATTTGCACATTAGATATGATATTGATCGTGAGTTGAAGGTTATCGTTAGAGGTCCGATTCTCTCATCGGTAAATATTCGGTAAACCGCACAGGTATACCGCGCTGACTAGCTACCCCGCCCGGATAGCTACCCTGCCACGACTACGCACGTGCGGCAGATAACGTCATACAAATAAAATTTCAGATAATTTAAAAACACGTCAAAACTACTATGAAAAACTATGTTTCGTCTTCGAAGACAGTGATGCCAAAAAACAAATATTTTGCACCTAATGACTAAACCTTTTAAAAAAACTAACCCTAACCTACGTATTTTTACCACGGTATTAATGCGTTGATAATGTTTTGGTATATTCAAGGAGAGTAGTTTTGGTTGAAAATTGCACTGAAATGTCATTATGCTTAAAACCAATATCATTGCAGACGGCTGCAGTGGGTGCAAAAACCTCAACATCGCCTATGTGAAACACACCCAGGCCCAGGTGGTGTGTGAGGATCACTTTGAGTCTCAGCACATAGGCATGAAGGGGCACCTACTGAGCAATGCTGTTCCAAGGCCTTCAAGTATGTAATGGAGCTTTAGTTGTGGTTACTTAGTTTGTTATATGTCTCCTTTATCACCAAGAGGTATTTATGTTTGCTGATTAAAAGTATTAATCAGTAGTTACCTGAATATTTTGATAACATATTATAACATTACGACATCTTGATTTTAATGGTGTGCGAGTAATTACATTCCTTATTGATAGAATAATTTATGAATACTCATATATGGATAAGATTTCTGTAACTTTTTATTCTAGATAATATGATTTGCTTAAGATGTGATGTGATTCTCCAATAATTTGTAAACTGCATATTTTTCATAATCATGTTTGTGCAACCTTCCCATTCTAGTTTTCC
>JACEEZ010007638.1:7500-21784 GCA_016584305.1 Chionoecetes opilio
ACAACAACAATCAACAAACACTCACAACCCAACAAACAACCGGACTATCAAAACAACACAACAACAACAACACTGTTGAACAAGCGGAAGAGCAGGGGTTCCAAGTGCCGAGCAGCTCAGACTGAACACACGCTCTGCCCTCTAACTCCACTCCACTCTATTGTTATTTTAAAAAAAATGTTACAAAAAACCTTTTTAAAATTTACGTTAAAAATCAACTGGAGGAACTGCAATAATGAAAACGACCCCGGGAAAAACCCCACTTAACACTGTTTAAGCCTAAAGTTTCACCCAATGGTGGTTTAAATCAACGTGTAAGTAATATCAAAAACTTTAACCAAAAAACCCAAATAGTTACTAAATACCCCCATCAAAGGGGGGAAAAAACAAAACAAGGGGGGAAAAACAAGGGTTGAAAGATGGATACTCCCGGAAGCGAAACCCCATGTTACTCACCCGGAGCTCCCACCCAAACTAACTCTCTGGTATGGGGTAGGGATTTTCGGGCCCTTTCCCATGAGCCCCCGCTGAACTTCCCCTAGAGTCATTCAATTTTACCCTAAAAATTCACTTTTTTCCCCCCAAAAATAATCGGCTCTACTGTATTTCGATTTTTTATATATATATATATATATATATATATAAATATATATAATTATATATATATATATATATATATATATATATATATATATATATATATATATATATATATATATATTATTATATATATATAATAATTAATATAATTATATATTATATATATATTATTATATATATATATATATATATATATATTAAAAAATATATATTTATATATATATATAATGTTATAAAAAAAAAGGGAAAAAATAGGTGAAACCCCATATTTTTTATTGAAAAACCCAAAAAACAAAAAATTAAAAGTTAACCCCATTTTAAAAGTTTTTCTATTTTTAAAATATCATTTCCATTTAAAAATTATTATTTCTGGTTTTTTAAAAAAACACACTTTAACAAAAGTATTGGGGAAAAAATGCTAAGAATTATATTGACCCCCCAAATCTTTTCAAACCCCTTAAAAAGTAATAGGTACATATAAAATTTTTGCATTTTTACAGTAAATATCATTTTTTGTATTTATACATTTTTCTATAATAATAAAAGCGAAAGTTTTGTCTGTCGTCTGTCGTGGTGTTGTGTGTGTGTTGTGTGTTTTGGGGTTTATGGGTTTTCCCCCCCCCCGGGGGGAAATTTCCCCTTTCATAATGGCACTTTTTTAGAACGGTTTTGACCGGGGGAAGGTTTTAAAAGCATACTTGTGAGATGACCCCCCCGATACTTTTTTCTTTTTTTTTTTTTTTTTCCCTAGCCTATTAGCGAGAATTTGAAAAAAAAATGGGTTGCGAAAAGGGGAAAACCTTGGTGTAGGGTGAGGGGTTTAATGGGTTGAGTGAAGGGGGGGGTGATGGATAATGGGTGGGGGGTGATGGGTGGGGAAGGGGTGGGGGGGATGAGTGAGGGATGAGGGAATATTTTTGGGGGGGGATGGGTAATGGGTGAGTAAATGGGTGCGTTTTTGTGGGTTGGGTGATGAATGGGGGGAAAGGGTGTTTGGGTAATGGGGTGAGTGAATGGGTGTGTGTTGAGGGGGGTTTTGGGTGAGTGAATGGGTGGGGGGGTGATGGGTAAGGGGTTTGATGTTAAATGGGTGGGGGTGATGGGTTTGAGGGAATGGGGTGGGGGGGGATGGGTAATGGGTGGGGAAATTTGGGGGGGGGGTGAGGGGTTTAGGGGTTAAAGGGAAAATAGGGGGGGGGTGGGGGTAATGGGTGGTGAATGGGTGTGTGGTGATGGGTAATGGGTGGGGGGGGGTGGGTAATGGGGGGGGTGATGGGAAAGGGGAGTAATGGGGGGGGGTATTTAAAATGGGTTGCGGGTGATGTAAAAGGGTTTTGGCGTGAATACATACATTTCTAATCCATGATTTCAGGAAAGTTGAAGGGGCATTGGAGGGTCTGTGTTTGGGGGGCCGAAGGCCCCCCAAAACCCCAAAATGGGGGGGCGAAGCCCACCAATAGCCCCCCCGAAAGGAGCTACCCAAAAAGTCCGCCCGGAGGGGGGCTTTGCGGCTAGTTTTAAACATTTTTTGCAACCTCTAAAACACGTTGCATCATTTTTGCCCTTTTTGTTTTGCTTCTAGCCTATTTTTCCCTCAATGTTCGGGGTTTTTGTGAAGAAAAATTTTCAAGCGTTTCATGTGATATATTGCAGGATTAAGCCCCCTTGGGGTTTTCCTTTTTTAAAGAGAGGACCCTTTGACAATTTTTAGTTGGGATTTTTTTTGGGCTAAAAAAACGCTAAAACCGTGCTTTTTGAAAAGGGGGTAGTGAAAAGAGGGTGGATATAAATTACTGTATATGGTTAAATTGGGATAACGGGCAGCCCTTTGCACCCTTTTTTTCTATTCACCACAATATCCCAGAAACTTGGGGAAATTTTTTTTTTAGTTGATTAAAATTTCTTCATAAAAACAGGCTGCCCTCCTTTCCCTTTCATCCACAAGATTTTTTTTTGGCATACCTTGGTAATTGGGGGCAGTTCAAAAATTTAAAATATGCAAAGGGAAATGGAGGATTCAGAGTTGAGGCAGAACATTTTTTTGTGAAGAGTGAAAAACATTTTCACTCCCCTTTATGAATTTTGTCATTGATTTGAAATCTTTTCTGAATCGGGGAATACAGCTTCAATCAAGAAAGCTAACACGATTTAAATTAAAACTGTGAAATTTCTCCCCTTTATTTTACTTTTCCCCGGGATTTTTTTAGACCCCCTTACTTTTTCTGTTTGGCATCACTCCAAAGATTTTACATTCTAAACAGGAATTAAAAACATTTAAAAAAAATATTTTGGGCCCCGGCTAATTTTAATGAAATATAAACCCCATTCTTAACAAAGCTCACATCCATGAGTCAGTACACAAGCTTGAATGATTTTGGGAAATGTCTCAGTTTTCAGTGTGAAAAAAATGGGAAAGCCTCAAAACTGGAAAACTTTTATTATAACTATTGAACTTCCCCAAGTTGTAATCCAAAAATTTTCGAGGTAGGTTGGGGAAAAGCTTTTTTTTCAAGGCAGTAACAATAAATATCTTTTTACATGTGTTGGGTCCCTAAATGTTAATTCTGTAAAATAAAGCCCCAATGAACCCCACGTTCTACCTAAAAAATTTCTTTTCACAAATCCCCGTACAAAACAACCCCCGGGTTTTTGGCCTGGACCCCAGGATTTTTGAGGTTCAATATCAAAAATTTTTTGAAACTTTTTGAATGAAATTTTTGGCCTCTTGGAGCAAAGTTTAAAAAAAAAGTTTTGAAAAAAAAAGGGTTAAAGGCTTTAAATTTTTAAAATTTTTTGGGAGTTTGAGGCAAAAAATTTGTCCCACATAGATGAATATTTTGGCATGAACTTTTGGGCCAATTATGATTTGAGGCAAATATTCTTTTAATAATGTAGCTCCTAAATTTTTTGGGCTCCCATCATCACATTTGTATGCCCAAAAAAAAAACCCGCAATATTATTAACAGGAATGTTTTTTGATGTGAAACTTTCCCTTTCCCAGGGCATTGAACAGTCCTACACTGAGCTATCTTTAAACCCTCTATCAAATCTACGAAAGGGGTTTTAAAGGGTTTATCTTTTTTCAAGATATTGTGCTAAACGCCAATTTTTTTATTTTGTACTCCCTGTTGTGCTCATCTTTTAATTAGGGAAAAAAAAAACCCTTTTCCACGAAAATTTCCCAAAGATTCGGGCCCCCGATCGAAAATGTTTTCCCAACCCCCTTGGGTCTTATTATTTTTTTGAGGCTCCCCTTTTCTTCCCTAGGTTTTTTTCTTTTTTTAAAGACATCGGGTCAGGGAAAAATGGGTTTTTTTGGAGGTCTAGTAAGGGTTCACATAAAAAAATGGGAAGGGGAGGTTTTTGATAGAAAACACACACCCGAGGGTTTAAATTTTCCCTGCAGGGCTTTTCGATTGGGGCCTTTTCAATATTTAAAAAGGCAACTGACTTTTTCCTAGAAATTTCACCAATTTTTTTTTCATCTTGGGGGAAAATTTTCGTCATCTTTGGCCCAAAACTAAAAACCCCCCCGAGCAAGACAGAAAACGGGGGTCTAGAAGGGTGACCCCAGTTTAATTTTCCCCTAGCCTTACATAAAAAAAAAATTTCGTGTGTTAAAAAATGAAAATTAAACCCCCTGGGTTTTAAAGTCAAAGAATCCTTTTAATTTAATTTTAAAAAAATGACAAACACCCGATTACCCCCAGAATTACCCAAGGGTTATGCATTAAACCCTAAAAACCGTTACCCCAGAAAGGGGGCCCGTTACCCTTTGTTTAAAGGGGATTTTTCCCTTTAAAAAGGAAGCACTGAGGGGGGGGCAACCCCGGGTTTTTGGTATACCGAAATACCGGTATTTTAGCACCGGGTTTACCGGTTTACCGGTATTTTTTTTTCGGTATACCGGGGATCGGGATTGGGTGCATCCCGGTTTTAACCCGGATGGGTTATTATTTGGTCGGGATTGGATTTCGGTATTGTGTTTTTTTTTCGCAAAAGACCGGGCGCCGGAAAACTTTTGGGAGCGTAAGGCTCATTTTTCCCCAGAGTCTCCGAATCTGAGGGGCGTGTTTCATTGGGCCGATTTCCAGCTTTAGCTGACAATGCCCCTCTGACAACCCCCCTCCCTCCCTCAAACCCCCGAGGGGAAAAGTCCCCCCCCCAAAACCAAACACAGAAAACGGATCATTACAAAATCACACAGGCGGCACTATACAAATCAGCCTAGAAAAAAATTTTTATTATTGTTATTATTATTATTTTTATTATTTTATTATTATTATTATTAGTCTTAGTCCCACTATTTAAAAGGTTAATATGGCATCCCCCCCTTTTCATTATTGTTTTATTATTATTTATCCAAATTTTTATTTTTATTTTATTTTTAATAAATTATTTTCAAAATTTGTGTGTGTGTGACTGACTTGTGTTATTTTATCTTCATCTAGTTGATTTTTACAGGGCCAGAGCAAAAGCCCCTATGGCCCCCTCCCACATCAAAAATTTTTTAAACATTCATCCTTAATGCTTTTTTTTTGGCCGAAGCCCCCACCCCGGAGAGCAGGGGCACAAACCCCCGGGTAACACCCGGAAACCCCTTTACTGCGGGGTGGACCGGGGCTCGGGTTTTTGGGGGCAACCCCTTTTGTTTCCGCTCCCCCCGGGGATCGAAAACCCGGGGTTTTTAACCGAGGGGTGCTTCCCCTTTCAAACCCCGGAGTACCTGTGTGTGTGTGTAAAATAGGGGGTTTTGGTGTGTGGTGTGTGGAAATGGGGTATGGGGTGTGTGGGGGTGTGTGTTGTTGGGGTTGTGTGTTTGTGTGGGGTGTGTGTTTTTGTGTGTTTTCACCTCAATAAGACTGGGCCCCCCGTTTTCTTTTCCATCTATTTTTGAAGGAACTCGCTTTCAAGTGTCTCCGTCTACGGCTTACGCCCTTTTAAATTTAAAAACAATAATAAAAAATAAAAAATTTAAAAGTTTTAAATTTTTATAATAAAAAAAAAAACAATAAATAATAATAATAATAATAAAAATAAAAAATAAAGTCAATGGTATTAATGATAAAAATAAGTTAATAATAAAAAATAATAATAAATCAGATTTAAATAATCATAACAATAAAAAGTGATACTAAAAAAATAATATTTATAACAAAAATGATAATAATAATCCAAAAATTTTAATAATAATAATAATAATAATAATAAAAAATAAAAAATTTAATAATGATCATAATGATAATAAAAAAGTACTGGGTACTCCATCATACTTTCCTAGATGCACACACAATACAAAACCACACACACACACCCCACCACACACACACACCCACTCCCCCGGGGCGGAGCGGGACAAATGGGTGGTTTTCCCTTAAAAAACCCGAAATCCCCCGTCCACCCAGCGTGAATGGGTACCGGGTGTTAGCCGGGGGTTGTGGGCCCCCCCCTCGGGGTGATTTTTTTCAGCCAAAAAACAAAGGATGAAAGATAAGAATGTTGATATGGACCGGGGCCCCTACGAGTTTCACTCAGGGCCCCGTAAAAAACAACTAATGAAAACACCCCACCCCACACACACACACACACACACACAACACACACCCACACACCAAAACCCAGACACACGGCTTTTCCTATTTGTATATTAGTTTTTTTTCTGATGCAAAAAAAAATGGCCCCAAGCCAAATAAAATTTTTTTTTAGGGGGGTCTTGCTTTTAGGGGAGGGTTACGAATTGTAAAAAAAAAAAAAAGGCCCACGCCAGGGGCGGAAATTTAAAGGGTGTTTCGAGGCCCTTATAGGCCGGTACGTGGGGGTGCAGGGCCCTGAATGAAATGTGGGGGAAAAAATTTTAAAAGGGCCTTTCCAGCCCTTTTTAGGTTTTTTTTTTCTCCAAAATTCACAGATCCCTTCAGGGTAAACCCCTTAAAAAAGGGAAATTTTAAAGTGGGGGGGGATGCCCCCCGCAAAAGCCCCTTCCCCCCCCATAAATTTCCCCCCCCCTGGCCCCCCAAAAAAAAAATTTTTAAACCCAAAACCCCACTACAAACCCAAAAACCCAAAAACCCCCCTAAAGAGATATAGGGTGGGAAAGGGGCTACAATTTTACCAAGCTAGGTTGGGTTTAAAGGGTTAGGGTTTGTAATTTATTTTTTTTTTTTAAACTCCCCCACTTTTTTTATTACGTTTTAGAGGGATCTGAAGGGGAAATTTTTGAAGGTCCCGGATAAAAAAAAACCACAAAAGGGGGGGAAAGGAAATTTAAAATTTTACCCCAAAAGTGGTTCAGATTTCATATTTTTTAATTTGGGAAAATTTTTCCCCCCCCAAAATTTTAGAAATTACCCTTGGTACTAATTTGTGGCAAAATTTTGGTACATGCAAATGTAAAATGTTCGGGCAAAAAAAAAGAAATGTCCAGCCTTTTTAGATTTTTTATTGAAAACATATTTTTTTCCCCTGGGGGTGGGGGCTAGGGCCCTAGTTTATTCGGTCCCCCCTTAAATCTTTCAATGGCCGCGCCACAGGAAACTTTATTTTAGGGGGGGCTATGCTGTACGGGGGGTCTGTGGGAACCCGGGGGTCAACCCCTAGCCCCGTGTCCCGGGGGAACGGGTTTCCCCCCACCAAAGGCTTTTAAGGGCTAATGCCACGGAGTGAGCACCGCATGCCCCCGCGCAGGGTTAAGGGGTTTTGCTCCCCTCTTTTCCTTACCTTATCTTTTTCGGGACGGTAGGGGTTAATAAATTTTAAAAAAAAGAAATGGCCCACGCTTTTAGGAAACTTTTTTAAGGGGGGGGGGGCCATGCTGTAAAGGTTTAATAATTGGGCTGAAAAATGGACAAGTAAAAAAAAACAAAGAAAAAAAAAAAAAATACCGGTACCGGTAAAACCGGTATTCCTGTAAGGTTCGGTTTTTACCGGGATCCCTATTTATAAAGGTGTGAAAGGGCGTTTTTCCCGGGATTACTCCCGCAAAAAAGGTAAACGGCAATACCGGTTTTTTTCTTGATCCGCACAACCCTTTGTTATTGTGAAAGGGAAAAACTTTTCAGGTCCCAAAGGGGTTTTTGAACTTTTGTAGGGCCCCCATTATCGTACCGGCCACCCCCCCCAAAATTTTCATTTTTTCAGATAGATTATATAAATTAAAACGTACAAACTTTGCTAAAATAATATAGTCAGTAGAAAAACCCAATTTAAAATCATTGAAATTTAGCATTTTCCCCATATAAAAAAAAATTTTTCTCTTTTCACAAAAAATATAAAAATACCAATCATGACACAAAATTCCATGTTTTAACCCTTTTTTTTTTCCAAAAAAAAATTAAAATTAAAACAAAAAAAAAATAAATTTGTAAATATAATTGAATTTACTCAAAAAAAGCTGAACTCGAGAATTTTTTCATGGGAAAATTTCCCAAAAAACAAGAGGAAAATTTTGTTTTTCCTTTTTTTTTTCTCCGTGGTTTTAGGGGAAGCACGCTTTGATTTACAACCAAGAAAATCCCGGGTTCGTCCCTGGGCGGGAATGGAAACAGTTTGGGGTTTACTTAAAACCCCATCCCCTGTCCACCCAGCAGTGATTGGGTAACCGGGGGTTTGCCAGGGGGTTTTTTAACCCCCCTCCCGGGGTGCTGGCTTCGGCCAACCCCTATAAGCACTAGCAACAGATAATTAAAAGTGTGTCAGGTCATTTGGGAAAAATCCTATCATGTGTAGGGATGGGAAATAAAAACAATTTTTCCCCTTTTTCCCCTTTCACACTGCACTGGTGGAAGAGGGAACCAAAAATTGGGTTTCCCCTTAGAAGCAGTTTTTTAAACTTTGTCTTTGGGAAAGGGAAATCTTTTCTAAAAACCTCGCACAATTGCGTTTAAAGCGGCCAAAGCAACGGTCCAAGTCCATGTCATGCAAAGGACCAAAAGTCAAACTCAAACTCTCTCTCTCTCTCCCCCCTCTCTCTTCTCTCCCCTCTTCCCCTCTCTTCTCTCTCTCTCTCTCTCTCTCTCTCTCTCTCTCTCTCTCTCTCTCTCTGTCTGTCCTGTCTGTCTGTCTGTCTGTCTTCTGTCTGTCTTCTCTCTCTCTCTCTTCCTCTCTCTCTCTCTCTCTCTTCTCTCTTCCTCTCTCTCTCTTTCTTCGTTCTGGTTCAACTGTCGTGGTGAACGGACGTCTTACAACCTGCTCCTGCATAACACTCCCTGTTCGCTGAAATGGATCAATCACTTCTCAAACTTTGCTTGACACCCAAGACAAAGCTTATAAAAATGCATTGGGTGTTAAATGGACACAGATAAATGGAAAGCTTCAAGCACTGCAGTCAACAGTTAGTGATCTAACTACAAGTCTCGAATTCACTCAGAAGGAAGTAGAAGATCTCAAGACTGAAGTGAGCGGCTCGAGCATGAAAAGGGGGACAATAAAGCAATCATCAAGACTCTAACGGTGATATTCAAGTAACGCCCAAAATTCAAACAAAATCCTTGAAGACCGTTGAAACTACCAGGAAGATTACAACAGAAGAAACAACCTGAAAATAATAGGACCCCGAAGAGCTTCAGGGTGGCGAAACCTGGGAACAAACTGCCAAACAAGTATCGAAGCTACTCCAAGACAACTTCAATTTTCCGACATTCACCTTAAACCGAGCCCATCTACAGGAAATTCAACACCACCGTCATCGCCCAATTATTGCTCGTTTCCAGCGATATTGTGATCGAGATGCTGTGTTGAGGAATGCTGCGAAGCTTCGAGGGACTCGAATCTTCATAAACAAGATTTGTGCCCTGCTTCGCAAAAAAAACGCAAGGATCAACTACCCTTCTCAAACAAGCAAGGGCCAATGGTAAACTGCGTACTTCAGATACACCAAACTAGTCATCAAGACAAGCAAGATACGCCGGGCAATGCTGTGAGGGGCCGGGACGCTGCCGCAGGTGGGGTCATCGGTTCCAGTGCTGGTCTGAACGTCGTCGGTGATACTGGTGCTAATCGGGCGGGGCTGCCGTCGCGATGAGTGTTGCTACTGACGCTGGGGTTGCTGCTCTGGGAACTGGAGCTTTTACCTGCTTCGACTCTGAGTGCTGCTGGGGGGGAAACGCACTTGCTGGTGCTTATGCTTTGCTGCCGGCCGGTGATGAGGGCCAGAAGGTTCTGTTCCTGCAGCAGGCCCGAGTCTGCTATCCGCCGTTACGAAAAGCCAACGCAAAGAAACACTAGAAGTGGAGCACCCAAAGCGAAAAAGTAATGGTCCGGTAAGACACTTAAACGTCAGACATATGAAAGTAGTTTAAATTGCCTCAACAATGTCAATAGACCAAATACTTCTACCATTTTGTAAATTAAATGATACAGAATTAATCAATACCTTAAATGTAGAAAAAGAGCATAGATTTCCATTAAGTGTTATACAAATCTTACATTTCACCCATTTACATTCAATGATGATGGGACTGCTTTAGATAACTATCTTGCTTCCCCATGGCTTGAAAGACCGGTATGTAACTATTATTTTTTGTGATGATTTTGAGTTAAATGACAAACTTATACCTTCCAATATGCATTTGTTATCATATAACATTAGTAGTTTACCACCCTTTTAGATCCCTTCAGTGCCCAAATGTCTTCATGCAATTGATAATATAATGGATATCCTTGGTTTTTTTGTGAAACACGTTTAAATGACGAGATCTCTTCACTATACTATTTAAATGGATTAATACATATTTCAATAACAAATCTACTAAAGGCGTGGCGTGGCCTTATATATTAAAAAAAAAATTCAAAGGGGTAATTCATCTAGATACTCTTTACAACTCCCACACATAGAAACCTTATTCGTACAGTGCACTGAAAATGATGTAAAGTTTTTGGTTGGGATTCTCTATAGACCACCTAATGCAAGCTACAGGATTTCATGCCCAACCCTTGAACAACTTTTAGAATCTACAGTTCCAAATCACAACCTTCCTCTTACTTAATGGAGACCTGAACAAAAATCTTCTTAAGCATACAGACAAAAGCGTAAATGAATTATTACAACTATTCTATACTTATTCATTCTTTCCTGTAATTACTAAACCTACAAAGTAACAAATACCTCAGCGACGTTAATTGATCACTTTGGACCAATAACATGCAAAATTATCATCTAGTGGCATCATGTACACTTCAATTAGCGACCATTTCCCCAGTCTTCAGTTCTTTTTCCATTCCTAAACCCAAATGATAATTGCCCCACACATAAAAATAACAAAAGAATATTTACTAATGAATCTGTCAACTCATTCAAAACAGAACTATCACAATATAGTTTGGCTAACGGAAATAGATGGAAAAAACGTAAATGATGCATTTGAAACTTACATCAGTTTTTTTACAAATCTATATAATACTAAGTTTCCTGTCAAGCAAATCACAATAAAAGAAAAACACTATGGCAAACCATACAAACTTCAGGTATTAAAAAGTCAATCAAACAACGCAATAGGTTGCAAAAAAATCTATGGGCCAAATGGCCCCTTACTTATGAAACTACTTTCAAGAGGTATAGAAATCAGCTTTCACAATAATAAATCAGCTAAAGAAAACCACTTCAAAGACAAACTCAAAAAATGCGGAAATACCAAGAAAACCTGGGATATCATAAAAACTCTCACGGGAAGAAATAAAAGCTCAGAACCACCACCTTCCATCACGTTTTTAAGACTGTACTTTGACAAATAGTGAGGACATGCGGAGGAATTCAACAATACTTTTGTAACATGGCAACCCTTTCTCAAGACATACCCAAATCTCGTTCCAATTCAGTAATTTCCTTCCAGAACCTGTTGATATATCTCTCTATCTTAATCCAACAACAGTCACAGATGTCGAATCCATAATTCACGGACTCAAGATTCGTCACCAGGGCACGACGACATTAATCTAAAATTTTAAAAAAATGTTGTGAAGAGGTCCTCTCCATTTCTTGCACAATTATAAATAATCCTTTTAAAGAAGGTTCCTTTCCCATGCAGTTAAAGATTGCAAAAATAATACCCATATATAAAAAAGGCGATACATCCTTACACACCAATTATAGGCCGATATCAAATTTTACCAAGCTTTAGTAAAATTTTCGAAAAACTAGTACAGCAAGGCTAATCAACTATCTTTCCCAACATGCCTTATTAACAGAGTGCCAACATGGATTTCGCCCAAACCATTCAGTTGAACAGGCAATACACCAAATCACTCAAGTATTTACAACGCCTTAGATGTAAGTTTAAAACCAACTAACTGTATTTTGTGACTTAAGTAAACATTTGACACTATCCCACACTCCATTCTATTAGAGAAACTACTGGTATAACGGGATTCGTGGGTCCGGCTTATAAATGGTTCCATTGTTATCTTAACCAAGAAAACAATACGCAGTGTATGATAGGAAAACATCAAGTCTTAGACCCATTAATTGTGGTGTGCCTCAAGGCTCCATCCTAGGACCAATCTTGTTTTTAATTTATATTAATGATATCACACGTAGTAGCAATAAACTTAATTTTGTTCTTTTTGCAGACGATACAAACATCTTTTAAAACAAGGAAAAGATCTCAAAGAACTTAAAAAAACTTTAAATGAAGAATTAGAGCAAGTATCAAAATTTGGGTAAAAGTAATAAACTTACGTTAAACACTTCAAAAACTCACTTTATGGCATCACACACTTTAAATCACCCTATGATATGGAGATAAGAATTAACAATAATATATTAAAAGAGGTAAAGGAAACTAATTTTTTTGGAATATCTTAGATATAAATTAAACTGGCAACCACAATTCAATGCGATAAAAACTAAAATCCTAAAATATCTGGTGTATTATACAGGGTAAGAAATCTTATTAATTCAGACTGCTTAAGACAAATTTATCTATCCATTGCATATCCACATATGATTTACTGTTCAGCAATTTGGGGAGGCGCTTACAAAACATACATAGATGATATTTTTATAGCTCAGAAAAGCTAATCCGGATCATGTTTCATCAAATTAGATATGCCCACACTAAATCCCCTATTTGTTAAAAACAAACTACTTAAAATTTTAGGACATTATACTCTTCAGACATATTTGTTTGTACATAAAACTCTCCATAGGCATCCAGTAAAAAATGATTTTAAATACCTCTCCCACAATACTGATACACGAAGGCCCAAAGATCTCAGACTCCCATTATGCAGGACAACACATATACAACAAACGTCCTTTTTTTGAGCAGCAAAACTGTGGAACCAACTCCCCAGATGACATGAAAAACATCCCAACCCTCAATTCATTCAAATACAAAACTAAGCTCAAGATATTCGAAATTACCAGCAAGATAGCTAAATAGTTAATACCTCTAATCATGACTCCATCTATTCAATATAGCTATCATTATCATTTATATTATTTTTTATATTATTAGAATTTATTACTATTATTATTATTATTATTATTATTATTAATATTATTATTACTTTTGATTTGTTTTTATTATAACAATTTAAATGACCCATATATATATATATATTTTATTTTTATTTTTTTATAACATATTTGATACATTGTTCCCACGACTGTTGTAATTTAAAAAATCTAAGGCATCAGGTCCATAAAGAGTCTCGGCTCAATGGACCGCGGCTTGTATATAATTATTAATGTATATCAACTTTATGTATGTTATGTTAAGCTAATAAACAATCAATCAATCAATCAATCAATCTCTCTCTCTCTCTCTCTCTCTCTCTCTCTCTCTTCCTCTCTCTCTCTCTCTCTCTCTCTCTCTCTCATCTCTCTCTCTCTCTCTCTCTCTCTCTCTCTCTCTCTCTCCTCTCCTCTCTCTCTCTCTCTCTCTCTCGTGGAAGTTGACAGCGACAGATTTTTTTTTTTTTCGATGACAACTTTTGTATGACTTTATAATAATTATATTTGTGAATCAATTATCGTATTTTCGTGTACGATTCTCACCATGCATCGTACATCGTACGGATAGTCAATTATCGTACAAATACGATAATTATCGTACAGTTCACAACACTGGCAGTCCAGGCCTCCATGAGCTCCAGTGCTCCCTGAACTTACCCTAGATCAAGTCTATTCTACCTAATTCATATATTTTACCCTAAATAATCGGCACCGCTGTAACTTCGATTATATATATATCAAAGACTACTCTATATGGACTTGCTACTCGTGCCCCGCGCCAACCCGCCCATGACCAGTGGAGTTCAGTTTTGCGATTCCGCCATTTTAGAACATCACCCTATTTCCCTTCCTAGTTTATCAGTATATATGATATACCGTTATCTTCGTAACTGTTTGTTCTATAATATTATCAAATAAAAACAGTAAAATACACTAAGAAATGCCATTATGTGAGTGAGAATATGCTGCCTCAATATAATTATTAACTCTTCGCATTTAGATTTTGCGAGAAATTTTAGATGCTAGCGATAGAAAGAACGTTTCATTACTTTGCATGATTATATTTCGTTTTCTGAAAATGAATTACACCAGGCCTAAATTAGCGTAACTAATAAATAACATCCTGCGATCGGCAATAAAAAAGTTTCCATGAATAAGTAGACTATGGCATATCAGTAGAAATGATACTGAATGATAAATGATACTTCGTGAATGTTTGTTCTATAAATTATT
>JACEEZ010007639.1:0-5000 GCA_016584305.1 Chionoecetes opilio
CGGTTTTAATAGGTGGGGGAAGGGCAGGCAAGTCGCTTGCGGAGACGGTTGAGGTGAATTCAAGGGTGCCACACATTGGGATTTTGTCCCAAGATTTAGACGGGATTATTCATGTATTTATGCAGTCGTTTATCTGAAGGTAAGCATAGGTTCCGTTGTACCGTACCTTGATATAAACCACTGAATAAATACTTGAATAATCCCTTCAAAAGTCCCAAGATAGACACAAAATATCCCAACGCCAAGACCTACATCCCAAGATCTTTTGGCAAATACCAAGGATTGGTAAATATCTGCGTACATCGTAATGAGGCAGATGGTGGTGTGTGTTATCGAGAGCTGACATCAAGGCGTATATGTGACACAATAAGTAGACTTTTACGAATGTCGGCCTGGTTTTTGTATGCAATTGAAAACTGCGGTTTCGGTTTCGCAGTAGCTCAGCAGAGCCTTCAGGAAGGCTTGCCACAGCCCACGGGTTAACTGGATGGACTATGACAAGGAATTCCTGAATAAGAATTGAAGAAGGTAGTCTATAAAGAGTGTTGACCAAGAAATTAATGAAGGCGTGGAATGAAATCAAATTTAAGGAACATCTACAAGAAATAAAGATTTATAAATATATATAAAAGACGACGTATACAAAAGATGGAAACGTGATATAGAAAGATATATTATAATAGAAAATAATCAGTATTAAGATACACATCATTCAGGAGGAAACTGCATACATGGAAATGAATAAGGTAAACAAGAAGGAGGAAAAGAACCATGAGTGACAGAGAAACACAAAAACACAAATCAACAAAATATAATTATAAAACACAACTAAAACACACACACCCACCCACACACAAACACACACACACAGACACACACACAAACACATACACAAACACACACATCGCACACAACACACACACCACACACACACACACACACACACACACACACACACACACGTACACACACACACACACACACACACACTTACACAACACACCACACACACATACACACACACACAACACACACACACACACACACACACCACACACACACCACACACACACACACACACACACACACACACACACACACACACACAACACACACACACACACACACACACACACACACACACCACACACACACACACACACACACACACACACACACACACACACACAACACACACACCACACACACACACACACACACACACACACCACAACACACACACACACACACACCAACACACACACACTAACACACACCCTCATGAAACAAAGGAACACCCATGATCAAAAACACACAAAAACGAGAACAAAAGTCTCATTACAGCAAAACAAACACCATAAAAAAAAGACCACAACAACAACAAAACAACAGGGATATATGAGAAGGTGAGACAGCGATACAGGTGAATATATGAGGGAGAAAAAATGGAAACAAACTAAAACACATCCAGAAATAAAGATAGATAGCTATTGGTTAATTAATAATAATTAATTAATCATGGGAACACTCGTTGGAAGGAGCGCCGAATCGCCAATCCTGAAGAGCATCCTACCATCCTACTCCGACCTGTATAGTCTACTACTCTTAAAAGTTCAAATATGGGGACCAATAATGGCCCAGATCTAACTCCAAGCTGTACACTCTTCAAAGTTCCAAGATACATGACTAACCATGGTCCAGATCTACTCCAAGCTTCTATTACCCGTAAAAGTTCCAAGAATGATTGACCAACCACATCTATAGGATTCCTTTACTCCAAGCTGTTCTACTACTAAACCTTAACAGTTGCAAGATAATGACTGACAAATATGGCCAGATTCCAATATGATGCACCTATCAATTATCCGATCCACTCCCACATATTTGTTTTATACGGAGATAATAAATTATTATCCCTGAACCTGCGGGAGCAAATCAATTTGTTTAGGGGCCACCAGTGCGGGATGTGATATAAACAGATCATACAGAATTGGATGCAAATCACATCAACATCAAGGTTGTAGAATCTGCATCCGTCTATATCTGAATATTTAAAAAACCCAAACGTATTTTGGGTTGAGGTATGGTTGTTGGTTTGAGTTGAAATAGCTGGGGCGATGGGCACAAGTCGCTTGAGAGAGACGGTTTTGAGGTGGAATTCAAGGTGCCACACATGGGATTTTGTCCACTCAAGATTTAAGACGGATTATTCTGTATTTATTCAGCTCGGGTTTATTCTGAAGTAAGCATATGTTCCGGTTGTAAGTCTCGTACCTTATATAAATCCACTGTGTGAATAAATACTTGAAATAATCCTTCAAAAGCCAAAGATAGACACAAAATATCCCAACGCCAAGACCTACATCCCAAGATCTGTTGCAATAACCAAGGATTGGTAAATATCTGCGCATCACGTAATGATGCAGATGTGGGTGTTATCGAGAGCTGACATGCAGGCGTATATGTGACCTCAATAAGTGTACTTTTACGAATGTCGCCCTGTTTTTTTGTATGCAATTGAAAAACTGCGTGGTTCGTGGTTTTCGCAGTAGCTCAGCAGAGCCTTCCAGGAGGCTGCCACAGCCCCAGGGTTTACTGGATGGACTATGACAAGGCATCTGAATAAGAATTGAAGAATCGTAGTCTATAAAGATGGTTGACCAAGAAAGTTATGAAGGCGTGGAATGAAATCAATTTAAGGAACATCTACAATAAATAAGATTTATAAGTATTATAAAAGAACGCGACGTATACAAAAGATGGAAACGTGATATAGAAAGGAATATTATAATGAAAATAATATCAGTATTAAGATACACATCATTCAGGAGGATAACTGCATACATGGAATGATAAGGTAACAAGAAGGAGGAAAGTAACCATGAGTGACAGAGAAACACAAAAAACACAAAATCAACAAAATACTAATTTAATAAACCACAACTAAAACCACACACCCACCCACACACAAACACACACACACAGACACACAAAACAACACATACACAAACACGACACATCGCACACAACACACACACCACACGCACACACACACACACACACACACACACACACACACACATCCACACTACACACACACCACAAATACACACCTTACACACACACACACACACACACACATACACATCACCACACACACACACCACACACACACACACACACACACACACCACACACACCACCCACACACACACACACACGTGAACACCCACACAGCACACACACACTTTACACAAAAAACCACCACACACATAACACACACCACACACACACCACCCACACACACACACTGCAACCACACACACACAACACACATCACACACACACACCATCACACAGCACACACGCACGACACACACACACACACACACACACACACACACCACACACACACACAAACACTCCACACACAAACACACACACACACACATACACACACCACCCACACACTAACAACACCCTCATGAAACAAGAACACCCGATGATCACAGAACAACACAAAAACGAGAACAAGTCTCATCACAGCAAAACAAACACCATAAAAAAAGACCACAACAACAACAAAACAACAGGATATATGACAAGGTGGACAGCGATCAGGTGATTATATGAGGGGAGTCAAAATGGAAACAAAACTAAAACACATCCAAAACTAAAGATAGATAGCTATTTGTTATTAATAATAATTAATTTAATCATGGGGAACACTGTTGGAGGAGCGCCCGCATCGCCCCCCATCCTGAAGAGCTACCTACCATCCTACTCAGACTCTGTATAGTCTATACTACTCTTAAAAGTTTCAATATGGGGACCAATAATGGCCAGATCTAACTCCAGGCTGTACACTCTTAAAAGTTCCAAGATGAATGTACGCAACGCCTGGGTCCAGACATCTAACGCCAAGCTCTATTACCCGTAAAAGTTTCCAAGATGATTGACCAACCACGTCTAACGTGATCTTACCTCCAAGCTGTTCTCCCCTTAAAAGTTGCAAGATATGCGGACACAACCTTGGACCAGATTCCAATAATGAGCACCTAGCAATGACCAAGATCCAACTTCACATATTTGTTTTATACTGAGGATAATAATTATTATCCCTGAACTTTTTGGCGGGAGCAAAATCACTTTTTTTTAGTGCCACCAGTGGCTGAAGTGTTAGAAAAACAGGCTCATTACAGAATTGGATGTCAAATCACATCAACATCCAGGTTGTAGAAATCTCATCCGGAATATATCTAATTTTAACCCAAGACGTATTGGGTTAGGTATGGTTATTGTGGTTGGATGAAATAGTCCTGGGGGCGAAAGGCAGCAAGTCGCTTGCGAGAGAAGACGGTTGAGGTGATTCCAAGGGTGCCACGACATTGGGGTTTTGTCCGCAATATTTAGACGTGGATTATTCATGTATTTATGCAGTCGTTTTTATCTGAAGGTAAGCATCGGTTCCGTTGTACCGTACCTTTTGATAATACCACTGAATAAATACTTGAATAATCCCTGCAAACGTCCAGATGACACAAATATCCAACGCCAAGACGCTACATCCCAAGATCCTTTTGGCAAATATACCAAGGATTGGTAAATATCTGGGCCGTACATCGTATTAGGGCAATGGTGGTGTACATGTTATCGAGAGCTGACATCAAGGCGTATATGTGACAACAATAAGTAGACCTTTTACGAATGTCGGCCTGGTTTTTGTATGCAATTGAAACTGCGGTTCGGTTTTGTCCGGCAGTATCTCAGCAAGCCTTCAGGAGGCTACACAGCCCCACGGGTTAAACTGATGGACTCTGACAATGATTCCTGTATAAGAATTGACAGAAGGTAGTCTATAAAGAGTGTTGACCAAAGAAATTATAAGTTAATGCAGGCGTGGATGAAAATCAAATTTAAGGAAACATCTACGAAATAAGATTTATAAATATATATAAAAGAGACGTATACAAAAGATGGAAACTGTGACATATAAATAT
>JACEEZ010007639.1:7500-12500 GCA_016584305.1 Chionoecetes opilio
CACACCACACACAACTCACACACACAACTCACACACACCACACACACACACACACACATACCACACACACACACACCACACACACGACACACACACACCACGTACACCACACACACAATACCAAATACTTACACACCCATCCAAACACCACACAGCATACACACGACCCCCAACCCGCACAACACACCACACACACACCACACACAACTCACACCACAAACTCAACAACACACACCACACACACACACACCACACACACACCCATCACACACACGACTACACACAACACCCACACGACACACACACAACGACACCCACACACACACACTCACACACTACACACACACTAGCGAACACACACCCTCATGAAACAAAGGAACACCCGATGAATCAAAACACACAAAAATGAGAACAAAAGTCTCATTACAGCAGAACAAACGACCACACACCACACACACACACAATCCCCACCAAAACCCACACACACACCACACATACCCACACACACAACACACACACACACACACACACACACATACACACACACACACACACCACACACACACACACACACACACACACACACACACACACACACACACACACTAACACACACCCTCATGAACCAAAGGAGCATCCGATGATCATAAAACACACAAAAACGAGAACAAAAAGTCTCATTACACCAAAAACAAACACCATAAAAAAAAGACACAAACAACAAACAACAGGGCATATATGAGAAAGGTGAGACAGGCGATTTACAGGTGAATCTATGAGGAGGAGAAAAAAATGGAAACAAAACTACAACACATCTAGAATAAGATAGATAGCTAATGGTTAATAATAAATATTAATTAACATGGGAACATGTGGAGGGAGCCGCCGCATTCGCCAATCCTGAAGAGCCATCCTACATTCCTTCTCGAACCTGTATAGTTCTTAATTATACTCTTAAAAGTTCAATTATGGGGTACAATAACGCCCGATCTAACTCCAAGCTGTACAACTCTAAAAGCTTCCAAGATGAATGACCAACCTATGGGCAGCTTAACTCAAAGCTCTATTACCGTTAAAAGTTCCAAGAAGATGATTGACCAACCACATTCTAAGGATCCATACCCCAAGCTGTTTCTACCCTTAAAAGGTTGGAAGATAATGGACGGACAATATGCAGACCATGATTCCCAATATGATGCACCTATCAATGACCAGATCAAATCCCACCATATTTGTTTTATACTGGAGGATAATATTCTTATCCTGAAAATGCTGGAGCAAATCAATTTTAGGCACCAGTGCGGGGGGAATGTGAGGAAAAACAGGTGGATCATTACAGAATTGGAGACAAATCACATCAACATCAAGTTGTTGAAATCTGCCATCCGGAAATTATATTAATTTTAACCCAAACGTATTGGGTTGAGGTCATGGTTGTGGTTGGGTTGAAATAGCTGGGGCGCAAGGGCAGCAAGCGCTTGCGAGAGACGGTTGAGGGAATTCAAGGGTTCCACACATTGGGATTTGTCCCAAGATTTAGACGGCGATTATTCATGTTATTGTATTGCAGTCGTTTATCGAAGGTAAGCATAGGTACGTTTGTACCGTACCTTGATATAAACCACCGGAATAAAATACTTGAATAACCCTTCAAAAGTCACAAGATAGACACAAAAGCATCCAACGCCAAGACCTACATCCCAAGATTCTTTGGCAAATAACAAGGATTGGTAAATAATCTGCGCCTACAAGCGTAATGAGGCACCGATGGTGGTGTGTTGTATCGAGAACTGACATCCAAGGCGTAATGTGACACAATAAGTAGACTTTTACGAATGTCGGCCTGGTTTTTGTATGCATTGGAAAACTGCGGTTTCGGTTTCGCAGTAGCCCTCAGCAGAGCCTTCAGGGAAGGCTTGCCACAGCCACGGGAATGGACTGGACTATGACAAGGAATCCTGAATAAGAATTGAAGAAGGTAGTCTATAAGATGTTGACCAAGAAAGTATGAAGGGCGTGGAATGAAAATCAAATTAAGGAACATCTCACAAGAAATAAAGATTTATAAATATATATAACAGACGAGTATACAAAGATGAAGACTGATATAGAAAGATATATTATACTAGAAAATAATCCAGTATTAAGATACACATCATTCAGAGGAAACTGCATACATGGAAATGAATAAGGTAAACAAGAAGGAGGACAAGAACCATGCGTGACAGAGAAACACAAAAACACAAATAAAAATAATCATTCTTAAAACAAACTAAAACACACACACCACCACACACAAACCCCCCCCCCCGCCCCCCCCCCCCACTCCCAAAAACACCACCACATCGCACACAACACACACACACACACACACACACACACACACACACACACACACAAACACACACCAACCCCCGTACACACACACACATACACGACACTTAACACAAAACACACACACACACATACACACACACACACACACACACACCCACACACACAAACACACACACACACAACACCCCCACACCACACTGGAACACACACACACACACACACACTTACACCCCCCACACAAAACACACACACACATACACACACCACACACACACACACCCACCCACACACCACACGACACACACACACACAAACACACACACACACACACACACACCACACACACACACACACACACGCACATACACACACACACACACACACACACACACACACACACACACACCCACCCACAACACCCACCACCAAACACAACAACACCACAACACACACACACACACACACAACACACACCTCATGAAACAAAGGTACACCCGATGATCAAAACCCCCCCAAAACGAGAACAAAGGTCTCATCACAGCAAAATCAAACACCATAAAAAAAAGACACAACAACATACAAAACAACAGGGATCTATGAGAAAGTGAGACAGCGATACAGGTGAATATATGAGGGAGTCCAAAAAATGGAACAAAAACTAAAACACATCCAAAAAATAAAGATGAGATAGCTAATTGTTAATTAATAAATATATTAATTAATCATGGGGAACACTCGTTGGAGGAGCGCCGCATCGCCATCCGAAGAGCATCCTACCATCCTACTCGACATGTATAGTCTACTACTCTGAAAAGTTCAAATATGGGGGGACCAATAATGGCCAGATCTAACTCAATGCTGTACAACTCTAAAAGTTCCAAGATGAATGACCAAACCATGGTCCAGATCTAACTCCAAAGCTCTATACCCGTAAAAGTTCCAAGAGTGCTGATTGACCAACACGTCTAAGGATCTTACTCCAAGCTGTTCTACCATGAAAAGTTGCAAGATAATGACGGACCAAATATGGACAAGATTCCAATATGATGCACCTGATCTACTGCAAGATCAACTCCCACATATTTGTTTTATTACTGGAAGGATCAATAATTTATTATCCCTGAAACTGCGGGAGCAAATCAATTAGTGCCACCAGTGCGGAATGTGAGAAAAACAGTTGATCATTACAGAATTGGATGCAAATCACATCAACATCAAGGTGTAGAAATCTGCATCCGCGGGGCCAATTATATCCTAATTTTAACACAAACGTATTGAGGTGAGGTATAGGTTGTGGTTGGAGTTGAAATGCTGGGGCGAAAGGCAGCACGTCGCTTGCGAGAGGACGGTTGAGGTGAATTCAAGGGTGCCACACATTGGGATTTTGTCCCAAAGATTTAGACGGGATATCATGTATTATGCAGTAGCTTATCTGAAGGTAAGCATAGGTTCGTTGTACCGTACTTGATATAAAACCACTGAATAAATACTGAAATAATCCCTTCAAACGTCCCAGATAGACACAAAATATCCCAAACGCCAAGACCTACATCCCAAGATCTTTGGCCAAATAACCAAGAGATGGTAAATATCTGCCGTACAGCGTAGTTAGGCCGATTGTGGTGTGGTATCGAGAGCTGACATCAAGGCGTATATGTGAACACAATAAGTAGATTTTAAGAAGGTCGGCCTGGTTTTTTTTATGCAATTGAAAACTGCGGTTTCGTTTGCCGGTACCCCTCAGCAGAGCAAACTTCAGGAAGGTTACCAAGCCACGGGTTAACTGGATGGACTACTGACAATGAATCCTGCTATAAGAATTGAAGAATGGTAGTCTATAAAGAGGTTGACCAAGAAATTAATGAAGGCGTGGAAGGAAATCAAATAAGAACATCTACAAGAAATAAAGACTTTAAAATATATATAAAGATGACGTATACAAAAGATGGAAACGTGACATAGAAAGATAATATTAAACTAAAATAGGAAAATAGTCAGTATTAAGATACACATCATTCAGAGGAAACTGATACATGAAATGAATAAGGTAAACAAGAAGAGAAAAGAACATGAGTGACAGAGAAACACAAAAACACAAATCAACAACTATAATTATAAAACAAAACGAAAACACACCACCCACCCACACACAAACACACCACACAAGACACAACACAAAATACACAAAACACACACATCGCAAACAACACACACACACACACCACACACACACCCACACACACACACAAACGTACATCCACCACACACACACAAACATTACACACACAAACACACACAACACATACCACACCACACACACCACACCCACACACACACACACACACACACACACACACACACACACACCACACACACACAAACTCACACACACACACACACACACACACACACCACACACCACACACACACACACACACACACACACACACACACAACACACACACACACACACACGCACACACACACACACACACAAACACACACACACACACACACACAACACACACACTAACACAAACCCTCATGAACAAGAAAGGAACACCCATGATCAAAAACACACAAACAGCTGGAGAACAAAAGGCTCATTACAGCAAAAAACAACCACCATAAAAAAAAGACCACAACAACAACAAAACAACAGG
>JACEEZ010007641.1:0-22587 GCA_016584305.1 Chionoecetes opilio
ACAAAAACCAACCACATAACTTAACTAAAGATCAAAAACTAGAACTGTCCGAAATAGGAACCTCGCCGACATGAAAAATTGGAACATCCGCCGACGTTGGCGAAAATTTCCCCTATCGGCGATAGTTCCAGGTACCATATCCACCCTTTCACCTCGTTTTGCAGACCTTAAAAACAGTAAAAGGGTTAAAAATACTTTAACCAACCCACTGGTCTGTTATACATCACAATTTTTACCAAATTCTCAAATTTTTTCTCCCGACGATAAAAAGAGGGGAACATTGCATATGTGTAGAATCAACAGGGACACTCTATCAGGCTTTTTTTGTTGTTTTTTTTCAGAAATAGTCATGTTTTTTTTTTAAAAATTCCCTCTATCAGGTGACAGGCGTGAAAAACAAACCCTTTATGAGCAAAATAATGATAATAAGCTTTTTGAGACTAATTTACTAAATTTGGGGTATTTCCATGACTTTAAATAATTTGTTTGTAAACAAAACACTTTAACCCCAACACCCTGATTAAGCGTGGAGATGATTGGTGTTGCGCAACACGAACCCCCTGGTGTTACCAGGGGCAAGGGCCTCGTGCTTACTAGTGCTTATAATATCTTGCCGAATACAGTTTTGCCATCTCTCGTAGGGGTCTATAACTTCGACCTCGTAACAGGGTATCGCGGGGAATTTGCTGAATCCGGCCCTTAGCTCGAAAGTGTAGATTAGCTCAAATTGGGGCACTTTTGTGTTAATTTGCCTGACTTCTCCTTGAAAAGAAACACCGTTTTGAAGAAAAAAACTTTATTTTTTTAAAACAACAAACTTAAAGCATGGGGCCCAAAAATCGCAGCAAAGCGTAAATCACAGCATCAAAAATTTTTTGGGTGTCTTGGCATGGGACTTGCAGAACACAAGGGGCCTCGACCTTGCCCTCCCTTGAGGGGGGCGAATGGGGGGTCGGGTGCGCTCCATCTTGGGGAAAAGGCGTTCTGCCTCTGCCGGGTCACTGGGATTGTAGCCAGCAACTGCAAGGATGGACATGTTTGGGTACTACTGCAGTAATCATGATCAAAGCTGACGGGATGGTCTCTCTGGTTGTTGTTCCCACTTGCGGCGCCCACATTTCATTTCAATTTGATGACGATGGGGGGGCCCAAAAAAAAACATGTCGAGTTACCTGACTGCCTTCTCCAATTTGATACATCTCCGTCGGCCCCATCAAATGCAGAATGCTGGCAGGGGCGGAAAATTTTAGCAGTTTTGCTGCTGCTTGGGGCCGAGCGCAGTCAAATCCGTCAAATTTCGTCGAGGACCAGAAGAAGACTTAAATACGATCCCAAAAACCCAAAAAGACGTATTTAGGGCCCCGGAGGCCCCTCCGTAGCTTATCGGCGTGTTTTAAATCGGGCCCAAAGGGAAAGTGTACGCCGATAGGAGCTGGGAATTTTTCGAGGGCTGCCCGGGCGGGCCGCGGGGAGCGGCCCGCCGTAGAGATATGACCTTTGCCGCTGTTAATTAACTGATTGAGGAATTTATGGTTATACTTTCTAAGTATATTGCAGATATAGGTCTTTTTTTAAGGGGTTTGCCAGCCCATTACCGATTGATAGACTAATGCCTTTTAAACATTTAAAAAAACTTTCTATATATGCAATTGTTTTTGAAAATTTAACCAGAAATTTCCTATTCGTTATCCAGAAATACGATAAAAGGGATCATAATTGAGGGAAATTGTTTATTTCATAAGACAAAACATTTTAGTTATTGGGTTTTTACTGCTGGTCGGGAAACACTGAACAACCACGTCGAAGGATTTGGTTGCGGGATCCACAAAAACTCCCCCATTGTGCGTTTTCCCACTAAATATTTCACTCCTGACACAAGCGGGCGGGGAAATTACAAAAAAACATGTGTACTGCATTATTTATATTTTTTTTTTCAGTCTATTTGTATAAGAAGAGCGAAAACTTTATAAAAAGTTCTCATTATGTTTCGACCGGTTTAAAGGGGTGACATTTAAAGGCCTTTTGGGGTTTTTTAACCCTTTGTAATGGCATCGTACGTCGGGCAGTTTAGTGCTTATACTGGGAAATAATTTAAAAAATATTCTATTCAAAATCATGATATTATCCATTTTAACTCCATCATCTACATATTCCTTATTAGTGTCCCTTGAGTATTGATTGTTCGAAAATTTTTTGGAAATTATTGAAAAAGGGAAAATATGTTTGTGTTATCCCAAAATTTTTTTCTGGGTTTAATAAAATTTTTTTTATTGATACTAGCTACCAATAGACTAACTGATAACCTTTTTCCTGAAAACTCCTTCCTATGTGTCTCATCTTTATTTTTGGTATCTCTGGGTTTTTCCTGTTTAAGCTGGCAATATTTAAAATAAACTAAATTATGATCATTTTAAAACTTTTAAAAAAACTTTATAAAAATTTTTAATAGTTTGAACGCCAAAAACACGGGTAACAGCCAAAAACTCGTCAGGGTTTCTCATTGATTTAGACTAATTTGGTGTTCTGAGTCCAAATATCACATTGTTTTTGCTCTATCAGGTCAACTTTTTGAGATACACCTACCCTACCTGACGAGCTATACTATCTAATTCAGGGGTTTTGATTAAATCATATTTTTCTTGAAGAATTTTCGAATTACAATGCACAGAACGAAAAAGGGAAAATTCCACAATTACCAATAAAATCAATACCTTCTCACCATTACTCCTTTCTAAATTTCTAAATTCAAATTCAAAAATTTCTTGCTGACACCACTGCTCTTTCTTTTTTTCTTTCTTTTATTTGATGGCTTCGGCGCGACGGTCATGCAGGAATAAACCCCACGTTTTCTGCTAATCTGCGACAATAACCCCTGTCAGGGACAGGAAGAAAATCACAGGATTTGTGAAGCGCGCCTACGGGGGGTTACTTTAAAGTCAAACTGGGTGACCAGATAAATCCTGGCACCGCCACGGGGGGGGGGGAAAACTGCGTGGGAAAACCTCCGGGGGGGACGAAGGGGGCGAAACTTCACGAATTTTGGATTTCCGATGGGTTTGGAGGGAGCCGTTTGACCATGCATCGGATTGTTACTTCTGCGCCATCAAAACTAATGGGATCAAACCGGGAAAAAATCGGGACAGCCTCCATACCCCGACCTTCCATCGCCCCCCCTCCCCTGGCTCCTGCGAAGAAATTCCTGTACCAGCTTCAAGAGCTTCCCGCGCGACGACGAGGGCCACCCTACAGACAGCGAGATTACAGAAAAGAGTATGAGCACAAATGTCCGCAGCCCTTTTCACATGTGAGCTTAATGTCTGGTTCGGGATCTCAGCTTGTCGAAACTTCCTCCCAGCTTTGGCCTCCAACTCAAAGAGAAAATCTACTTGGCAAGGACGCCGTTCACTTTTTTTCGTAGAAGGCATGAGGGCCCACTGGGGTACTTCTGCCCGGGGGAAAACCCCGTGTACTGCCCGGGTGTCGCCGGTCTTCTTTTTAAAAATCGCGCTCCTCAACGATCCGAAGATTGGCGACCCTTCATTGACACTGTAAGCGCTCTTTGAAGTGTGTGCTCCTCCACAACGGGGAAACCCTTCGCCCCATCCCTCTTGCGCACTCCACAACTCTCAAGAGAAATATGAAGCAGGGGTACGTGCTCGACAAAAACCAATTAACACACCAAAGGTCATCTGCGTCGATTGAAGATGGTGAACTTTCTATTGGGCACATCCGGGTTTACAAGTACCCTCTTTTTTTGCTGTGGGACGTCGGACGAGCCCAGCACTAGTAAAAAGAGTGGCCGGGGCGAGGCATTAGACCTGGGCGAGAAACATCATAAAAGAACCCCTTGTTTACCGGGAGAAGATTTGATCCCACCGCTCATTGAAACTTGGGTTTTAAAGAACAGTTCCGCGCGCTCTGGACAAAGGGTGGGAGTGCTTCAACTACCCGTGCCCACCCTTTTCCCGGCTGACCATTGAAAGCTGAAGGGCCCGGCATTTTCGTGGCCCCCCAATACGGCAGCTCATAAAGGACACAGATTCCAAAACTCATGAACACGCTAGAGTGCGCCCCGTGGGAAAACGTTTTTGGCAGGTGTTTAAAAACTTTTTGGGAAAACCCAAGGCGAAACCACGCCAACTCGTCAGCAGCTGATAGAAAGGGCCCTTCCAAAAACTCGGGTTTTGATGATATTAAGATGCACTTCCTTTCTCACACATGGGAAGTTTCCCCGAAAACCTTTGGGGGCGATGACGCGAGGGGGAAAGGTTCCCTCAGGACTGCGCCAAATGGGGGAGAGGCCGGGGGGGGTGGGACGCAGTCAGATGGCGGACTACTGCTGGTCGCTGAAAAGAGACAACCCGCACTGCTCACACCGGGAATCAAAAAACGCCGATTTTCCCTGAACTCTGAAATTTTGTGTCACTAAAGCTCATTCTTATACAAAATTTATAATTATGCTTTCAAATTTGGGACTAAAAAAAAACTGAATGAATTTGGATCCTGACTTTTATTTCTTGAGGAAAACGGGAAAAAAACATCAGGGGGTTTCTCACTGATGATCCGCAGAATTTTTTTTTTTTTCGAAAAATCGATTTTTTTTTAAATTTCTGTAGCAAAAAAAACCTGACCTAAATTGAGCAAAACCAAGGTCATTTTCGGACTCAGAGCATCAAAATTAGCCCTAATTCAGCTGGAAAACCCTGGACGATTTTCAAAACATATGTTTTTGTTACCCAGTGTAATAGTTATGGTACCAATATTGAGATACTATGTATATTACTGAGTTAATATATATAATATGAAATGAATATTTCCCACTTACAAATACGCACCAGTGGGCCTCCGGAGGATTGACGTCAAGTTGCCGCTGCTTGTCACGACTGATGTAATACTACATCAAGATAATCATATAACTGTTTTTTTCAAAATGTTTACACATAGAAATTTTAAATTTCTTCAAATTCTGTACTTTAAATTTTTCAACATATTTAAATTTTCCCGTCTGAAAATACACCAGCGGCCCTTCGGAGGGCTGGCGGAGGTAAATTTGCCGCCGGCGGCCGCCGTTCGCCGCTCTACAACCTACGTAGGCCCGCCGGTGATGGTTAGCTGGGATAATAGTCTTCCACGGAGTCGTCTAATCCCAGTGATGCGGCGGCTCTATAAACAGATCTCGAAGCTGTTCGCGGTTTCGCCAATGTGATCCCCAACAATTCTGCAACAGCTTTTGCATCCTCAAAGATCCTGGCAAATCGTTCGGATGATCGGAGTGAATCCAGCGATGCCAGCATGTCGTCAACACCACTTATCGCCTCTACCAAGTCAAGGCCTGCCGTTTGGAGCAAGGGCGTAGTTGGTAATATTATGCTGGATATGGTTTCCAGCACAAGCCCAATGATGGTTTCGGATCGGGAGATCGAATTGATCAATGTATGTGCTGTCTTTCTTGCCTCCGAGGATTGTCAGATTGTCATCTGTGACAAGCTTTCCATCACAAACCGCAGCAGACTACGGAAGCACAATAGATGTATGATGTTCAATAAATCGCGTGGTGCACAGTTTCGTCAGGTGAGATTTGGAGATCCGAGTATCATCACACTTTTCAATACAGGATTTCAGCAGGCCGCTCCTCTTTGCGCTGGATCGGAAACATGTGCACGATATTGTATCACTGACCACTTCTTGCGTATGTTTCACTGACGGTATGGTAATGGCTTTTGCAGCACTCAAGTTCAGGCAATGCATAGAACGTGAAGGTAGTGCGCATTCACTGCCTTCTCCATGAATCGCTGCGCTGCCCCAATGCGTTGGCTAGATAAGGCACTGGCGCCATCGTAGCCTTGACCAACACAATTCGAGAGGACCAATCCAAGCTCACTTACGGCCCGCAACAGTGCATCTCCAATGGCCTGTCCACTCAGTCGGACCTCACTGTCAGTGTCACCATCTTCCGCAGCTATGATGTCAGCGTAGATGTCGATAATCGCAATCGGGTCCTCGCAGCACCGCCAGTTGCCAGATTTGCTCAAAACATAGCGGATAACCACGACAAGTTGCTTACGGTGGTGGTGATCGGTCGTCTCGTCGGCAACAATCGCCCAGAATGTCGCCTTCTTGATGCGCCGCAGCACCTCCTGTTTTACTAGGTTACCTGCCGTAGATATGAGAGCGTTCTGAATATGTGGAGAATGGTAGGTCGCATTGTCTTTCGCTGTTCGTACGTGCTCCTGAAGCACCTTGTCTCCTGCTCTGATTCGGAACCGAAGCAATACGCGGAAGTTGCCGTCAATGTCCGGTGGTTCACTTCCATCTGCAGACACCGGGCCTAGCTCTCCACGATGAGCTCGGAATGCAATGTTTTGGCGCGCACATGTGAGGATGGTATCCACAAGGGGCTTAAGAATTTTTCGATATTGCTCGACTTCGCGTTTATGTGCCTCATCCAGGCTGCTGTGAATGTCCAGCTGAGTACGATCGATGATGACACGTTTTAAATCGTCCATTTCGATAACACTCCGCTGGTGGTAGTTGGTTTTGATGTTGCGTTAGCACGCCTTGTTTTCCGGTCAGGTCATCAAACTTCACCAGTGGGACCGAGACGAGCTTAACAGATTGTGGCTGGCCATAAATCCCACCAACTCGTGATCCAGCTGCAAACAATACGCAGGGAACACAGAATGCACCCTCCATCCCAGGGTATCGACTGACTGCAAGCCAGCTAAAGGCATCCAAATGGTGTGGAAGAAGTCTTCGGTGCCGTTCCACACCAGTCTTGCTCGCCTTGTCGGACTGCCGAACTGATGATGGGAAGTCACCAGCAGATGATGGGCGCCAGGGCTCCAAGAAACGGGCGATTACGATCCTCCTGTCTCAACTGACGTCCGACTGCGAGGCCAATATCGTTGAGCGGGACGGTTACAGCTGCGGCAGGGTCAGGAACGTCCTCTGGTGACACCGAGATGTCTTCAGCCTGCAGTGATACCGGCGGTGATGGAGAGACCGCAACAACAGTGGCCGCATCCGGTTGCTTGAAAAAGGACAACAGGGTTGCCTGACGCGGCTTCTTTGATGGAGGAGTTAGACATCATCTGAAACATAAGCAGAACAGAAACAATAATTAGCTACTCATGAAAATCTTATATATATATATATATCAATAAAACAAAGTAATAACCTTGTTAAAGAAAAAGAAACGAAAACCCCAAAAAAGCAGAAGAGTAAAGCACGTGCTAAGTATGTAAACAGTTGAATCAGCACGTGGTTTGCTTTCTTTCTCTTTTTTTTCTCCTTTTTTTTCGATCTTGATTGGGGGGGGCCTAGGCCCCCTAGGGCCCCTCCCCCCCTCTGTCTACGCCAGTGCGCTAGACTCACTTATTCTTAACCCTAGGGCTCCTGCTGCCCCATATCTCAAGAAGATTTTTTCATTGCTAACACGAGTAGGTGTTTTAAATGCATCTTTGGCACTAGTTTCTTCACCAAACCAGCCTGTCTGGCACCCTCGCCGGGTCACTGTAGACA
The DNA here is from genome assembly GCA_016584305.1 of Chionoecetes opilio. NCBI lineage: Eukaryota > Metazoa > Arthropoda > Malacostraca > Decapoda > Majidae > Chionoecetes > Chionoecetes opilio. The sequence goes on from JACEEZ010007641.1 coordinate 7,522, forward strand.
TTGAAAGACTTTCAATCCCAAAAAGTGCCTGGCTTCCCTAAGCTCTTCAGGATAATTTCATGACAAAATTGTCCAAGTAGCTACCCTCAACATCCAGCTGTTCATATGTACTGTTGATGGCAGCAAGTCTGGCTGCGGCTTGTTCATCCGTGATTACACCAAAGACATTCACAACAAGATACCTCACTCCGGGGTGCCCTGTTTGTGCGCGTGAATCGACACCTCCGCCGTGCGGCAGGAGTTAACCAGTCTGCTAACCCATTCACTTCCGGTATATGACTATCAATGAAATCATATAGACTATGGTTTATCAGTATATATGATATAATGTTATCTTCGTAAATATTTGTTCTATAATATTATTAAATAAAAAACAGTAAAACACGCTAAAGGAATGCCATTACGAGACTGAAGAAATATGCATGAACTTCTTATTCACTTCAACTCTTCGCCCTTTAAAACTTTGCAAGTCAACATTTACCATGAAACATATCAATAGAAGCGCAATTTTATTAGTTTTCCATTGATATATTTCGTTTTCTGATAAATTAATTAGAGCCATGCATAAATTAGGGTTAACTAAATAAATAAAATCATCAATCGGGTTAATTTTTCCAGATTGATGATGTTATTTTATTTAGTTTAACGCTAATTTATGCATGGTGCTAATTCATTTATCAGAAAACGAAATATATAAGTGAATAAATAACATCATCAATCGGGAAAATTACCCGATTGATGATGTTATTTATTTAGTTAACGGTAATGTATGCATGGTTATAATTCATTTATCAGAAAACGAAATATATCAATGGAAAGCTAATAAAATTGCGCTTCTATTGATATGTTTCATGGTAAATGTTGACTCGCAAAGTTTTAAATGGCGAAGAGTTGAAGTAAATATTCTTTGGTCATATGCAGCAAGTGAATGGGGCCAGCAGGCTGGTTTAACACCTGCCGCACGGCGGCGCCACCGTCGGCGGATAGCAGAAGTTGCATTGGAGGGACCGCGAGTGAGGTATCTTGTTGTTGAATGTCTTTGATTACACCTCTCCCAGCCAATACACAGATACCGTAGCTGCCAAACGCCTACCTGCCAATCTCTCCTCAACTCGGGCAGAGCTGTACGCCATACTTGAGGCTTTGCATGCTGTCACAGCTATACATAAGGATGTCTACATGTTTGTAGACAGTCAGGCTGCCTTGTATGAACTATTATCTACCTCACCCGCTGAATGTGATCTTGTAAATAAGTGTCTTGCTGCCGTTCGTACCCTTGAGAGGACTGGTGCCAGGGTCCATTTCACCTGGGTGCCTTAATTCCCATGTGGGTATTCCACTTAACGAAAGGGCAGATTGCCTTGCCCGGCAAACCCTTCAGGATGACTCAATGGACCCTGGCAAGGAATACACTCATACCCATGTTAAAAGTAGTGTTCAACAGCGTGTCACTATAGTAGCATAGATCGTCAGCTTAGATACTGCATGCTGTCGTAGCGGCAGCTCAAGTGGACTCCACTATGTAGGGGAAGGTGGGGTAAGACGGACCCATGGGGTAAGATGGAAACCCCCCCCTCTAACACCAACCAGGGCCAGAAGCCACAAAACACTTAAAGATCTTTTTTTGTCGTTAGTCCAACGACGGAACCCACAGCGCGGAAAAGTCGTCGGTTTCGTCGTTAACGTGCACACTGGCCAACGACTGCTCAAGACCGGTATTAGCAGAGATCGGAAGTCTCCAGGCATGCTCATTATTGCTTGGTATGCTATGAAATATCTTTTTTATAGGTGAATGTAGACATATGATTGCATTTGGATGGATATTATTCATATATATAAGTAAAGAGATGAAATACAAGGACTCATCTACGTCTGGCAGCGCGGCCTTCGGCAGCAGCAGCAGCAGCATGATGAAGCCCGTGAGGTGGATATCAACACCAACTTCACCAAGGGAGATAGATGTCTTTGGTAATATTTAGTAGGGGAGCGAGAACCCCTTGAGGAATCCTATGATCCCTGGTGATATCCTATGGTGCTATCACAGGCGTGGGAGCTGACTGTCTTCTTCAGGAAGGCATAGGTGAGGCGGATAACTGCGGGTTTTTTACCCAAACTTTTGAGTGTGGCGGCTGGAGCCGCCAGCTCCTCCGCCACTGTAGGTTTGGGCAGGATTAAACGTCTTATTACTCGTTATTATACAACTTAGTGATTATGGTGAGATGTTTAATATACTTGTCATTATCTAAATCAATGTAGCACCGTGTGTCACCTTAAATAAGGGTGATTTAAAGATGTTATGATGAGGTGACTGATGGCGAGGCAGAGTAACGGAGAGGTCTTGCCGCGGGGCCTCCCCATATCACAAATATTCACTATTTCAACCCACACACACACCTTCTACCACCAAAACACTAGCAACACAGGCTCCTTACTTAAACATCTTACTATCTGATACATTAAAACTCCTTAAAACGCAAGCATTCCGAATAAAACGAGAATAGTTTGGAGATGACGGGGAAAGAAGGGCGGGAGAGAGGCAGTCTGGGCATGCCATTCTTGCCCGGAAATATGTCTCGCTGACTTGTGATTGGTCGAGAAGTTTTAATAACTGTTTGTCATTGGCTGGTGACTGATGACGCGCTTGATGACGTCTTACTCGCCTTAGCCAGTCAGCGCCTTCCGACGCGTTAACGACCGAAAGGGAGGCTTTGTAGCTTTCGTCGTTAGGAAAAGAAGTTCGGAGAGATGGTCGTTCTGGCGCAACTACCTTTGTTGCTGGGTTCCTGCCCAGAAAGGGTGAGGTTTAGTTATTGGTCACGAGATGTCTCCGCGTCGGCAAACAACACGCCAGTGTTGACGCCTTGACGGCATCCTCCTCAGTTGCCTCTGTTCGTTCAGGAGGGCAGGTTGTGGGTCTAGTTTTCATGTGGTCATGAATTATTGTTACATACCGGTGGGAAAAAANCGGCTTCTTTGATAATTAACTATTAAATAAAAAAATATAATAAATCAAATAAAATATAATCAATCAAATATAACCTTGTTAAAGAAAAGAAACGAAAACCCCAAAAAAGCAGAGAGCAAAGCACGTGCTAATATGTAACAGTTGAATCAGCACGTGTTTGCTTTCTTTTCTCTTTTTTTTCTCCTTTTTTTTCGATCTTGATTGGGGGGGGGCCTAGGCCCCCTAGCCCCCCCCCCCCCCCCTCTGTCTACGCCAGTGCGCTAGACTCACTTATTCTTAACCCTAGGGCTCCTGCTGTCCCATATCTCAAGAAGATTTTTTCATTGCTAACACGAGTAGGTGTTTTAAATGCATCTTTGGCACTAGTTTCTTCACCAAACCAGCCTGTCTGGCACCCTCGCCGGGTCACTGTAGACATTGAAAGACTTTCAATCCCAAAAAGTGCCTGGCTTCCCTAAGCTCTTCAGGATAATTTCATGACAAAATTGTCCAAGTAGCTACCCTCACATCCAGGCTGTTCATATGTACTGTTGATGGCAGCAAGTCTGGCTGCGGCTTGTTCATCCGTGATTACACCAAAGACATTCAACAACAAGATACCTCACTCCGGGGTGCCCTGTTGTGCGCGTGAAATCGACCTCCGCCGTGCGGCAGGAGTTAACCAGTCTGCTAACCCATTCACTTGCGGTATATGACTATCAATGAAAATCATATAGACTATGGTTTATCAGTATATATGATATAATGTTATCTTCGTAAATATTTGTTCTATAATATTATCAAATAAAAAACAGTAAAACACGCTAAAGGAATGCCATTACGAGACTGAAGAAATATGCATGAACTTCTTATTCACTTCAACTCTTCGCCCTTTAAAACTTTGCAAGTCAACATTTACCATGAAACATATCAATAGAAGCGCAATTTTATTAGTTTTCCATTGATATATTTCGTTTTCTGATAAATGAATTATAACCATGAATACATTACCGTTAACTAAATAAATAACATCATCAATCGGGTAATTTTCCCGATTGATGATGTTATTTATTCACTTATATATTTCGTTTTCTGATAAATGAATTAGCACCATGCATAAATTAGCGTTAACTAAATAAATAACATCATCAATCTGGAAAATTACCCGATTGATGATTTTATTTATTTAGTTAACCCTAATTTATGCATGGCTCTAATTAATTTATCAGAAAACGAAATATATCAATGGAAAACTAATAAAATTGCGCTTCTATTGATATGTTTCATGGTAAATGTTGACTCGCAAAGTTTTAAATGGCGAAGAGTTGAAGTAAATATTCTTTGGTCATATGCAGCAAGTGAATGGGGCCAGCAGGCTGGTTTAACACCTGCCGCACGGCGGCGCCACCGTCGGCGGATAGCAGAAGTTGCATTGGAGGGACCGCGAGTGAGGTATCTTGTTGTTGAATGTCTTTGATTACACCTCTCCCAGCCAATACACAGATACCGTAGCTGCCAAACGCCTACCTGCCAATCTCTCCTCAACTCGGGCAGAGCTGTACGCCATACTTGAGGCTTTGCATGCTGTCACAGCTATACATAAGGATGTCTACATGTTTGTAGACAGTCAGGCTGCCTTGTATGAACTATTATCTACCTCACCCGCTGAATGTGATCTTGTAAATAAGTGTCTTGCTGCCGTTCGTACCCTTGAGAGGACTGGTGCCAGGGTCCATTTCACCTGGGTGCCTTAATTCCCATGTGGGTATTCCACTTAACGAAAGGGCAGATTGCCTTGCCCGGCAAACCCTTCAGGATGACTCAATGGACCCTGGCAAGGAATACACTCATACCCATGTTAAAAGTAGTGTTCAACAGCATGTCAATATAGTAGCATAGATCGTCAGCTTAGATACTGCATGCTGTCGTAGCGGCAGCTCAAGTGGACTCCACTATGTAGGGGAAGGTGGGGTAAGACGGACCCATGGGGTAAGATGGAAACCCCCCCCCTCTAACCCCCAAACCCAGGGCCAGAAGCCACAAAACACTTAAAGATCTTTTTTTGGTCGTTAGTCCAACGACGGAACCCACAGCGCGGAAAAGTCGTCGGTTTCGTCGTTAACGTGCACACTGGCCAACGACTGCTCAAGACCGGTATTAGCAGAGATCGGAAGTCTCCAGGCATGCTCATTATTACTTGGTATGCTATGAAATATCTTTTTTATAGGTGAATGTAGACATATGATTGCATTTGGATGGATATTATTCATATATATAAGTAAAGAGATGAAATACAAGGACTCATCTACGTCTGGCAGCGCGGCCTTCGGCAGCAGCAGCAGCAGCATGATGAAGCCCGTGAGGTGGATATCAACACCAACTTCACCAAGGGAGATAGATGTCTTTGGTAATATTTAGTAGGGGAGCGAGAACCCCTTGAGGAATCCTATGATCCCTGGTGATATCCTATGGTGCTATCACAGGCGTGGGAGCTGACTGTCTTCTTCAGGAAGGCATAGGTGAGGCGGATAACTGCGGGTTTTTACTCAAAACTTTTGAGTGTGGCGGCTGGAGCCGCCAGCTCCTCCGCCACTGTAGGTTTGGGCAGGATTAAACGTCTTATTACTCGTTATTATACAACTTAGTGATTATGGTGAGATGTTATATATACTTGTCATTATCTAAATCAATGTAGCACCGTGTGTCACCTTAAATAAGGGTGATTTAAAGATGTTATGATGAGGTGACTGATGGCGAGGCAGAGTAACGGAGAGGTCTTGCCGCGGGGCCTCCCCATATCACAAATATTCACTATTTCAACCCACACACACACCTTCTACCACCAAAACACTAGCAACACAGGCTCCTTACTTAAACATCTTACTATCTGATACATTAAAACTCCTTAAAACGCAAGCATTCCGAATAAAACGAGAATTAGTTTGAGATGACGGGGAAAGAAGGCGGGGAGAGGCAGTCTGGCATGCCATTCTTGCCCCGGAAATATGTCTCGCTGACTTGTGATTGGTCGAGAAGTTTTAATAACTGTTTGTCATTGGCTGGTGACTGATGACGCGCTTGATGACGTCTTTACTCGCCTTAGCCAGTCAGCGCCTTCCGACGCGTTAACGACCGAAAAGGGAGGCTTTGTAGCTTTCGTCGTTAGGAAAAGAAGTTCGGAGAGATGGTCGTTGCTGGCGCAACTACCTTTGTTGCTGGGTTCCTGCCCAGAAAGGGTGAGGTTTAGTTATTGGTCACGAGATGTCATCCGCGTCGGCAAACAGACACGCCAGTGTTGACGCCTTGACGGCATCCTCCTCAGTTGCCTCTGTTCGTTCAGGAGGGCAGTTTGTTTATTTATGTGGTGCTGAAGTTATTTTAACACGGTAAGAAGTTGGATTTTTTTCATTGAAATATTAGTTGTAATGACTTGCTATGTTTGTTGGATATACCCATGTGTGTGTACATGACAAATATGTGTCATAAATTGGTATACACAACTTTGAATACTTGGTAACTGTTTGTAAAATTAATATTAGATTATGTTGTAAAGCCGGCCACACACACACCGGCGCGGCCTGTCCGGCCGACGAAAAGGGGCGTAGCTAGAGGCGGCCGTTGTGTGTGTGGGGGTGTTTTTCATCCGGCGGGGCCTGTCGCAGCGGCCGGATGAAAATCAGTCTGCGCTTGAAAATTCCGTCCGGCGCGGCCTGCCGCCTGCGTGTGTGTGGGTGCCTTCCGGCGCGGCCCGCTCCTCGCTCGGCCAGATAATGACTAATTGTACCAGTTATAATTGTATTTATGATAATATAGGTATTATATATGACGTATTATATATAGTATGACGTATTATATATAAGTATTATATATGGCTGCACATGCTGCCATCAATAACAAGTCATTTTCGGACAGCGGATTCATGTTGTCACCACGGTGGTCCGACGTGTACTGTATATTTTCATGAGGCGGCCGGTGTGTGTGTGGGTCTCGTCCGGCGAACGATGCCTCGCCACTTTTTGTCGGCCGGACAGGCCGCGCCGGTGTGTGTGTGGCCGGCTTAAGACGGAACCCATGGTGTTCCGTCTTACCCCTCCACACCAAATATTTCAGAAACCATTAACATTTTCTTCTCTTTCTCTATATCTCTATCTCTCTTTGACATTTTATCTCCGGTGCAAGCAGACCACTACTTTCCTCCACACAGGATATTAATATCGATGAGACTAGTACTGTTACAACTGTGCAGACAAAGCCCACAAAGATCCTCGGTCTACGTGGGAAAAAAACAATTGGCATAACTGCAGAAAAAGGAATTCTAGCCACATCAGTTTGCTGTATGTCCGCTGGAGGCCAGTTTGTTCCGCCCTTCCTCATATTTCCAAAAGTTCGAATGAAGCAAGAACTGAAGGATGGCGCTTCCCCAGGAACTGGATTTGCATGCCACCCATCAGGATGGATGTAGCTTCCCATTTTTACCTAATGGTTTCGGCACTTTCTAGCCCACACCAAGCCATCAAAAGATGATCCAGCATTATTGATTATGGATGGACATATGACCCACGTGAAGCATCTTGATGTGATAAATCTTGCCAGGGACAATCATGTCAAGATTGTCATTTTGCCACCACAAATTGTAGTCACCGAATGCAACCATTGGATGTTTCCTTCATGAAACCACTGAATGCCTACTATGTGAAGGCTGTTGAAACATTCCTCAGAAACAATCCCGGCAGGCTGGTGACCATCTACAAATTAAGTGCATTGTTCGAAGAGGCCTATCTACAGACTGCTGTTCCAAACACAGCCATTAATGGCTTTAGAAAAAACGGAATTTGTCCATTGAATAGCCAGGTTTTTGACGAAACTGACTTTTTGCCTGCCCACCCGACGGATATTCCATTAAACAGTGAAGAGGACAAGGAAGATCCGGACGACCCAGTTGCCCCACCAATCATGGCCATGGTGGATGAACCTGAACTGCAAGGAGCCGAGCCGGAAAATGCACCTGTAGTTCCTAGATTTGTAATACCGAAAGTGGCACGGAGTCTGTTCAAACCAGGTAGTTCACCCCAGGACATAATTCCCTTGCCAAAGGTGGCCAACATTGAGCGAACGAAGACAACCAGACCCCAAGGGCGAGTTCTTGTTTTGACAGAATCCCCTTACATGACAATTTTAAGAGTCAGAAATTCATAAGAAAAAAGAAAAAGAGCTGGCTCTTGCACAGAAGCGCCAAGAGAGAGAATGTAAAAAGAAAGACAAACAAGCAACTACGACAAAAAAAATTTGACCTAACAAAATAATTACACAAAAGAACAAATAAAGCAAAGCAAGCGAAATCCTGGGCTCATGACAGCGACAGTGGTGAGGATGGAGATTCAACCACGTGCTTGTACTGCAATGACACATTTGGTAATTCTGTGAGAGGGGAAGGGTGGGTTTGTTGCGCCATGTGCAAGGGATGGGCACATGAGGAATGTGCAGGGATAGGGGATGACGAGGAAGAGGTTTTTATCTGAGAGTTGTGTGAGTAAGGTTCTGTTTATTCATGTTGAAGTTCAGGAGTAAGGGGACAACGAGGAAGAGGTTTTTGTGTATGGGATGTAGCAATAAAGAGCTGTTTCTTCATATTGTAGTTGTGGGGTAAGATGGACCCCTGGGGCCGGATTCAGCAAACTTACCAGCGATACCCTGTTACGAGGTCGAATTTACTAGACCGCTACGAGAGATGGCAAAACTGTATTCAGCAACGATATTGTAAGCACCTAGTAAGCTACGAGGTCCATTGCAGCTGGTAGCCACCAGAGGGGTCTGGTGTCGCGCAACAGCCAATCCTCTCCACGCTTACATCAGGCGTGTTAGGCTTACACGTGCTTTTGTTTACAAACAAATTGCACTTAAAATACATAGTATTTTAATCATGGATGTATCATACCTCCATAATTTTAGTAAATGATGCCTCAAGAGATCATTTATCATATGATACTTCATAAAGGATCGTTTTGCACGGCTGTTACCTACCATTTATTCATCTATTACAAAAAAACATGATAATTACTGAAAAACACGAATAATATGGCCTCATATGAATGTCCATGCGGGAATTTACACACATGATTCCTTGTCTTCTTATCTGCCATCGATGATTAAAGCCGTGTTTTTGTCGTCCAAGCACCGTCTTGGTACGAAGACCGTTTTTTGTCTTGATTGGTTTCTGCAACAAAAACCCAACAAGCTTGGTAGGAGCCGAAATAATAACACTGGTCGACACCAAAAATGGTTCTGAGTTCATTGTGTGTGGGTTGGAAAGCATTTTCGCTGCTGATTTCAAAAATGGCATTGCTTTTTCTCTAGCACATATAGTTTTTGAATATCGGCATTTTAAATTTTAATAGCTATTATAATTATATACGTCATAGACCACTGTATACCTGGACTGCGCACGAGACAGTGTTTTGAATTGCGGGGCTGCATAGGGGCCTGCGGGGCGCCCGACAAAGAGATATAGTGGTCTATGGACTATCATATAGACTGGTTTATCAGTATATATGATATATTGTAATCTTCGTAAATGTTTGTTCTATAATATTATCAAATAAAAAACAGTAAAACACGCTAAAGAAATGCCATTACGAGACTGAAGAAATATGCATGAACTTAATATTCACTTCAACTCTTCGCCATTTAAAACTTTGCGAGTCAACTTTTATCATGAAGGGTATCAATAGAAGCGCAATTTTATTAGCTTTCCATTGCTATATTTCGTTATCTGATAAATGAATTAGAACCATGCATAAATTAGGGTTAACTAAATAAATAAAATCATCAATCGGGTAATTTTCCCGATTGATGATGTTATTTATTTACTTATATATTTCGTTTTCTGATAAATGAATTAGTACCATGTATAAATTAGCGTTGACTAAATAAATAACCTCATCAATCGGGAAAATTACCCGATTAATGATTTTATTTATTTAGTTAACGCTAATTTATGCATGGTTCTAATTAATTTATCAGATAACGAAATATAGCAATGGAAAGTTAATATAATTGCACTTCTATTGATACCCTTCATGATAAAAGTTGACCCGCAAAATTTTAAATGGCGAAGAGTTAAGTGAATATTAAGTTCATGCATATTTCTTCATAGTCTCGTAATGACATTTCTTTACCGTGTTTTACTGGTTTTTTTTTTTTTAATATTATAGAACAAACATTTACGAAGATTACAGTATATCATATATACTGATAAACCAGTCTATATGATCCGTATATATATATATATGAATCCGAGCGGCCCTCCGATTACAGGCCCTTGTGCGACAGGCCGATATTCCGTGCGCAGTCCAGGTATACAGTGGTCTATGTATACGTATATATAATTATATAATTAATCGAAACAATCCCCCTACGTTAATATATATTACTCGTAATTAAATTCTGGTGTGCCTGCGCTTATTAGGCCTAGTATATCTGCAAAAATATACTAAATTATTTCCAATATACCGAAAATGTGCACACTTGGAAATATCGAAATATGGCCAATCCAGTAAATTTGACTTTATATATATATCTAGTATATAATATATATATATATATAGTATATTAATATATATATATTATAATATATATTATTATATATATATATATAATATATATAGCTATATATATATAATATATTATAGCTATAATCTCTATATTATATATATCTATATTAAATATTATATATATATTATATATATTCATTATATATAGTATATTATATATATTATATATATATATATATTATATATATATATATATATATATATATACTGTATTTGAACACACTCGAGATTTTTTGAGAGAAAATGCCTGTTCAGACAGTCAGATCTAGACTGTTCTTCAAGAACAGTCAGATCTCAATTGTATTCAAATTCATATATCAAACTTACCTAACACACAAAAGTACTCACCTGCTCCATAGTACATCAAAGTGTTTCTGTAGTTGCTCTTCGTTTTTAGAGCTTTACTTCACGTTTTACGTCCAGAATAGTCCCCTATATGTTGGGACTGAATCGTTCTTGTATCGGGTTTCCAATGGTGCAATGTCCTTGAAACGTTCCCCTTGCTATCACTAGGGCCGGATATTATGCACTAAAAACCATGAAATATGCATGCAAATATGCACTAAAATGGACAAATATCACTAAAACAGGACCAATATGCATTATATGCACTAAAAAATGTCACTTTATGCATATAAGCTGTATAGATTTATGCACTTTATGCACAGCTGTCACTGGTGCTTCCAATATACAAAACGATACACTGTCTCAGTAGTAAACATCAAATTCCATTACATTGTATCTAGCACTTCATTTGTTCTTTGTACTTTCGGCCATTTCACAGCAGCTGAAAGATACTCCACACGCACACTGCTCCTGACTGAGCTGCAGCAGAACAGTCAGGGGGTTGGGGTTAACCCAGAAATACCAAGGACCGGCACCGACAGATTAAAGACGGACCTCCCACTTCACTAACACCTCACTCGCTCACCTCCCAGTACCACTTGTGCTCAGATGAATATTTTATCAAAATATGCGTTATATCAGTTTCTGAAATATGCATTATCATAGAAATCCGCAAAATTGCATTTGCATATGAATGCAATGCAAACTATCCGCCCTACTCATCAACTGACCGCGCCAAGATTCGTTGGGAAGAAATCAAGATGTGAATGGAAAAAGTGGATTTTGATGACATCCGAGCCCCAAGCGCACGGTAACTCTTCAACATGTCATTTACAAGTTCCTCATAATTCGATGCTCGAACATTACCTAGGTAGTTCTTTATAACAGCCAAAAAGCTCTTCCAAGCAGCTTTTTCCAGGGCAGTTAGGCTCTTTACAAAGTCATCATCATTGAGTAGTTGACGAATTTGAGGGCCATTGAAAACACCTGCCTTTACTTTGGCTTCAGATACAGTGCGTTCAAACTTTGCTAACAAATACTGAAAGCCAGCATCATTTTGATCCATGGCCTTCACAAAAATTTTTCATTAACCCAAGTTTCAGATGCAATGGAGGTAAGTACACCTTTTCACTGTCAACAAGAGGTTTGTTACTACAGTTGAACCTGCCAGGTGAGTCTTTCGGTCGTGCTGGCCATTCCTTTTGTTTGTAATGTTTGCTGTCCGCTCTAGAGTCCCACAAACAAAGAAAACACATGTGCTTAGTGTAACCTAACTGAGTCCTAGAAGCAGGAGATTACCTTCAGGTCCCCACACAGATTCCACTGATGTTCTTCATATTTAACAGCAGATAACAAAGTCTTCATAGTTTCATAAGTTTCACTCATTTCATGGCCATGCGCATTGGAAACACTCGGAAGCTTATTTCCTTTATGCAGAAGAACGGCCTTTAGCGTGTTTTTTCCTGAATCTATGAACAGCCGCCACTCACTCTTATCATAGTGTGAGACTCACAAAGTTGTTCCATGAGTGTGTCAACATCAAAGCAGTAACAGAGCTTTGTTCCATCTTGAAGAAGCTTGAAAGTTCTTTATGTCTACGACGAAACGTGGTGAAGAGAACTCCTTCTTGTAGCAAATTCCATTCCTTGAGACGAGATCCAAGGACTTCACTTTTCTCCTTGGGTAGATCTAGGTCCCTAGCAAGGTCATGTAGCATTTCCTGACTGATGAATTTGGGCTCTCTGTTGTCTGCCATTTCTTGAAAGTCTGTATCCATGGGATTATCCTCCTCGTTCGAATCTGATTCACTTATAGCACTTGCAATTGGAACATTTGGAACTGGGGGGAGATCAGGACCATGTGGCACAGGCCTGATGGCAGAAGGTACGTCAGGATACCTGATTTTAGCTAGCGTTTTTACTGAATTCCTTTCATGTTAGTGAGGCAGAAGTAGCAGTCAGTACTGTGATCCTTTTGTTCACGCCAAACCATTGGATGCCGAATGCCATGCCTGATGGCCGTTTGCCACGCATCCATTCATTCAAGTGGTTCACACAGGGGTTGCATGCTACGTGAGGGGCCCACTTCTTATCTTGATCACCTATACGGCACTTGAAGTAATGCAGATAAGCTGCTTTAACATTCTTTGTAAGAGGTTTCTTCAGACTGTCAGGGGTAAAAATTCCACATATGTAACAAAACTGTCCGATGTCATTCACACAGTTACGGCGCTCCACATCACAGCCCGGTACAAGGTACTATATACGGTAAACCAACTAAAATTAGGACTCCACTAAATCAAACACATCATATCTGCAAAGAAAATAAATGTTTAAACATATGTCAATAGCTGTACGATCAGTAGGTAAAATGTACTACACAGCCTGCTAACCCCTCGCCAATACGCAGCGCGCACACACCCTCCCCTGCTCACTGCCACAACCACACTGACTAAAAAACACTGCACTGCCCTAAATAGGCTTGAGAAAAGAAAAGATTAAGAGTTTAAATGAAAATTGGTGAAACCTATTTCTGCTGATTTTACCCATATTTTTTCATGAATTGCGTCTGGTTCTCAAAACTGGACGTGTAGAGTTAATTGAACATCAGATTCGAGTTCAGCAGGGTCGATTTACCTATAATCAGCTTCATATCCAGAATCATATCTTCGATTTTTTTTGTCAACCAGTGATATTTTATATAAGCAAAACATTGCAAACAATATCACATATCTCTCTCTCTCTCTCTCTCTCTCTCTCTCTCTCTCCCCCTCCCCTCTCTCTCTCTCTCTCTCTCTCTCTCTCTTCTCTCTCTCTCTCTCTCTCTCTCTCTCCTCCTCTCTCTCTCTCTCCTCCCCTCTCTCTCTCTCTCTCTCCCCTCTCTCTCTCTCCCCTCTCTCTCTCTCTCGCCTCTCTCTCTCCTCTCTCTCCTCTCCCCTCTCTCTCTCTCCTCTCTCTCTCTTCTCTCTCTCTCTCCCTCTCCTCTCTCTCTCTCTCTCTCTCTCTCTCTCTCTCTTTTCCCCCTCTCCCCCTCTCTCTCTCCTCTCTCTCTCTCTCTCTCTCTCTCTCTCTCTCTCTCTCTCCCCTCTCTCTCTCTCTCTTTTCCTCTCTCCCCATCTCTCTCTCTCTCTCTCTCTCTCTCTCTCTTCTCTCTCTCTCTCCCCTCCTTTTTTTTTCTTCTATTTTTTTCTTCTCCCTCCTCTTTCTTCTCCCTTTTCATCCTCCACACACACATCATAGCAAGTATGTGATATTATCGTGAATAACGAAACTTTTTTTTTCTGGTGAGTTTTGATATGTTTAGAATTAATCTGCTAACTGTTTCTGTCGCAAATCATTTTTTTTTTATATATATATAGTTAGGTTAGGTATAGGTTCGGTTAGGTTCAATTAGTTTTTTGTCATTTTTGTTCCAAATCACAAAAATATTATTTGCGACATAACTCGTTAGCAGATTAATTCAAAACATATCAAAACTCACCAGAAAAAAAAAGTTTCGTCCACCAAAGGAAGTAGTGTTCATCTGGAAATTTACCTTTTCTCTCTTTTTTTTTAAGATATCCCTCTCCCCCAGCAAGCTTGGGGCTGCTGGTAGGCAGGGTTTTCTGGTGAAGAGACAATATCCGAAGTGATTTACGAGTAAAGCAACGTACTAACCTCATCAAATAATATCCCAGCTAGGATAGAAACCATAAACTAGAAACCATATCTAGTACGTCCACTCAAAAAAACACAGAAACCATATCTAGTCCACCCAGCCCACCCCAAACAGGATTTTCACCATTAACCTCATCTAATGATCTCATCTCACCATTAACCTAATCTCACCGCCTACCCAAGAAGCTTATTAATTAACCTAACCTCACCGATTAACAGTGGCGGAACAAGGGGTGTAAAAACGGGGGGGCACCATAGTTTTCATATACTGCAGTGTATAGGCTATATATTAGGGTGCCAATAGCGCATATGGGTAAATTTAAAACTTGATCTTTTTGAACGGCCCTTGGTGGGATACTGTGCAGTAATGAGAAAACCTCTCATGCACAATTTGAAGCGAATCGGTTTATATTTAGAGGTGGCGCAAGCGAATTGAAACTGTACTATGTGTACTTGTGACTATACCTGTACCAAATGTGAAGGCTAGGGTTTTTTTTTAAATTTACCCCCA
>JACEEZ010007641.1:23011-79983 GCA_016584305.1 Chionoecetes opilio
GCTCGCAGAGCGTGTGGGGGCTATTCGTTCGTACACCGCCGCCAACACTGGGCCCTCGCCGGTGCCTGCACCCTGGAGCAAAGCGGTCGGCTTCTGCCCCTTTGCCTGCCGGCACCATGACACACGGTGCTGGGAGGCTTTAAATCGCTGGGTCGCGTCGGGCCCCTGAATGGGCGTCTTTAACCGTTAAAGGGGAAGGTGGCTTTCTCGCCAGAGCCAGCCGGAGCCGCCAACCCCCGACGAGGCCGCCCACCCTTCTAAAACAAGGGGGACACACTTCGCGGAGTGGGCCGCGCTGCAACACCCCACCCGCGGGAGACTAAAAGGAGATGCGGGAGCCTTCATCTCCTGCTGGGTGGCGAGGGCGACACCCCAAAGGGTGAAGTTCCGGGCACCGGGCCCAGCCCGCGCGCGCGGGATGGCGGTGCCATCACGCGGGAAATTCGTTTTCGCCCCCCCAACGGGGGGGAGTTGCTCGCCACGCAGTTGTCCGCCCCCCCGGGTTCCCTTCTTCGTCGCTGGGGTCTACGTGACCCGCTGGTTCGGGGCGCCCCGTGGCCCCCTTCGCCCGGCGAAGATTTGAAACGGGGCGCCGACCTCCGCGACTTCCACACCTGAGATGGCAAGGCGGGGGTGAAACCTTTTCTCCCGGCACTTCTGGTACCGGAAAGCACTGGTTCCAGGCCTCTTCGACCACCGCTTGCCAACCCCGAGAAAACGCTGGGGGAACGTGCAGGGGGAAAAAAGGATCGGGGAACCCCAAAGCCATCACCGTCCCCGACCCCGCCCGCCTCGTCCAGCTAGCGTGTTCGGAGCCAGGCATTCGGGGCGTCCCCGACCCTCGGAGCGGAGAGGGCGGTCCTCTCGAAGGAGCCGGTGGAGTGGCCGAGTGACACGGGGTTCGTCACGGCGTCTCGGCGCGTCGCGAGCCTACACGTCACCAACGACACGGCGGAGCGAGGGGTGGCGCTGTTCCAGTCCTTCAACCTCAGCCTGACGAAGAACGAGGATCGGCGCCAATTCCTCTTGCAGGTCGTCGAGAGGCACCGTCGACAACAGCCAGGAACATCGAAGGCTTCCCTTCCCCGGCCAAGCGGAAGACAATGAGTGGCTTGGGCAACCATGATACCCCCCGCCCCTAGAGGGGCTAATACTCGCTTTGAAGAGCGAGGGGGACCAGCAGCCCAGCTGGAGGAAGGGGAGGTCTCAAAAGGCTTCAATATTGCCAACAAACACCCCAGAGACGATGTCCTTCCTTGTAGTCCCTATCGGAGTCGATAGGGGGAACAATCAATCGACTTGCGCCACCTTTAAATATACTTCGATTGCGCTCAAATTTTATACACGTTGTTTTCTCACCACCCCACAGTATTCCACTAAGGGCCGTTCAAAAAATCCAACTGTCGTTTTTTATTGGCACCCTACTATATATATATACTAGCCGCAAAGCCGCCCTCCGGGCGGACTTTTTGGCTAGCTCCTGCGGAGGGCTATTGGTGGGCCTTCGGCCCACCAAACATGGACTCTCCAGATAGCCCCTTCTAACTTTCCTGAAATCATGGATGTAGAAATGTATGTATTTCCCCCACCCATTCACTCACCCATTACCCATCACCCCCCACCCATTCACTCACCCATTACCCATCACCCCCCACCCATTCACTTACCCATTACCCATCACCCCCGACCCATTCACTCACCCATTACCAATCACCCCCCACCCATTCACTCACCCATTACCCATCACCACACACCCATTCACTCACCCATTACCCATCACCCCTCACCCATTCACTCACCCATTACCCATCACCCCCCACCCATTCACTCACCCATTACCCATCACCACACACCCATTCACTCACCCATTACCCATCACCCCCCACCTATTCCCTCACCCATCACCCATCACCCCCAACCCATCATCCCCCACCCATTCACTCACCCATCACCCCACACCCATTACCCATCACCCCACCCATTCACTCACCCATTACCCATCACCCTACATCAAGGCTTCCTCAATTAGAGAGAACTGCAACTCCGAAATGCCAGTGGTCGCTGGTAGTTTCAACTCACAATTTGGTGAAAAGTTGGTCAACTTGAAAGAAAAATATGGGCTTATTCCACTGCACTTAAAACACACAAGTATAATATTAAGAACGATTTTCTTCTATATGTATATTGTATAGAAGCCTGATTCTGTAAAACATTGTATATAACCAAATAACCAAGTAGGTTATAGTTGAGGAGGCGAGGTAAATGCTACTCTATGATATTATATAGTCAATAACGAAGTAAGTTAGAAGTAAGTAGTTAATAAGAAGTTATCTATACCTAGGCAGTCATATTTTCCTGTTATTATTGTGTATCAATCAGATAGAAAGCCTAGAAGTGCAATGAGTCGACGCGTGAAGTGGCAATGTTTTGATTCAATCTCCCCGCCACAATCTCCCCGCCCACCACTTCCCGCCGCGGCACGTCGCCTCCACAATTATAACCTACATTGTCGCAGCAACAAGCCGATTTCGGCATTCTTTATTCTTCGTTTTTCCAAGGCATTGCTTATTGTATTTTGACAAGCGTTTGCCAGACGCAGCAGTACTGTCTTAGAAAACAGTGTGAACATCGCCCAAATTTTACATGCCACAATATACATGTAAAAAATCTATTAAGCTTTGCTACTCGAGGCGAGTGATTTGCATTAAATTGCTATTATAGAACGTTCCATCGTAATGCATGTCATCCATATAATTAGTAGAACAACAGAAGAACTATATTTTTTGGTATTCAGATGCGGTGCATCAATATTTATCGCGAAATTAATTTATGAAAAATATTAGTCGCGGAGCCAAAACACAGTAGACCAACCTTTGAGTTAAAACTGCCAGCGACCACTGGCATTTTTTCGAGTTGCAGTTCTCTCTAATTCTCGCAACCCACTTTTGTTTTCCACAATTCTCGCTAATAGGCTGCTAAAAAAAAAAAAAAAAAAAAAAGTGATCAGATCATCTCATAAGGGGTTTATGACCTCCCCTGGTCAACCTGTTTCCCAAAAATGTCCCATATGAGGTGTTTGCGCCACGGAGGGCGGAACCTATACCACACACACACACACACACAGACAGACAGACAGACAGACAGACACACTTTCGCTTTATTATTATAGAAGATATATATATATATATAATATATATATATATATATATATATATTATATATATATAAAATATATATATATATATATATATATATTATATATATATGTAATGGCTAGACATTTTATAGGCTTTCAAGTCCTCGTATCCCCATTATTTGCGCTTGGCCCCAGGCTGTTGTCCCGCTGGCGGATGCCAGTTAAGGTTTTTCTGGTGGCGGGAAAGGATTCCGGGTCTGTGGGAGGGGTTTTAGGCTCATATTTTGCCTCCCCACGAGTAGCAGGGTGCGCTAGAAGAGACACCCGAAGTAAATTGCATGTGGTGGCTGATAGGAATTCAGGCTGCATAATAAGAAACAGGGTATAGAAAATATGTTTAGATGAGCCGAAGTGGCAACGCGCCACCAGCCGCCATCTTGGACGTTTCCAGGTCGGCCTGGGTCGCACACTCTGTTACGGTCACGGCCACGACTACACCTCCCCCAGCCGAGGACGTCTTCTGGACCTCTCGCCACCTCCTTCCAGTTCCCCGCTTTTTTGTCTGGTGCTTGATTCCTGCTAACAGGGACGCAGGGCGAAGTCATACCGCGAGGAGAAGGAAGGGCTTGGTAGAGGCGACGCAAGCTGGGCGGAAGGAGGAGTCGCTAGACAGAAGTCGACCACGTGTGTGCCACGACAAATTGACCACAGGTTACAGGTTCTTTAATCAAATCCATACCCCTTATATCTATTCCCGCCAGATACCAGACAGTAGGTTATCGTAGGCGATGTAGGAAGATATTTAGGCGTGATTGAGTGGATGAATCGTGTTGGGGGTGCTATTTTTTTTTATTGTGTAGATCTTGTAAATAAACAAAAGATAATTTGTTTACCAAGTGTTTATTGTTTACCCCCTGTATGTAGTCCTGGACTGAATAGCTTCAAGTGAGTCAAAACAAGAACCAAAGGTGATTTAATTTATTGAAGGTAAGGAATTTCTAAGTACATAAAACCCCAGTAAAAATCTAAACCTTTACAAGTGGACCCCACACAGGGACTCTTTCTTGCTAGTCCAGGATACCAGGTATTTATCAAGACAGCAAATAGCCCCGCAGCATGAGTGTTCAGAATATAAGGAAGAGGCGGAGTCGATAGGCTACGTGGAGCAAAAGAAATACAAGAGTAGGGTCTCAGTAGGCACCGAGATGAAAAGAGGAGAGGCAGCAATTGCGAGAGTACGAAGAAGGAATTGAAGCTCATGGAGACACAGAGAGTGGAGCAAGTACAACAAATAGAGGAGAGGGAGAAAGGCCCCGCGGCATGAAAGGAGGTTGAGAGAGAGAGAGGAGAGGGAGAAAGCCGCGAGCACGGGGAAAGGGGAGAGGAAAGGGAAAGGGGTTTGAGAGAGAGACAGGAGAGGGAAGAGAGCGAGAGAGAGAGTGGGAGCAAGAGAGGGAAACATAGGCAGCAAGAGAGGGAACATGAGTTGGAAGTGTTACGAGTAAGTAACAACGGGGGAAGAGCGCCGACAGTTATGAACCGGCCTAAAGTAAAACTTCCGATGTCAAAGAAAGCGATAGGATTGAACTTCCATAGGAAGTTCGATGATGTGGCACAGACCTTTTTTGGGAAAATGACGAGATCACGCGTAGACTTCAGTTTACGACCTTGTTTGAGGGGAAGGCACTCGAGGTTCTCTATAGACTGGATAAACAAGCCCTGACTATGGTCAGATGAAACATGCCCTCTTAAAGGATATGGGCTGGAGCACTGAGTGCCTTAAGCAGCAGTATTTTGAAGCTCAGCTGCCAGGAGAACGAAACTGCCTCACAGTTCGCCGTGAGAATCGCCGGGAATTTGCGAGACTGGCGCGAAAGTGATGGAGCTGAGGAGACTGTCGAGGCAAACAAGATTTAATTCTGCGCGCTCAATTCTTAAAGTCATGCCCGGAAGCGCTAATTTGCGATGTTTAAAATTGATCGGGTCAAACAGTTGCCTGAAATGGGTAGAGTCGCCGATGCGTATTTTGAGGCATATGCGGAAAAGGTGAGCCACCGAAAAGTAGTTTGGGTCGAGGCTGCAGATACGCCAAGGGAAGACGATAGCTCGCCACGACGGGGTACGGCGACGCCAGCCGTAAGACTGAGCCACATATAGTGCCCCGTTGTAAACCCTCGTCGCTTTCAGGCAAGCTTTAGGCCAGCACAAAGGGAAACTGGAGGCCGTGGAGTAAATCTCGAAGCGAGTAAAACCCGGGCGGCACAAAAATGCTGCGGCCGTTCACAAGGAGCCCCACTGCCCACTCCACAAGGAGTATACTGCACCAAAACCTGTACTCGTGATTTGCCGAGCCAAAAGGCCCGCGGGACGATATTCCACGGAGAAAGGTAGTTCGTCAGGTAAAGGCAACGGCCGTCATGCACGGCAAAGTTCGGGGATGAGGGAAAACATGGATTCTCCTGCGACTTTGAGAACAGCGAGGCTGTCAGGAGGGAGGTAGAGACAGATCCTTCACTCGAGAACGTGCGACGGCATTACTGCGAAGGAACGGTCAGAACAGTGCGCGGTAATTCTACGAAACTTTGTGAGCGAGATGGTAATTTATACCGCGAGTTCATAACTCCCCGGGGCCACGAGAGATTTCAATTCGTCGTGCCTGAAAAATATCGCTATGCCGTATTCGAGTTAGATCCTGCGATGCCCCAGGTGCCCACTCGAGCAGGAAGAAAACGTGGAAACGTATCGCCGAGAAATTTATTGGGGCCCGGCATGGGCCATGATTTGAGCAGATGGTGCATTCCTGCGAAGTGTGGGCCAAACACGAACGACAGCGACATAGAGCTGTATGAACCTCACGAGTACAATGAGGAACAGATGGGGGGTTTTGTAGGGTATAAGAGCCCACTCCCCTCAGAGTTTTGGGAAAGGACTCCAGGGCTGCGCCTTGATAGGCCACTTTAGGGGATCCTCCACGGCGGCATGTTAGCCTGGATTAAGAATTGCACGATTTCCACTAACATTTCCCTAGCATGGCACGGGTGCATGTATTTAGGAAATCATAGGCAGGTAGACGATTTGAATTTTTTTTAACACTATGTATACATACCATGTTACATTCACCCGTACCACCTACACTATGTATATACATACCCTACGCCACATAACACTTGTTGGTAATTAAATGTGACGCGTCTTGACGTCTAGATTGGGTCCCATACAGGGTTTGCCCAGAAACTTTGGGGGTTTTTATCCCCTGACTTTGAACTTAACGTACATGCGGGGTTTTTCCACTCATTGGTTACAAGCAAAACCCCTGTAAACGGTTTAAAGTACACACACCACAGAGTGTTGGATGTGTGACTGACTTATTTAGGGTCGGATCTAATGAATTAGATAATTTACATTTAACCTGCATGATGCTATAACATGTTCAGGTAGTCGGGAAATTCTTTCTGCGGAAATTTTTTTATCTAGGTGGGGCGAATGTAATGGCTAGACATTTTATAGGCATTCAAGTCCTCGTATCCCCATTATTTGCGCTTGGCGCCAGGCTGTTGTCCCCGCTGGCGGATGCCAGTTAATGTTTTTCTGGTGGCGGGAAAGGATTCCAGTCTGTGGGAGGGGTTTTAGGCTCATAGTTGCCTCCCCACGAGTAGCAGGGTGCGCTAGCAGAGACACCCGAAGTAAATTGCATGTGGTGGCTGATAGGAATTCAGGCATGCATAATAAGAAACAGGGTATAGAAAATATGTTTAGATGAGCCGAAGTGGCAACGCGCCACCAGCCGCCATCTTGGACGATCCAGGTCGGCCTGGGTCGCACACTCTGTTACAGGTCACGGCCACGACTACACCTCCCCCAGCCGAGGACGTCTTCTGGACCTCTCGCCACCTCCTTCCAGTTCCCCGCGTGTCTGGTGCTTGATTCCTGCTAACAGACGCAGGGCGAGTCATACCGCGAGGAGAAGGAGGGCTTGGTAGAGGCAGACGCAAGCTGGGAGCAAGGAGCGAGTCGCTAGACAGGAAGTCGACCACGTGTGTGCCACGACAAATTGACCACAGGTTACAGGTTCTTATAATCATAATCCATAACCCCTTATATCTATTCCCCGGCCAGATACCAGACAGTAGGTTATCGTAGGCGTATGTAGGGAAGATATTTAGGGCGTGATTGAGTGGATGAATCTTGTGTTGGGGGGTGCTATTTTTGTTATGTGTAGATCTTGTAAATAAACTAGATAAGGTGTTTACCAAGTGTTTATTGTTTACCCTGTATGTAGTCCTGGACTGATAGCTTCATAGTGAGTCAAACAAAGAACCGAAGGTGATTTAATTATTGAGAGGTAAGGTGAAGTCTAAGTACATAAAACCCCCAGTAAAAATCTAAACCTTTACAATATATATATATATATATATATATATATATATATATATATTATATATATATATATATATATATAATTATTTATATATATATAAATATATATATATTATACAGCCTAATATACTATATAGGCGTATTTTGTGCCGGCCAGACTAGTGGATTTTTAGACTCTTTTAAAGCTCCGCCCCTGCTTGCCATCACAAAATACGATTGTAGCGCTGCCAAAGCACTTTCTAGATGTTGCCGGGAGTAAAAGTGTCGTACACTTCATCACCTCTTACCGAGGCTCAAGGAATATCGTTAAAGTTGACATTATTGAAGGCACAGCAAAGAGTAGTAGCGTAATTGTCTGTATTACACATCGATATCTAATTGTTTTGAGCTTTTAGAATGCCCTAGCATTGTTTTCTAACTTATAGATGGACTTGCATGATATCAAACTGAAATGTTTAGGGCGCTATGAAAATATTATTTGAATATCTATTTGCTACACAGCCATTTCACGATGTGCGTCGAGGATGTTAATGCTTTCATGGACCTGTGTGTAGGCTACGTGTACGTATACATCTACGTTTCCTTATATACCAATTATTCTTTGCCTAAACCTCGATGAATATGCTGGTTGTGATTCATCCTCCAGTGCATCTCGAGGGCGCCTCCCTCCATCCCTCCTCCCTCCGTCAGCAGTGCCGGCAATCAAGAGCGCCTCGATCCCTCCATCCCACCATCAGCAGTGCCGTCACTCAAGGGCGCCTCCCTCCATCCCTCTTCCCTCCGTCAGCAGTGCCGGCACTCAAGGGCGCCTCCCTTCATCCCACGTACCGTCAGCAGTGCCGTCACTCAAGGCGCCTCCCTCCATCCCTCCGTCAGCAGTTCCGGCACTCTAGGGCGCCGAATCCCTCCATCCCTCCGTCAGCAGTGCCGTCACTCAAGGGCGCCTCCCTCCATCCCTCCTCCCTCCGTCAACAGTGCCGGCACTCAAGGGCGCCTCCCTCCATCCCACCGTCAGCAGTGCCGTCACTCAAGGGCGCCTCCCTCCATCCCTCCTCTCATCGTCAGCAGTGCCGTCACTCAAGGGCGCCTCCCTCCATCCCTCCTCCCTCCGTCAGCAGTGCCGGCACTCAATGGCGCCTCCCTCCATCCCACCGTCAGCAGTGCCGTCACTCAAGGGCGCCTCCCTCCATCCCTCCGTCAGCAGTTCCGGCACTCAAGGGCGCCTCCCTCCATCCCTCCGTCAGCAGTGCCGTCACTCACACACGTGGTTGAAATGTTCGTATTCATGCCCTGCGATAGGTTCTCTAAAAGGCTCTCTTTTTGTATGATATGACATATATACCAAATTTATACATTTCTATTGCAAATGTAATATCACTCATGAATCTATTTAAGTATTTGACTATACTATAGCAATAATACACCAATTTTGGCGCTAAGCCAGCAAGCATCAACGAAAATTCGGACACCATGTATTCATACCAAGAATGTGAATAAGATTTCAGATGTCGCTGGAGAATTTAATTATTCATGAGCTCCTACTTTCATATGTAGCTGTATACATGCCATCAAAGTATCATAACTACGCCTAATTGAAAACAGTATTATTTGCATATGATCTTTATGGTATGAATACTGAATGAGATGAGAATTACTGGAAAACATAAACATTTACGGGGCGATGTGAAAAAAGAATGGATGCATGTGCGCGCTCTGATTCGCCATGATCTTGAAAGCACGTACAGTCACGCCATGTACTTCGCGAACACTTGGGGCGAGGCAATCCCAT
Source organism: Chionoecetes opilio (assembly GCA_016584305.1). Classification (NCBI taxonomy): domain Eukaryota; kingdom Metazoa; phylum Arthropoda; class Malacostraca; order Decapoda; family Majidae; genus Chionoecetes; species Chionoecetes opilio. Next base: position 32,314 of record JACEEZ010007641.1, read on the forward strand.
CAATTTCTCAAATCTTTTCCTTGTCTACAAATGTTCGCTCAGTCTCCTCTTGGAGACCCGCTCCACCCCCCCTAAGTAGCCACACCTGTTTCAAACCTTCCCGACTTTATAGCTCCCTGATGAGTAATTATAGATTTAAATCCCGCACCAACAGCTAATGACAATTTAACAGCTCCCTCCCTCCCTCCCTCTTTCCCTCCCTTCCTCCTTCCATTGAGCCCTTCAACTGGGTCCTTCCTCCATCAGACAGGATGAAGTAACTTTTAAAATATTTACATTCTTTGTTTTCGGAAAAAATAATGGCTATAGCAAAATATATTCGTAACACTGAGAGCAAGGTGTTGTGTGTGTGTGTGTGTGTGTGTGTGTGTGCGTGCGTGCGTGCGTGCGCGCGCGCGCGCGTAGATGTGTGAATGTAGCCAATGATATTGTTTGGAAATATCTATAATTAAAGTATTTTTAATTTTACATTATGTATGTGTATATTCCTCATTGTGTGATAGTGTCAGAGAGAGAGAGAGAGAGAGAGAGAGAGAGGCTAATCTGGTAATTATGGGTTTAACTCCTGCACAAACCAACCACTAAAGACATTTTAATAAGGTGACGTCTCGAGGTGCTAAAAACTTTATCCTTCTTGTCCCTCAAGCAAGGCTTTCTGATCCATTTACATCCTATAAGCTAAGTGGAGATATCAGGGCCAGGACCCATATATAAAGCATGTAGTGGAAATGTGCAGTCACTTAGCCTTCACCAGCACTTCAGTCAGTACACACACACACACACACACACACACACACACACACGCACACACGAACTTCGTATTAATATGATTAATATACTTTCTTTAATCAATAGTTTGTTTCACTTAATTTTATACTACAAAAATTTTATACTCTCTCTATCTTTCTCTCTCTCTCCTCTCTCTCTCTCTCTCTCTCTCCTCTCTCTCTCCTCTCTCTCTCTCTCTCTCCTCTCTCTCCCCTCCTCCTCTCTCTCTCTCTCTCTCTCCTCTCTCCTCTCTCTCGCTCTAGAATATACGATCGATTCAAATATGACTAGTTTACTACTGCTATGCCAAACATAGCATAGCAGTAGTAATAGTAGTAGCAGTAGTGGTGGTAGTATTGCCTTGTTTAGCAGTAGGTGTTAATGAATAGTAATTATAGTTTTAAGTCTCGCAATTACACTAATGACAGTTTAACAGCTCTAACAGAGGGAGAGAGATAGGGAGGAGGGAAGGAGTGAGGGACGGAAGGAGGGAAGGAGGGAAGGATGGATGGAGGGAGGGAGACAGAAAGGAAAAGATGAAGGGAGGGAAGGGAGGAGGGAGACAGAAGGACCACCAGGTAGGAGGAACAGGTGTTGTAAGAAGCAGGTAAGGGAAGGGAGAGAGGGAGGGAAGAAGGGAGGGAGACAAAAGAGTAGAGGAAGGAGAAAGGGAGAAAGGGTTACTGAAATTTAAGAGGAATGGGAGGAAGAAAAGGTGACGTGACAGAGAAAAGAGAAGAGAGAGAGAGAGAGATGGGAGAAAGGGAGAAAGGGTTACTGAATTTAAGAGGAATGGGAGGGAAGAAAAAGATGACGTGACAGAGAGCGAGAGAGAGAGAGAGAGAGAGAGAGAGAGAGAGAGAGAGAGATGGCGAGGGAGGGAGAGATGGCCCCCGTGGGATTAACAACATCCCAGGGGAAGGAGGAGGAATGCATTGCACAGACTTTGAGAATATGAGCGATAATTTATTGGAAAATACGAAAAGGAAATGGAAGGAGAGGATCCGAGGCCTGTGTGTTCGCGATTTATGTGGAGTGACTGTACCACCCACACCCAAAATTGTATATTTTTTCCGAAGAAAAGTAAAATTTACTCCAGAGAGTGTATCATGTCGGTTAGCAGTGCACTCAAAAGAGTAGAAAAAAAGTGGGCGGAGCTTAAAGAAGTATAATTCTGCTTAGTAAAGTGTTAAGTGTTTGTCTTCACAAAATACGCCTTATATAGTCTAAAATATATAATATATAACCAATAATATAACCATTGTTGTTGTGGTGACGGAGAAAATTGCGGGCTAAGACGACCCCAACCCTGCCTTAGCCTACACTCGCTGCGCTGTCCTAGGCGGAGCGAAATTTGCTTTCGAAAATGTCCAACTAACGCTAAGATGGTCTTAGTCCCCTAAGATGGTTTTAGTAGTGTTCGAAAATGCGCCCCCTGCTCAGGATGTTGTGGCAATGCGCCTCAGACTAGGTTATAGATATTACTGGGAGGTTAATAACTCCCCTGCTGTCTCTTGTACCTTGTGTGCCAAGCTAGGAGGTCACGCACTGCATCATTACATCATAGACTGCCCCTGCATTGCAAAATTTAGGCCACAAGGCCACCATGACTTGCCCCAGACAATCTGCTGGTTTTTCAATCACCATACACTCGCTGACATCCTACGAGAGTACCCTAAATTCGCCCCAAGGTGGTGATGGTGTGTGTTATTGACTGTATGCATGAATATAAATATACTACAACTTCCCCTCAGTGGAAGCCCTGATACCCATAACCTGTAACTCATTTTTATATATCTACACTGCCTGGGGGGAGGCCGGCAGGCACCGACCTCCTACCCTTGTTGTACATCCAACAATAAACCATTCAATTCAATTCAATTCAATGCGGTTTGAATGAATCTGGTAGTGTCGACCGGGGTAATTTGGTCCAAGTTTTTGACAAACTGATGTAGTTTCCATTCCATTGTGGGGCTAGTCTCGATGTATTTTCGCAACCATCAGTCCACCCTGATCCGGTCCGGACTGGACTGAACCAGGGCGGTGAACGTCACGAAAATGCCTCTGTCCGTGGCCACCGAGAGAGAAGGCCTGATGTATCGCCCGTGACGTCACACCATCTAGATCTCACCGCTCCGCTCCCCGTACAATTTTACCTACTTAATATAATGTTTATCAGTATAAAAGATATACTGTTATCTTCGGAAATGTTTGTTCTATAATATTATCAAATAAAAAACCGTAAAACACACTAAAGAAATGCCATTATGAGACTTTCATGATATATACATGAACTTAAACTCTTCGCCATTTAATATTTTGCGAGAAAAAAAATTTACATGGAGAATATCAATAGAAGCGGAATTTAATGAGCTTTCCGTTGATATATTACGTTTAGTGATAAATGAATTAGCAGCATGCAAATATTAGCGTTAACTAAATATAAAAATCATGAAATCGGGTAATTTCCTACCTAATATATGTTTATCAGTATAAAATATATTCTGTTATCTTCGGAAATGTTTGTTCTATAATATTATAAAATAAAAAACCGTAAAACACACTAAAGAAATGCCATTATGAGACTTTCAAGAAATATACATGAACTAAAACTCTTCGCCATTTAATATTTTGCGAAAAAACTTTTTACATGGAGAATGTCAATAGAAGCGGAATTTAATTAGCTTTCCATTGTTATTTTTTCTTTTTCTGATAAATGAATTAGAACCATGTATAAATTAGCGTTAACTAAATAAATAACCTCATCAATCGGGTAATTTTTTCCCGATTGATGAGGTTATTTATTTAGTAAACGCTAATTTATACATGGTTCTAATTCATTTATCAGATAACGAAATATATCAATGGAAAGCTAATGAAATTCCGCTTCTATTGATATTGTCCATGTAAAATGTTTTCGAGCAAAATATTGAATGGGAGCTGGTGCTGGTGAATATTAAGTTCATGCATATTTCTTGAGTCTCATCATGGCCTTTCTTTAGTGTGTTTTACGGTTTTTTATTTGATAATATTATATAACAAGCATTTCCGAAGATAACAGTATATCTTTTATACTGATAAGCATATCTTTGGTAGGGGAAAATTACCATAAGCTGGCAAACACGGGCGGCAAGTGGAGTTTGTTGGTCCTCCAGCTCGCTCCGATGGGCGGCATTTGGCTTGAAGACGGCGGCATTTGGCTTGAAGACGCTACCGTAGATAACAGTGAAGTCGCCAGTTCTACGTTTCTTTGTTATTTACAGACGTGTGGTGGAGTTAATACTTACATTTGTACATCCATGATTTCAGGAAAGTTAGAAGGGTCTATCTGGAAAGTCTGTGTCATTTTGTGTCTTCATCTGTGTCATATTAGGGCTATAAATGAACAAATGACAAAAATAAAACCGAGTGGCGACCTTGCTATACCTACTACAGTAAAGTCGCCAGCTAGTATTTTAACCCAACAGTTGAGTCGCCACTCTGGGGAATTCAGGGAAATTAGAGGTAAAGTAAAACAAGTCTCTATATATATTAGCTGCGGAAGATGCTTGGATATATCAAAATTCCTCTGCCAACGTGAAAACAAATTATATTCAAGTTTGAAAGATCTGGCAAGTTTTGTGTCCTGCCGCCCGAAAGGTGATCAGCTACTGTCTGTCATCGCGCGAAGAAAAACGTGAGAAGCAAAATGCGCAACAGTAATATTTGTAGATACAAAGCATAAAACTACGCTGAAACAAGGTAGATTATACAGTCATGACATAAACTACTGTTAATCATCTTCAGTGGCACATAAAAATCAGTAGTGATGCTATAATTCGTAATATTTGGTGGCTGGCGACATCACTGTTATCTACGTAGGTCGTGACGTCAGTGCAAGACACCTATTGGTATAATTATTGGTGTCACGATTGATTCATCACTAATCAGGCAACTTTTAAAAGGTAGAGCCGAGCCATCGACGCGTAACCCTGTCAATTTCATATCATATTAATGAGGGTGATTGTGTGCTCCCCTAGGGGAGCACCAGGACCGATCCCGGAGGCACTGCAATACCGGGCCAATCCGCGGCAAAGGTAGAGGAAACCTCTAGCTCTTCACCATGGTAAGATGGAAGTGACATGGAAAAATATTTATTTCTAACCTGGTATTTTGAGTTTACGCCCCATGCGGCCTGGCTTTATGCTCAAGCTGCAGGGAATGCTCATATAATTGATTTGTAAAGGTTTATTGTACAACTAAGCATACAGGACACACACACACAATACAAGCATGTACAGAAATGCATATGCAGGAGCAAAGAAGTACAAAGCGGGCATCAGCCCGCCAGTGAGGAGGGTATCCCGTCAGGCTACGGGAGGGTCGCGTGGAGGCGTGGTGACGGTGAGTCACCTGCGTCACTGGTCACCTCCCGGGCGCGGCGGGGTGTGGGAGTGATGTGTCAGCGGGGAGGGGGCGTTGCTCGCAGCACCCCCAACATCACGTCTCTCGGGGTGTGGCGGACCAGAGGGCGGCCCTGCCTTCACGCCCATCAGCAGCCCCCACCTGCAGGCTGGGCGGCGGGGGCCGGGCCGGGCCTCAGGGGGGCGGTGGCAGGGCAGGTCAGGAGGTAGTGCACCAGTGGGCGACGGGTGGCATCTCGCAGTGGTCGCACACTTGCCCCTCGAAGCCTCCTGCAGCTCCTCTCTGGTGCAGTAGCCCAGACCCCACACGTTGCAGTAGTGCGCCATCTGCCCTGGGTTGTTGCTGGGTGGTGTCCAGTGGGTGGTAGTCGGTGGCTCAGCGTACCAGGCCGCCTGCCTCTTCCTGGCCTCAGCTCTCGGTGTGTCTGGTGGAGCGCAGTGTGCTGCGGCCCGGGTTCTCGCCTGCGCCTTGAGCTGCTGTAGGCTGGGAGGCACGTGCATGGTGACGCTGGGGCCGCTGGCGGCTCGCTTGGCGGCCGCGTCCGCCGCCTCGTTACCTGGGGACCCCTACGTGGCGGGGGATCCAGTTGGGGCCTGACACGCCTTCCCTGCGCGACAAGGCTCTGTAGGCTGCCTAGGATGGTGATGATGAGCCTCACGTTGTCCTTGGGAGGGGCGTTGGAGGGCCTGCAGCCCCGTCCAGGAGTCGGTGTGTATTACCACAGTTGCCTCCCGGCGGTGCAGGGCCTGTTCGAGGGGGTGCTGGATGGCCACCAGCTCAGTCTGGAGTGTAGAGCAGTTGTTAGAGTCCGCCAAGACAGCTCGTCCCCCCCGTGGTGACGAACGCGGCACTGTTCTGCCACTATCCGGGTCGACGAGCCGTCAGTGAAAGGTAAACACGGCTGTCCCGCTCGGCGACCTGGGCCATGGCCATCAGCGCGTGCTGCCGCAGCCCCCGGGTGGTGCACATGGCTTTACAGGCGGGCAACTGCGTGGCGGTGAACTTTTGCGGCAGGGGGCCCCCACGGGGGTGGAGCTTTGTAGGTGGGGCGGGGACATCGGCCTCCCCCCACGGCCGGTGATCCCCGCGTGAATGAGGCTGTGGGTGGCTAGCGAGGGTTGAGAGCCACGTGTTGCCGCGCAGGCACTCGATGCCCGCGTCATGGCCAGCCGGAGTCTCCTCTGCGCCACGCCCTCCAGTCGCGGCGGAATACTCTGGCCACGCGACAGGCCATGATGCACTGCACCCTGGTGGCGAGGGCACCAATCTGGTCTCGCTCTGCATTACGCAGGCGCTGGACCATCTGGGAGCCCCCAGCATGGTCCTCATGGCGTTGTTCTGGAGCCCCTCGAGCCACTCCTGCGACTGGGGAGAGCGCGATGATGACAGGGGCGCAAAATCCACCAGGGAGCGCACAGCCTGCACATAGTACAGGCGGAGGACAGAGAAGGTGGCGCCGGCGTTAAGCCGCGTCAGGGCCCCGCATCACGTTCAGCCTGGCCTGCGCCCTTTTCCCTAGGTAGTCAAGCTGCGCCGTGAACGACAGCCGCCTGTCGAGCCACACCCAGGGGTACAGGTAGGAGTCCGTCCAGGCCAGGCCGATGCCCTGGACCCGCAGCGACAGACGGGGTTGGCTGCCTTGTAGTCAGGGCCCCGGGGAAACTTTTGCCCCGAGATCTTGAGGCCCAGCCCCTCGCACTTGGCGGTGATGAGGTTCGAGAGCGCGCTGCGTCTTGCAAAGCCTGTCACCCCGCCCGGTGACAACGAGGGCCAGGTCGTCGGCGTAGCTGAGCAGGACGGTCCCAGCCTGGAAGGGCAGGGCGACCAGCTCCTCCATCAGCAGGTTGAACAGGAACGGGCTGAGGATCCCGCCTGGGGCGTCCCGTTCAACATTTCCTTGTAGGTGATTTGAGGCCCTGGAACTTGACTGGCCCGACGGTGCTGGAGGTAGTCCTCGAGCCAGGCGAGCAGTCTTCCCGGATCCCTTCCCTCGCGAGGGTGGCGAGAAAGCGTGAGGACTGGCCAGCTCGAACGCTTTCTCAAGGTCGAGGAAGACTGTGAATGTGGGGCAGTTGTTGGCCTGAGTCGCAGGGTGAGGAGGCGTCAGCTGTGCCCACCCCGCGGGTGAAGCCAAAAACACGTGAGGTGGGGGCTCCAAACGCGCCACTGCAGTCGCGAGAGCACCATTCTCTCGGCTGTTTTAGCCGTGCAGCTGATGAGGGAGATAGGCCTGAATTTGGGTTGGGCCCCCTGGGCTTGGGGATGGGCTGAATATCGGCCTCCTTCCACGCTGGTGGCGGGGTGGCCTGCCAGCCAAGACGCTTTTGAGCGTGGCGGAGCAGCGCGGCGTCCCCGGCAGTCCCGGCATGAGCGAGCAAGGAGAAATGTCACGCCGTCCGTCCCTGCAGCTGTGTCGCGCCCTTTTTTCCTCGCCGACGACAGTTCCTGGCGAGTGAAGAGGTGGTCCGCCACGTCAGGTTCCCCCCTCGCGCTTCCCTGACAGCCTCGACGCGGTGTGTCGAAGCTGTTGCTGGAGGTGGCGTGTGCGAGAAGGAAGTTGGGTGCTGGAGCCACGCGCGGTGAGTCTCTCCGCCTCCGGTGTGGGTGGGGGTGGGCGGCCGGTCGGTGGGGGGCGGCACCGGAAGCCGTCCTGACATTCCTCCACAGCGGGCCCGAGGGAGGTGTTGCTGGTTGAAGGAGGCGCACCACTTCAACCATTTTGGGCCCCCCCCCGGCCCGCTGAGACACCTGCCGAGCGCGAGTCACCACTCTGCAACAGCCGCAGGTTTGGGGGGTTTGGGGTGTCGTTTATACAGCTTTTGTGCAGGTTTACTGGTGGTTGTGCTCCCTGACGTCTCGTTGTAGAACCACCAGTCGGGGACGGTGGCGGCGGCCGGAGAGCACTTAGGAATGGCTGCGTCGGCTGCCCCCTGAAGGGCTGCCGTGAGGTCCCTCTCCTGTTGGTGCAGGTCGTCGGGTGGCTCGTAAGTGACCCACCACTCGTCAAGGGAAGCATGAAACTGCCCCAGTCCGCCCTCTTGATGTTCCATCGCGGCGAAGGGCGTGGCGGGATCGGCGGCGACGCTGTGAGGTGGTGAGGGTGGCGTAGTGGTCACTGGTTTAGCGTAGGGTGCACCTGCCACGATGCGCCGGCCGCCAGGTCACCCGACACCAAGGTAAGGTCCAGTGCCCCTCCCGGACGTGGGTGGGTCCCCGGTGTTGAGGAGATGTATGTGAGGGACCTCCTCGAGCAACACTGCTAGGTGACGACCCGTCCGGTTTGGGTTTCCGACACGACTGCAGGATGGGGTGGTGGGCGTTTAAAATCGCCCGCCACTAGGAGGCTAGTGTGCGATGCCATGGTGAGCAGCTCCCTGCCCCCAGTTGGTGTCGCTGGCTCCCGTTTCAGGTTTGTACACAGTGAGGTCGAGTCCTCCCACGTGCCAGCTCCACCGCCAAGGCCTCTACGCCATCTCCACAGTGGCCGGGTCGGTGATTCTGCGGTGAGGGATGGCGCTCCTCACCAGCGTCACGCAGCCACGGGTTTCCCTCAGTGGCAGGGGGCGAGTGGAGACTGTAGCCCGCCAAGCGCCACTTAAAGCCAGCAGGTGTGAGCGTCTCCTGTAGGAGAACCCGTCAAGGTCCTCCTCGAAGATGGCCTGCAGCACCTGATGTTTCTGGGGCGGAGGCCCGGCATTCCACTGCAGCACCTGAGCCTGGGGGCGGCCGCCGGCGGCGCCGCATGGGGGAGTGTCGGTTCAGTGTGGTCCGCGTGGACGATGGTACTCTGCTGGGAGGAGGGAATGCTGGCCTGGATCCCTCTGTGGTGGTCGTGACTGACGGCCGCCGTCATTGATGGCTGATTCAATCTCCTCGAGGAGGAGGGCGTCCCAAATTCCTCCTCGGTGGCAGGGGGCGAGCTCCGGGCGGTGGAGGAGCCTCCTCATAACATGCATCATGCGGACGATGATGCAATCAGCAATTGCACGCGTCTCCTCGCTGACGTGAATGTTTTCGTAGCGGTGGCATGAGGCCAGCGCGACGTCCCTCGGCTCTCGCTGTCGCTGGCGCCTTCAAAGGGACTGCAGGTGAGGTGGGTGGCTGGGCGGGTGACCTTGAGGGCGTCTCCGTGTGGTGGGCGGGACCTGGTCCCAGTCTCCGTTTAGGCAGTGGGGGGGGAAAAAGCGGCGGGGGGATGGTAGCCGCCTCCTCCATGATTTCTGTCAGCTGCGCTTCACTTTCCCTTCCACCCGACCCGCGGCCTGGGGTGGGGTCCCTGGGGACTAGGGGGGAAGGCTGTTTGATGGCCTTGACCCAGGCTGGCCTGGGGTGGTAGGGGAGCAGGGATGAAGCGGTGTTGCCGCTGTTGTTGCTGTGGGGTTTTCCCCTTGTTTCATTTATGGCGGGGTTGCCGCCCTGGTGCCTGAAGCTGTTGCTGCAGGCGAGGCTGAGACATCCTGCGAAGCCTCCAGGACACTGAGGGTTCCAGGCGTGGGTTTTCCTCCCGTAATTCGGACCCCTTTGCGGTGGTGGCCCCCTGGGCCTTGTGGCGGCCAATACAATCCTCCGTCGGGTGGTTAAGGCTGCACACTCCACACCTGACAGAGTGCTCGCACTAACTTTCAGGTGGTTGATTCGTGGCACTTGTAGCACCTCACCGGCTCGCTCCGGTAGGGGGTAAGGTGTAGGTGCCCCAGGAACGCAGGGGTCAGCTTGGCAGGTGGCTGCCCCTCGGGACAATCATCACCTGCCCCGTGGCTATGTTGTCCCCGCCCCGCAGCCGTGTGGCGGACAACCCCATGGGGTTTGCCTTCACTGCATCGAGTGGGAAGTCAACAGGGTAGCGCTCCAGCACTACCTTGTGCCTCCTCACACTAGGGTCAAGGAGGAGCACCCTATTGCCCTCGCAGCGAGGCGCCGCAGGAGGCGCCACAGACTCCTCGTCCTTGGGGTGAGGATGATTTTTCCCTAGAGATTGGGCCTCACCTCCATCTTTAGGGTCGGGTTATCGTCCTCGAGGGCCGTGATGGCCAGGTAGGTTTTGGCGCTGGGGTGGTCCTCAGGCTTCTCAGCTTGAACTTGGGGCGGGCGGCGCGACCGTTAAACCATAGTGGTCCAGTCCTTGCCCTGCGCGGCCTCCTGCTGGTCCTCGCTCCTGACGGACATGTCGATGAGAGTGGTGGTTCACTTCATCAATCATCGGAGTCGTGGCATCGTCGGCGCTAGCAAGCTCGCGCTCGCGCTCGGGACTGCGGTCGGCCTCTTTTGTGAGCCTCATTATTGGTGTCGAGTGTTTGGGAGGGGACGACGAGGAGGGGCGCTCCGAAGCCCGCTTCCCCACCCCTGGCGGGGAAGCATTTTCAGTACTGCGTGTGTCATTCCCTGGCGTGTTCACACTCGCACTAGTCTCAGTCTCAAGTCCGGGTGTCGACACAGGCGCGGTCACTCGATGCGGCGAGGACATAGGTCGGGAAGGTCACGCGGCGTGCACAGCGGGGCTCACGGAGTGACCCCGTCTGACCTCGCCGGTGACTCACTCGCGACTGAAGGCCAAGGGTGAGTTTCCAGAGTAGCGGGTGGGGGGAAACACAGACACAGGGGTAGGGGGATTTTCAGAATAACGGGAGGGGGAACGCAGTCTCAGGGTTGGGGGAGTTTTCAGAATAAATGGGTGCGGGAACACTGAGGCACAAGGGTGAATTTTCAGAATAGCGGGTGGGGGGAAACACAGACACAGGGGTAGGGGGGGTTTCAGAATAACGGGAGGGGGGAAGTCTCAGGGGTGGAGGAGTTTTCAGAATAAATGGGTGCGGGAACACTGAGGCACAAGAGAACCTTAGGGCTGGGCGAGAACCGGTTCTGGAACCGGTTCCGACGGTTCCGCCACGACTGGCTGGGAACCGGTTCCGATTCTGGAACCGGTTCCGTCTTAACGGTTCCTCAGTAATCGACATGACTTGACGGTAGCTATCAGTGGCGTACCCAGAAATTTGAAAAGTGGGGGGCCAAACAAAACAAAACGGTTATATAAAAGTCGTGTTTTCACGGAAATAAGGCGAAGAAATTATTTTTTTTGTGTGGATTAGGTAGGTAGGTATTTTGAATGAACATTCAACATACTTATGCAAAGAAAAAATGAGTCTGGACGAATACTTTAATATAACTAAGTTATATACTGGCAGGGATAAAAAAAAATCGTTTAAAAAATGTTTTTCGTTCGATGAATATATTTATTTATCATTATTTATTCTTTGCAAAAGGGGGAGGCATGGCTGCATGCCCCCCTCCCCCCCCTATGCCATGCCATGAAATGTGAACAACTGATAGAGACGAAATGTGGACAACTGGTAGAGACGAAATGTGGACAACTGGTAGAGACGAAATGTGGACAACGTAAACGGCACAGGTGTTGTGTAGCTTGGATACTTTTCTCAGTTAAATGAAGCTTGTATTTGTATTAGTAATATGACTCATAGGCAGTGGCATACCGCAAAGACTAAATTATAATATAATATATATATATATATATATATATATATATATATATAATATATATATATATATTATATATATATAATATTATATATATATTATTATATATATATATATATATATTATATATATATATATATATATATATATATATATATTATATAAATATAATAATATATATATATATATATATATATATATATATATATATATTATATATATATTATATATTATATATATATATATATTATATATATATATATATATTATATATTATATAAATATAATTATATATATATATTATAATATAATATATTATATATATATATATATTAATATATTATATATTATATATATATATATTATATATATATATATATATTATATATTATATATATATATATATATATATATTATATATATATATTATTATATATTATTATTTATTTTATATATATATAATACTTATATATATATTATTATTATGTTTTTTTTTATCTATTTATATTTTATTTTTTTTATTTATATATGTACTTATTTTTTTTATATATTATTGATTTTTTTTATTTCTGATTTTTTTTTTTTTTTTTTTATTTATATTTTTTTTTTATTTTAAGTTTTGTATTTTTTTATTTGCTATATTTTTTATTATTATTATTATTATTTTTAATTACCGGAACCGGTTCCGGACCGGTTCCAACGATTCCAAGAGTCTATGGAACCGGAACCTGCGGTTCCAAAATTAACGGTTCCTGCCCAGCCCTAACAATGGTGAGTTTTCAGAATAGCGGGTGGGGGGGAAACAGACACAGGGGTAGGGGGGTTTTCAGAAAAACGGGAGGGGGAACACAGGGCCATATTCAAGAATTTTTCTCCACCCGTTGTGTCGGTTTTTGGTATACAAGAATCAACATACGACGCGACGCGTCGAGCTCAGGGGTGGAGGTAAAGTCAGCTGATTCCCGACAACTTGCACATCCCCCCTTCATCCCGCTGTCCACTTATTCCATCGTATTTCTTCCCAGACCATTACAGGAGAGTTTTCAACACAACCGAGAGTGACATCCATACACTGTGAATGCACACGTGTCATCATTAAGGTAAAATCAGGTCCAGGAGGCCTTATATAGGTGTGTTAACTTGTGAGGAAGCCGGGCGGCGGCGGGAGAATGGAGGTCGGCCATTGTGTGGAGCAGTGGTGGCGGGCCGTTCAAATGTACTCGCAAGCATCACTCAGGCCAATTTTTTCTGCACCAACGCCTCAGACAAGTGGCGAACACTAACTTAGCTATTATTTTAATGTCAGAAATGATAAATTTCACTAGTAAAATGTATTAGATATGTATAAAACAGTCAAAATACTGATGCCGCTTTGGGCTCGCTTGTGTTGGTACGCCTGTCAAATATCCACCAGTCGGGGCAGTTCTTGTAGGGCTATATTCAAGAATGCTCGTCAAATCCCGGCCGGTGGAGATTTTCCACCGTCGTACCTCCACTGGTGACATCTACAAGAACTGCCCCGACTGGTGGATATTTGACAGGCGTACCAACGTTAATCAACATGGATACAATTTTGTATACCCTTTAACCTTTACTCTTCATCAAATTCAGTATTCAAGGGAAACATACTCATATTATACTCGTGAAAAGGGTAAAACGAAGGACAGCAAGGGAATCTTTCAAAAACAACAAATATTTATAAAAATATAGTCTCCGTGCCGTACGTAGCGTTGTTTGTTGATGCCAGTCAGCTGCTGCCAAGTGTGTGTATTTACTGGAAGCCTGGAAGGCCGTGTGCAAGGAAAATACAGAGTGGGAGCGTTGAGAAATGGGTAAAGAAGTTCTCAGAAGTGCAGGAAGTGAGTGACAAGTTAAGTGGCAGTTACAGAGGTGCTGGTACATGTCTGGCGGAGACAAAAAAAAAAAGCATGCTGGGCGGAAAAATGGTGAACTTGTGTAACAATGTTTTTGAAGGCTGGAGGCGTGTGGTGCGTGTGGCGGTGTGATGCTGCCTTGTCCCTCCACCTACTCCTTTACTCCAAGACCATTCAAGAAGGTCATAGTTACTTAGAGGTTAATCACAAATCAGGTGAGCAGTATGCATTAATACATAGAGGGTGGGTTTGGTGATGGGGGGGCAGTCACAGTCGCCGTCATAATATCATGGTTTCATGATCTTAATCCCATGTAACAATTTCATTCAGCTAACTAAACGCTGATGTTAAGACATATCTCATGACTAAGTAGATTAAAACCATGGGAAAGGAATTATATAGTTCGGTAAATTTTCGTTATTGGGCAACCACCGATTTCGAGATCGAAACTTAAAGCGCGTTTTCGCGGCCGCTCTGGCCCGGTCTGGACTGGGCTAGTCCCGGGCGGCCACTGTTTTTGCGAGGCAGTCTGGAACGGTTTAGCCCAGTCCAGTCCGGTGCAGCCCAGATAGCAGGACCACCTTGGACCAGTGTGGGGAGAACTGGCGCATGCGCACTACAGTCAGCGGGGAAGACGACCAGGAGCTTCTCGTGCTGCTGATAAGACATGAAACACCATGATGGCCGACCATAAGACTAAAGTAATTTCACGAAAAATTACAATATTCGCAATTTGCTGAAACATCTTGGGAAATTGATGTACCGTCAACAACACTATATTGCATTTCTGCCCGGAGGACCGCCCACTCGATCCCCCAGCCAATAGGAGCGACGAATGGGACGGGGCCAGTCTCGATGTATTTTAGCGACCATCAGTCCACCCTGACCCGGTCCGGACTGGACTGAACCAGGGCGCGCATTTTCGTGACATTCACCGCCCTGGTTCAGTCCATTATTAGTCATTATTAGGAACTGGTAGACACTTTTGTGGGGTTAATGCCCCTAATTATAACCATAATTACATCGAAAGTGATGCAAAGAAATATTTGTTTGGATGTGATTCCAAAAAATATTTTATTTGCACTCGCTTCTATTCTTCAAAGTTTCTTCTATCTGCAAACATAAAACGATTAGTTCATCGATAAAGAAATGAGAAGAGACATATAATACAATAGAAAGAGAAACTCGAATGTGGTCCCTACAAAAGATTGACCTTCACCTTCAACCTCGCCTTCTCCTGGCGAGTGCAAATAAAATATTTTTTGGAATCACATCCAAACAAATATTTCTTTGCATCACTTTCGATGTAATTATGGTTATAATTAGGGGCATTAACCCCACAAAAGTGTCTACCAGTTCCTAATAATGCTTTATGTCCCGCAAATTGACATTTTATAGCCCCGATTCGGTGTTTACTATCCCGATTCGGTCTGATTCGGTATTTTTATGGACCGGAGGTAAGGGCAGACGCCAGACGGGCGACCCTGACCCCGCCGGCAGGACACAAGAGCTGCTTCTCCAGTGGAAAGGAGCTGCTTCCTTTTCTGAGCTTCCTGTCGGTCATCAGGACGAACTTGCCCGCCACAAGGCGCGCTGGATGGACCTCATCCAGCACCATGTCACCCTGATGGATGACACCTGTGTGCCGATCACCCATGATGAGCTGCTTTATGCAGTAAAACACGGCAAGTCAACAGCTCCTGGACAAGACGGGCTCACCTACGACCTCCTTAATGCACTGCTAGTCAAGAAGGATAACAACCCTATCCTGGATATTTTCAACATGTCCTTTGCATCTGGTCAGCTCCCTTCCTCGTGGAAGGGCGGCGCCGCGTTAATTGTTCCCATCCCCAAAGGCGACGGCACTTTCCGCCCAATTTCCCTCATCAGCTGTGTGTGCAAGATGATGGAAAGAGTAATTTTAAATAGACTAGTATAAGGTGGGGAGTCAACTATCCCCAAACCTGCACGGTTTTCTCAAAGGACACTCCACCGGTGACTGTTTCTTTGAGTGTTTTAGTAATAAGGTTGCCACTTGTAGAGCTTTCATAGACTTAAGAGGTGCATTTGATAGGGCTAATCAGGATGTCATAATGGAGGAACTCATTATGAAGGGTGTCCGAGGCAGGCTGCTTGACTGGATTAGGGACTACTTGTATGACAGGAAGGCACAAGTATGTTTTCAAGGTGTCGCCTCTTCAGAGGAACTTTTTGAACTGGGCACGCCACAAGGGGGTGTCCTTAGCCCTATGCTCTTCAATATTTTGATGGACAAAATTGCCCGCTGGCCTTTCCCACAGGACACTCAGGTCCTCATTTATGCTGATGACATACTTGTGCAATGCAGAACCCTTACACTTCTTAATTTAGCCTTGCAGCAATTGACAACACTGTGTGTACAGATGGGCCTTGTCATCAACGAAACCAAGACCAAATTTCAAGCAAGCAGCAACAGAGTCTGCCGCCCACCCAACATTAATCATGTTCCCATTGCCAGAGTCCCTACTTATAAATACTTAGGTGTTCACCTCAGCTACAAAAGGTCTGCCCAGTCAATCAGCCATGTCCGAGACATTTGTCTGCTTAGACTAGCACCACTCAGAGTCCTAGCCAACAGAGGCCTTGGCGTTGGTATTCCTATCCTTAGGATGTTTTATATTTATGTAGTCAGGTCACTTATTGACTATGCCTCCACGGCCTTGGTTCACTTCAGTGAAACACAACTCCGCCCCTTGGAGCTCATTCAAAATGAGGCTATGCGGATAATATTAGGTTGCCCCAGAACAGCAAAGATAGAAGTACTTAGGGCTGAACTGAATCTGCCCAGTATTGTACGCAGAATCCAGGAAATAACTTGCCGTACTGTTAGCCGCATGCTTTGTAATGGATCATTTCCCACCCTTAAACAGACGCTAGACTCACTTCTTCTAAACCCGTCAGGGTGGTATGGTTGGTAGAGTCGTAGACTCGCGTGCAGAGTCCCTGCATTCGGTCAGCGGTTCGAGTCCACCAAGTTCGTCCTGGCGTGGTGGCGCTTTGTATAGTCAATAACCTTGTAGTTGGTACTTGCAAAGTGTCTAGATAGGATCAAAGTATCTTATATATCACTTCTTCTAAACCCTAGGGCTCCTGCTGTCCCATATCTCAAGAAGATCTTTTCATTGCTAACACGCGTAGGTGTTTTAAATGCATGTTTGGCACTAGTTCCTTCACCAACCCAGCCTGTCTGGCACCCTCGACGGGTCACTGTAGACATTGAAAGACTTTCAATCCCCAAAAGAGCCTGGCTTCCCCAAGCTCCAGGATAATTTCATGACAAAATTGTCCACGTACCCTCACATCCAGGCTGTTCATGTGTACTGTGATGGGTCAGTTGATGGCAGCAAGTCTGGCTGCGGCTTGTTCATACGTGATTACACCTCTCCCAGCCAATACACAGATACCGTAGCTGCCAAACGCCTACCTGCTAATCTCTTCTCAACCCGGGCAGAGCTGTACGCCAT
Organism: Chionoecetes opilio; assembly: GCA_016584305.1. Lineage (NCBI taxonomy): Eukaryota > Metazoa > Arthropoda > Malacostraca > Decapoda > Majidae > Chionoecetes > Chionoecetes opilio. Next base: position 49,355 of record JACEEZ010007641.1, read on the forward strand.
ACTTGAGGCTTTGCATGCTGTCTCAGCTATACCTAAGGATGTCTACATGTTTGTAGACAGTCAGGCTGCCTTGTATGAACTATTATCTACCTCGCCCGCTGACTGTGATCTTGTAAATAAGTGTCTTGCTGCCGTTCGTACCCTTGAGAGGACTGGTGCCAGGGTCCATTTCACCTGGGTGCCTTCCCATGTGGGCATCCCACTTAACGAAAGGGCAGATTGCCTTGCCCGGCAAACCCTTCAGGATGACTCAATGGACCCTGGCACTGAATACACTCATACCCATGTTAAAAGTAGTGTTCAACAGCATGTCAATAGTAGCATAGATCGTCAGCTTAGATACTGCTGTCGTAGCGGCAGCTTAAGTGGCCTCCACTATGTCCGTGTCTCCCACAGCAGTGATTACACCTATGGGAGACACAGTGCAGCCCAGGATGTTGTGGCAATGCACCTCAGACTAGGTTATAAATATTACTGGGAGGTTAGTAACCCCCGCTGTCTCTTGTACCTTGTGTGCCAAGCCAGGAGGTCACGCACTGCATCATTACATCATAGACTGCCCCCGCATTGCAAAATTTAGGCCACAAGGCCACCATGATCGACTTGCCCCAGACAACCTGCTGGTTTTTCAATCACAATATACACTCGCTGACATCCTTCGAGACTACCCTAAATTCGCCCCAAGGTGGTGATGCAGTGTGTGTCTGACTGTATGCATGAATATGTAAATAGTACAATTACTTACCCCTCAGTGGAAGCCCTGATACCCATAACTTATAACTTGTAACTCATATTTATATATCTACACTGCCTGGGGGGAGGCCAGCAGGCACCGACCTCCTACCCTTAAGCTTGTACATCCAACAATAAACCATTCAATTCAATGATTGGAATGGAGTCGTCAGGCGGTCAGTGCGGAGTCAATATGGAGTTTTAAAAGGAGGCTAAACAATTTAATGAATGGGGATGAAAGGTGGATATAGTAGTGTTAAGTAACAGAAACTACCACGTGTAGAAAAAGACTCACGGCCTCTTAATAGGCCTTTAGACGCAGAGGCCAGAGGTCCCATGTACTACCGTAGATAACAGTGAAGTCGTCACCGCAGTGAAGTCGCCAGGCGCCAAATATTACGAATTATAGCATCACTACTGATTTTTATGTGCCACTGAAGATGTTACACAGTAGTTTATATCATGACTTATAATCTACCCTGTCTCAGCGTTGTTTTATGATTTGTATCTGCAAATATAACTGTTGCGCATTTTGCTTCTCACGTTTTTCTTCGCACGACGACAGACAGCAGCTGATCACCTTTCGGGCGACAGGACAAAACTTGCCAGATCTTTCAAACTTGAATAGAATTTGTTTTCACGTTGGCAGAGGAATTTTTATATATCCAAGCATCTTCCGCAGCTAATATATATAGAGACTTGTTTTACTTTACCTCTAATTTCCCTGAATTCCCCAGAGTGGCGACTCAACTGTTGGGTTAATATACTAGCTGGCGACTTTACTGTAGTAGGTATAGTGAGGTCGCCACTCGGTTTTATTTTTGTAATTTGTTCCTTTATAGCCATAATATGACACAGATGAAGACACAAAATGACACAGACTTTCCAGATAGACCCTTCTAACTTTCCTGAAATCATGGATGTACAAATGTAAGTATTAACGCCACCACACGCAAGGTAAAGAGACAGAAGGTAACGTCACCTCCCTTTTGCCGCGCTGGGGGAAGTGACGTCAATAAGAATTAAGAGGGCGAGGAGGAGGGTGAGAGTGAAAGAGAAGATGGAGGAGGAGGAGGAGGTAGGGGACGGGGTAGAAGGAGGAGAAGGTAAGGGAAGGGAGGAGGTATGAACATAGGAACATAAGAAAATAAGGCATGGCCTTGCATGTCAGGTGGGAAATTAACTTTGCTTGTCCCGCTAAGCGGAAACAGCGGCACAAGCAAAGGGTCTCGTCCCCAGCTTGTGTGCTAGCTAGAACTCTCTCTCTCTCTCTCTCTCTCTCTCTCTCTCTCTCTCTCTCTCTCTCTCTCCTCTCGCTCTCCGCTCTCTCTCTCTCTCTCTCTCTCTCTCTCTCTCTCTCTCTCTCTCTCTCTCTCTCTCTCTCTCTCTCTCTCTCTCTCTCTCTCTCTCTCTCTCTCTCTCTCTCTCTCTCTCTCTCTCTCTCTCTCTCTCTCTCTCGAGTACACAATACTGATCAAGGTAAAGAATATGGGTGGCTTACGGGATGAGAGAGAGAGATATGGTGGGAGGTGTCAGGCGTGTCAGGTGTCGGGTCGGCGGTGAGGCCTGAGTGAGGCCATACAATATTTGAACGGTGGCGCCGTTGGCGCGATACCCATTGACGTCATGCGCACAAAGGACTGATTTTGCCTCGACGCCCCGGGGAGGTGACGTTACCTTCTGTCTCTTTATCTTGACCACACGTCTGTAAATAACAAAGAAACATAGAACTGGCGACTTCACTGTTATCTACGGTAATATATTTACATTTTTTTCTGTTTTCTCGTGCGGGCAACATGGGTGATTTCACTTTTTCGTAAATCGTTTTTTTCGTTTACTCCACATAAGAGCCCCTCTCAGTAATGAAGTTACTTTCATAGTATCATGAATTACTCACATACATATCCCATACACTTCAATCTCCATGTTAATCCCAATCTTCGTATATATTGATGAATATGTGTTGTACTGATATATAATATCTTATACATGATTATTAAGAACGTGATATATATGAGGTACAACAGTATTGTTGTTCAAGTGAAGTATGATTGCAAGAAAGTTACGGCTCAAAGTGGCATAGCATATATATATATAATAATCTTCGAAAAAGGTCTCAGGAAGATAGGCTGCCAGACGTACAAACACACGGGTGGCTTCCAAGGTAGGGAGGGGGTGCTTGGGATAAAGAACACGTGTAGTAGCGAGACCACCGATATCATATCGGTGGCCACGGTAGTAGCTAGTCTGAAGAAAGTGTCGTACCTCAGGCATCAACACTCTGTGGTAAAGATTAATGTTTTTTATATACTTTGCTGGTATTCGTCAGTTGCATTTATATAAGGCCTCTTCCATTTGCGACATTTCATGAACCAGTTCACGGAACCCAAGAATTCAGGCGTTCCATTTGCGCACGAAAACCTAGGTCCGAGGCGACCCGCGTAGTGACTCAGCATAACCCGTGAACTTTCTCTACCCACATCCATTGGTGGGTAGAATTTTCAGTTCATCCAGTTCATAACAGAGAATGGCATGGCAGAAAGTTAAATAAACAGGGGAAGAGTTAACAAGTTTTGTTAACGAAGGAGACGAAGTGGAAGAGGACCTATGAAGCGATAACAACAACGGTCACAAGAAGAAGAAGAAGAAGAAGGCCGCCGCTTTATATGTCGGTCACAAGAAGAAGAAGAAGAAGAAGAAGGCCGCCGCTTATCAAAGCCAACCATTCACAGTCACAGACTGGGTGATATGATGTAAACTATCGCCATGCTTAATTTGGTACCATTTTACCTCATACCTCACACAATACCTCATCATATCTGCCAAAGATGCCAGCAGTGGATATGGTACTGGTACATAATATCTTCCTCTTCATCACTAGAATCGTCCATCATTGCGAGAATAGCCCCAGACACGGCAGGAATAAGCTCTCCTTCCTCTTGCCTTGCCATCTTGGTTTGTTTGTAAACAAAAAAACGGGTTTTTGCGTTCCATTTGTGACACGCGAACCCAACCCTGAACCCAGAACCCAACCCTGAACTGAAAGAACTGGTTCATGCAACTTAAATTGGGCACAAATGGAAGAGGCCTATACTATATGTATAAATCAAGAAATTTCTCTCTGTGTAGGAAAGGTTGTATATTTCTGGCCCTTCATCCTATAATAATCAGGAATAGTGGGCGTGCAGTGAATCATTTGACAAATGCTTATTCTACGATTAATATGTCCCATTTTCAATAAAAACATGCGAGAAAATTATCTATATATATTAATGTAACGAAAAAGCAACAGAAAAGGTCTTATAATAAAGCCCGCAGTTGTACATTTTTACAATAAAAAAATATAAATACTGGCGTTGTGTGGCAAACCCAGCTTTCAATGTCTAAAGGCGTATTGTAGCTTCCTTATGTTTTCTTCCCTCAGATCACCAAAGAAAGTTTTTTTAGGTTTAATAAGTTATATTTAGGTTTGGTTTAGGTTAGGTTAGGTTTAGGATAGGTTTGGGTTAGGTTTTGTCAGAGAGCTTCACCAGCTCTCTAGTTTTGTAATTTTATTTAGGTTAAACAAGGGACCGAGACCGATTCAACAAGTGGGACGATTTTGGCACAACACCGGCATTTGGCTAGTTTCTTGACGTCAGTGCAAGGAACCTATATATGAGTTATATCATTATATGTATCATATAACTCATCATATGAAACCACGCCATGAAATACATTATACACATTTGCCCAATCACAATGCAGCTCGTAAGAATGACTTGTTGCGATTGGTTGAAGCCCGATGACCTTGTGACGTGGAGGTCTGAGTGTGCGACGAATGTGTTGTGATGATGACATCAGAGACGTGATATGTGGTGGTGATCCGTGGTGAAAGGCTGCCTCTCACTTCCATTGGTAGTTTGAAGACAAGCACGATGTCCTACATATCACCAGGTACGTACAACTGATATTCCTATCATCAGGATCTTGCATGTACCATAGACTTCTCAGAACACCATAAATGTTTGAGAATCTTTCAAGTCTTGTCAGTTATCGCCCACCTTAACCAATTCACTGTTTCGCTATCACTATTGGAGGTCATACTAACCGTCATAGGAACATAATTGTCAAAGTGGTAAACATGGACGAGGACTGCGCGGTCATTTTCTGAGACTGACTAATTATTTCTGGTATTTTGGTACTTTCAACCAGTAATTGAATAAGAGGTGAAAAGTACTCTTTTCCTATGTATTTTGATGTGTTAAGAATGATGGTCACATTCAAAATCGTCGGAAATTTATAATTTTGCCGCTATCCCCGCTTAAGGTTAACCCCTTCACGCCCAAATTTTTCCTTTGCTATAAAAAAATTATGTTGTCGATCCATGAAATTATGAAAAGTAACTGAATATGCCACATTAGTTAGTCAACATGGATACAAAATAGGTCATATCTATAAAATATTGCTTATATTCACTACAAATCGTCCAATGGGACCTGAATTACAATGGAAATTACATTCTGGGCCTCAAAGGGTTAAACTTCTCAACCAACGTCCAGGTTAGGTTAGTGAACTAGCGGGGGAGTTTGGGGGGGGCGCAGCCCCCAAATTATCTCAGGTTATGTAACCAGTGTCTATGTTTTGTATTAAACTTCAGTTTTACCGTTGTAGTTAAAGATTTGGTAAATTTCTAGTGTTTGCCCATACTATCCCACTTCCACCAAACAAGTTTGGGGACCTGTGGTCAGTGGCGGCTCGTAGCATAGGGCTGCAGCACCCCGAGACACTCACTGCCAGGTGTATGGTGTCGTTAGAGACACAGCAGAATTGATACACTACTAACAAATATATCATAATAAAAAGTCATTATATGTTATTTTATTATTTTCAATACGTTAGCCCTAAGTGAATTTTCATTAAAACCAGACCAAAATTTAAGTTACTTTCATATTTACTGTACGATTCATGTCTGCGCCGCCGTTGCACTACTTGTGAACACAATGGGCTTCAGTCGAGGCAGCTAAGTCTCGTCCCTCTCGTGTTTACAGTGTTTACTGTAGACGGTGTGGTTAAATCGTGCTTTCTTTAATTACCCCATGACGATGGAAAATCCAGTGAAGTATTTGCAAAACATCAACTTTTCCCAGCTGACATTAAATGAAAAGACTGAAATCAAGTGGTACTGAGTTTATTTTCAAGTTATAATGTAATTCTATCATCACCACCTCAGCCATCCCTTCTACCACTAACACTACCACCACCACTACTACCATGCCCTGAAATACGTGAACATCAACTACAACTAATACCTGAGTTAGGTCAAATTTGTGTATCCTACTGTTGTGTGAAGCTTGCAGTCCCTCCATTTTATTTTATCACGAGCCGCCACTGCCTGTGGTAATGCGGGGTTTTTGGGTGGGGAACAAATTAAGCGTCGGAAACACGTAATTTAAGAGTTGTGTAGGGGGGGTAAAATTCCCTAGATCTAGGGTAATTTCCTTATATCTAGAGAAATTTGCCTAACCAAAATTAACCTAACCTAGCGGGGGGCTTGACCCACCGATAACCTAACCTAATCAAATCTAACCTAAGCTAACCTAACCTAACCAAATATAGCCTAAACTAACCTAATTAAACCTAACCTAGCCTAACTAAATCTAACCTAACCTAACCAAATCTAACCTAACCTAACCAAATCTAACCTAACCTAACCTAACCTAACCTAACCTAACCTAACCAAATCTAACCTAACCTACCCAAATATAACCTACCCTAACAACCAAATCTAACCTAACCTAAACAAATCTAACAACCTAAACAAATATAACCTAACCTCCTAGCGGAGCGTTGGGGGGTTCTCAACACTTACGTCATCATTCTGTGAGGATCGTCAGGTTCACACGTCTCTGGACTCAAAAGAGATCCAATGAATTTTCCTGAATCTAGGGACTTTTCTCAACACCCCTAACTGAAAAACTAGGTGGTTGCGACGCATATTTTGTACCCCAGCCAAATATCCCGCATTCCCCCAGGTCCCCAAGCTTGTAGTGTGGGAGAGGGGGAGTATGGGCAAACACTAGAATACATAATACCAAAGATTTAACTACGGTAGAGATTTTTCCAGGAATAGGAAGTAATTCCCCTAGACTATCGGTTTTATATTTTCGACCTTATGTCATCCCATAGAGTGTTTACCGGATATATTTTACTTCATCCACATAATATACTATCAGTAAAAAACTAGTTGCCATTTTCCCCGCCCAAAACCGTTCCCAACGGTTCCCCAGTTTTGTTATGGAGGAGGGATAACTGCAAAAGGATGCATTTTCGCTAATTTTAAATGTGACCATCATTCTTAACACATCAAAATACATGGGAAAAGAGTACTAAGGTCCTCGTACTCAATTACTGGTTGAAAGTACCAATGTACCTTTTTCCTTGCCTAAAATTAGTGCTGGAGACATTTTTATTTTCCGGAAACCCATTAAAAAGTTTTTATTTTTATTTTCATCACCAAATCCTAGGGTCGTCGTTTCAATTGATAAAAATGTATGGTATTATTATGATTAAGGTCATCCTCGAGCCTGACAATTATAACCTGTCTCATAGTGTAGATCTCCTCATTCTGAGTCTTTTGAACCCCATTTCTCATGGCTCAATAGACTTGAAGACTAGACTTACCTGACATCTGGTGGCTGTCTGGGAACCTCCCGTCAGCTCGAGTACACCGGGTCAAGGGGTGTCAGGCTAGACTTATTTTCCATTATTCCCTACCAAACCAGCTACAATTATGTGTTGTCATGGTCAACATAGGTTTATGCAAAAGAAAATATAAGGGTTTTACACTATTCATGGCGTTATAATGAGGATTGTTGGCAAAATAAAAGCATTCGACCATACATGTTGTACAACATTCTATTAAATACTGTAGAGGAATGCATCAAGGCGGGTGTATGGGTAAAAAAAGTTTTCTATTTGATTACCTTCTCTTTGCATGCATGAAGGTAATGTTTACCCATACACCCGCCTTGATGCATTGCTCTACATTATTTAATAGAATGTTGTAGGACGCATACGGTCAAATGCTTTTATTTTGCCAACAATCCTCATTATAACGCCATGAATAAATCCTTCAAAAATTGTTATAAGGTAAAACCCTTATATTTTCATTTGCATAAATCTATGTTGACCATGCCAACACTTAATTGTAGCTGGTTTAGTAGGGAATAATGCAGAATAAGTCTAGCCTGACACCCCTTGACCCGATGTACTCAAGTTGACGGGAGGTTCCCAGACAGCCACCAGATGTCTAGATGGTAAGTCTAGTCTTCAAGTCTATTGAAAAGTAACGGCGTTACATTTACTTCTATAAATGTACTGTTATTTCAGCCAGAAACGGTTAAGTTTAGGTTAAATCAGATTGGGTTAGGTTAGAGGTGGGGTTTGGTTTAGTAACATGGTAAAAAAGATAAAAATTTAATATTCAAAACAGGCAGTGGAAAGCGGAACAAGATTTGCGGGGCGGACCGGGAGGGGCGGGGCGGTCACCCCCCACACCTATGAATTTTGTTTTACTTTCGACAAAATTGAATGCTAGATTCATTCAAAGCACATTATAACTATTCAGGAAAACTAAGTTTCAGCCTCGAAATCGCGGGATGACCTATACAATATATTTATCCAATGTATCTCCCATCAGAAAAAACACTAAAACTTGGCCAGGAAATAATAGTCAGTGTCTCAGAAACTAGGGAAGTGATGGAATTGTACGAAAACAAGTGCACCCCGCCTCGCCCTGCATTAGCCCGCCCGCCCGCCAGCCACCGAGTGGTCCGCTCTGCCCCAGCCGTGACCAGCTGTCCTATTCTTCCTCCAATTGATCAAAGTGGCTAGAGTCTAGAAAAGGGAGTCTACGTTCCGGTGAGGTGTCTGACGCTACCTGCCCCTCGAGCTGTGCTTGAACTGACGAAGTGTTCATGTAAAGCTGGATGTAGAGGAAGGTGTAGTTGTTGTAATAATGGCCTTCCGTGCACTCCACTGTGCAAATGCTATGGCGGTGATTGCTCAAATTCCACCAAGAATGACGGACACATCAACGATGATGAAGATGATGTTGAGTGTTAACCAAAGACATATAGCATTTCGACATGTAGCATAGCTTTTCTGAGTTTTTTTAGGTAGTTTTGTTTGTAATGGTTTCTTGTTCTAGTCGATATAGCATGATTGTTATTCGATTGATGTTATCTTATCTATCTACGTTGTAGTGTGGACTACAGTTTTGGTGATATAGCTGTATTCTTTTATCTGGTCAGTTATCATGGTTATGTGTGTCACATAAACCATTTTGTTGCTCTTGTTTCGAATATTTGCAGTATATGAGTGATGTGAAACAATATGTATCTCTTGTCAACACTAGTTAACATTTTTGCTTTTACATTGTGCAATATTGGCAAGCTAGCTGTATTATTTTATCTGGTCAGTTGTGTTTGTGACACACAGCGTTTTGTTGTTCTAGTCGGGAACTAGGTACTTTTTTGTCTCCAGAAATATATGTACAGTATATGCTCTCTTTTCATGAAACAATTGAAAAACTCATACAGTAAATATAGTGTTTGCATTGAGTAGGTAACATCTAAATGATGTTAGTAAATACTTTGAACATATGATGCAATCTTTGTCCTTCATTTCTAAATCATATCAATTATCGAACAGTGAGTTGGGTGTGAATAATAATTATAATTGATGCTTTGAAAAAAGGCTAATACCTCATGACATTCATTATCTCTAAATTGAGTGGTCTGGTGACAAAAACAACTGCTCCATTCAGCTTCCTGTACCTGAAAACCCTGAAAAAGAGGTATTACTTGACAAGGTTGTTAACATCGTGACAAATTTTGTTGATCTGACCCCGTTCAGACCCTGTGATATTAACTTCCAGTCAGCTCGAAAGTCTCATAAATGGATTTGTCATCATCAGAAACCCCTGAAATAATACCAAGATCATAAAGATTGGTTCATTATTAGTGGAGTTAGTAGTATTGTCAGTTCCGGAACCCCCTGGACAGAAAACGCCCCCCAAAAAGGGGTCGTTCCAAGGGTCGAAAAATTTGGCCCCCTCCATTTCTCCATAGTATAACCTCAAGTCAACCAGGAAATGCAAAAAAAACTATTTTGATACGCAAATCCTACGGGGGAATACAAGTCATACATACTGCATAATACCTTAGTGTTGGTCGCCACTCTGGTAATATTTTTTTTAATTTGTTCATTTATAGCCATAATATGACACATGAAGACAAAATGACGCAGACTCTCCAGATAGCCCCTTCTAACCTTCCTGAAATCATGAATGTAGAAATGTAAGTATTAACGCCACCACACGTCTGTAAATCGAAAAAAAAAGTTGTCCTGGCGACTTTAGTGTTATCTACGGTAGGGAGTTTCGGTCCAAGTGTAAAATAATACCGAAATAACAACAAGTTTCTATTCTGTACACAAGTGCACAACACAAGAAAAATCGTCAAAATCAAAGAACAGTTCGTAGCGGATGTTTACTATGTGAGGGCCGCGGCGTGACTGACGCACACAGTTGCCGTGTAACTTGTTCGGCAACCGAGTTATCGTACGGCAACCGGTGCAATTATGAGTTTGAAATTCTGTTCGCGAACCAATTTGTTCGAAAAGGGAGACGTTCGAAACCCAAGGTTTGACTGTACAGTAAAACCCTTATAACTCGGCACGATAGGGGCTCTGGCCCTTGCCGAGTTATGCAATGTCCTCCTCTGATATGGGTTTGGGGGTTTAAAAAAAAAAAATGTATCATCTTCAGTAGAAAATCAGTAGTGATGCTATAATTCGTAATATTTGGTACCTGGATACATCACTGCCGGTGGCGTCTATAGTGTTATCTACGGTAGACATATTTCAATATTCTGTACCTTACCAGCACACTCGTGATGTATTCATGGACACCAGAAATTGGTTACTGGTGGCGCAATATTACATCGAAAATGAAAAAAAAAAAAAATATTCAGCCGCGGGTCATTCGTTTAAAACCCCCTCAGCCGTGCGCTCCCATTTTCTCTAATACATGTCATGGGATACCATTCTAAACCTATAAATGTGGTCATGAGAGTGTCTGTACGTTATCCTTATGTACTGTACAGTTCCTCCCTAACTCAGCCTACATTACATTGGGTCCAGTTTACCCCGCGAGTGTTTTTGTCACCGTGGTAACTATGGACCAAAACTGAGCATTGATCATAAGAAAATGAGACAAGATAGAGCATTTCTGATATTTTCATGTTAATGTGGAGGAAAAGCTTAATTACAAGGAGACAGAGGTGGGCGCGATACTTTTTTTTGGTAGTGCGATAACGATACTGCGATACTTTTTTCCCGCTAGTTCGATACGCGATACTCCGCTACTTTTTCGGATTTTCTTAAAACTATACGCGATACTGCGATACTCCACTACTTTTTTCTTAAAGCGATAGTATCGCAGCGATACTGCGATACCAAAAATTTAGCTTTGCGATACTTTGCTACCTAAGAAAACACTGTATTAGCCAAAAAAAGATATATTTTACTTAAACTACAGTTTAGGCACATTAAAACATTGTAATATATTTATTTTTAAACTCCACGCCAAATCTATGTGCATTGCCGCTGAAAAACTTTTGTTTAAGGTCGTCTTTTAAAGTATCGCGGGAAATTTAAGCGATGCTTGAGTTGCGATGCTTATACTCCGCTACTTTGCTATGCTTTGCGATACTGCGATACTTTTTTGGCAGTGCGATAGTATCGCAGTATCGCACTAAGTATCGCTCTCGCCCACCTCTGCAAGGAGATACTCCGTCTCGTCTTTGCGTCCCATGAAAGTTCGCCAAATCAGCTGATTTTTAAAACAAACTTCGCCGACACTTTTTTGCTGTCATTTTACTCATTTTCTTTTTTGGTTCCTGGGTTCAGTTACATATCGATATTTATATCCATATTAATAATAAAAATGTAAAAATGGTTGTTTTACTACATAGGATATTCAAAACTGTTCCACTTTATTTATATAGAAACAAACACCAAAGCAAAGATGGCGGTCCGAATAGAAACCGTTGGAAGGACCGGGTTACCCCGGTTGACATTACTGTAAAAGCATAAAAACTACACTTACCAGTGAATGGGTAGCAGCAGGCATATACTCGTAATCCAAGGAGAGGGGAGCCTTGTTGTAACGTGTAGAAGGTGTTAGGGGAACTCAGTCGCATTTTAACACTGGTATCACTTTAATCACTTTATAATCACAACACTGTACTGTATTGTATACAGTACTGTAACTGTACAACATAATTTTACATCACTTGAGCACTTAATTACTGCAACACTATGCCCTGTCCATTAACTCTACCTTCGACTGCGAGTGCATGGGAGGACACAGGGGGTGGCATGAGCCTCTAATCACAGGCGTCACTATAACAATCCTGCCTGCGCCACCACGGGTGAGGGCCAACCATCACAGCCCTCGAATGAGCCTACCATCCCACCCCTGGAGCTCACTGCCTACACGCGCTATAAGCATAGATGTGTGTGTGTGTGTGTGTAAAAAATTATAAAAAAAATAATAAAAAAATAAACTGTCTTTGCCTTGCCGAGTTATATCAAATTCAGAGTTATACAGTGCCGAGTTATAAGGGTTTTACTGTGTATATATATATATATATATATATATATATATATATATATATATATATATATATATATATATATATATATATATATATGAGGCACGCAGAAGCAAAGGGGCGTAAGCCACAAAACCATTGTTTTGAGTACACTACCCTCTCGAGTTTCGTGCTTGCTTTCTTCCGGAGGCGTAGCGCGAAACTTGCGGATCGCGAAACTCGGGTATATTATAAACCCTGTAAAAATGCTTATTTAGTCCGTTTTTTTTTTTTTTTTTTTTTTTTTTTTTTTTTTTTCTTCTTCTTCTTGTGTGTGTGTGTGTGCCTACAGCGCCGTTAGGCAGTGACCTCCATGGGTGGGATGGTAGGCCCTGGAGGTTAACTTGAGGGCTGTGTACCTACCGTATTTTACAGCTTATAAGACTCAATTTTTCCCCAAAAAAATATCCTGAAAATGCCCCAAGCCCCTGTCCACCCAGCAGTGAATGGGTACTGGTTGTTAGCCTAGGGTTTGTGACCCGCTTCCCGGGGTGGTGGCTTCGGCCAACACTACGTAGAGAAGAGGAGGGAGGAGAGGAACTTGAGATTGAGCTTGAGTTGGGAGTCACCCAGCGGATGCTGTTTTGGTCTGAGTGAGTGAGCTGACACATATCTTGTCAGCTGATGGTTGTGTGACAGTGTTATACGGCAATAACACTGTCACAATGCCTTCCTCTCTTCTCTCCTGTCTCCTCCAGTACCTCCAGAAACCACAGTACCACGCACGTCATGGTTAATCACTTATAAAGGAGTATTTTGTGGTAAATAGTAAGGTAAGGTGCTACTTATTTCGAGGTGTTACCTATCTTATGCGACACCGGCTGTTCCTGTAGAGAAAAACACAAACAAATGGAAAAAAACAAAGCAAAACTACATACAGCTATACTAAACCTATTATTGTACTATACTAAGCAGGAAGGCAGGAAGACGTGTCCCGTACGTCTCTTATGGGAGGCGGTAGCAGAGTGGGTAGCGTCAAGATATATGTCAAGCTCGAGCACGAGCTTGACAGACGACCTACAAAGTGATACTAAGCAGAAAAGGTCACAAGAAGAAGAAGAAGTCTCCGAGTGGCGTTATCGGTGATCCGAGTTCGATCCTTGATGAGGGCTGTAAAATCCACTTTAAATCTTTCTCTGCACCGTTGAGTGGCCTAAGAACACCCACACGCTGCCCATTAGCTCTACCTTCGATTGCGAGTGCATCGGAGGACACAGGGGGCAGCATGAGCCTCTAATCACAGGCGTCACTATAGAAATTCTGTCTGCCCCACCACGGGCGAGGGCCAACCATCACAGCCCTCAAGTTAATCTCCAGGGCCTACCATCCCACTCCTGGAGGCCACTGCCTAACGGCGCTGTAGGCACACACACACCAAAAAAAAAAAAAAAAAAAAAAAAAAGCGAAACTCGGGGATATAATGCGCGAAAGTCGGGATGATAAGAATTTAGGACTCAGCGCGAAACTCGAGGATCGCGAAACTCGCATAGCGTGAAACTCGGGAGGGTAGTGTAATTAAGCTTCAAAGTCTGGCTATGAATACATAATGTTTCTCAGTGTTTATGCCATTATGTTATTATATCATTGTAATTGTCTGTTAGAGTTCTGTTTCATCACTTGTTTTTGTGTGTTTTTGTTTGTTTGTCACCCTATAAATATAACCATACTAAAAAAGCTCCACGAATATATTTAATGAAATTTTTAAGTTATACATAATGAGGTAAGATACTTGTGAAAATTTTGTATTTCTGTGCTCATTAGCTTTTTGTATATGAATTTTTGAAATATCTTCTTTTAGTGGGGGTTTTTTCTTACGAGAGCTGAAATGTTTTTTTACCGAAGACAATGATTATTGAAACATATCTATCATAGAGCTATCATGACATAATTTATTGGAGGAAACTTGCTGACTGCTCGACTACTACTGAAAAACTGTCTGAATGTCTGGATGGCCAGCTAATCATCTCCTGCTCGATAGAGAGAGTCACCATTCTGGTTCCCAGTATTTTTTTCAATATTTTTTCATATAACTTACCGTTGTTTATTCCCTTGAATGTGGCGCCCCCTGCTGTAGTGAGGTAAGCGACACACTTATGAAACCGAGAAAACATCTTTTGAAATTGGCGGGCCCCCCGAGCAAATCTAGCTCCTGTACCTCACTCATGCTCTGAGCAGGACCGATGCAAAGGGCATGGCGCGGTGCCTACCTCACTTCAGAACGCTGGAAGGGTAGTCTGTGCTCCAACGGCAATGGTGAGAGGATTTTGACGTAGAAAAAATGCTTCGTGTTCATGGGCCCAGCACCTCTCTCGGTCACTAACACCGCTTCAACAAGGAGATTGCTAATGCGTGAAAAATCGCAGGAATTTTCAAAGTTATGTGTAGGAATTTCGACTTTATGGATATTTCCCCTAAGAATCAGGCATTCTGGCTGTATCTTGGACATGTAGGGACCTTGAGCTATATGATGCAACCACCAACTCAATTTTGAAGGTTGTGTTGTTTACCTCACTACAGCAGGGGGCTCTACAATTATGGTGAATTCACCAATATAATAACCCAAATTACAAATTTTCCATCCCATAACCAATGACTAAATATTTTCAAAACTAATTTACTAGCTAAACGATAAGTACAGTACGTGCAAACTAGGTATAATCATTATTATTACCTCCTCTTCTACTTCACTAATTTTGTTGGGAGGTAATTTAGTGCACAAAATTCTGACAAGAGGCATTTTGAATTTTTTTTCACTTATAGGAGACATTTATGTATTTCTGACAGAACCTTTCTTGCAGATGGTCGAATTGAGGGCCAGAAGGGATGGAGTTTAGCAACCATTCCTGCCCTCTTTTGGGGCTTCATTGACTTCATTTTGCTTTTGTAAGTAATTACCATAAGCACTGCCTTTATTGAACTTCATTAAGCAAATTTTATTTTCAACACCTACCTGCAACTCTTATTCAATATTAATGATTAAAAATGTTTTTTCATTCTTACCTTATCTATGGAATGACCTTACCATGAACATCATAACATTTTTCTTGGAATGGAAATTTAGGCAAATGTTAAATCTTTGTTGAATGAAATTCTTTTAGCAAATGATACAGTTCTGGTTGCTGAAAATGAGAATGACCTAGATAAATTTGTGAACGTGTTTGATAGTGTGTACAGAAGACGGAAGCTAAAGTTGAATGTTATCAAAAGTAAGGTGCTGGGGTTAAAAAGGAGTAAATGTGAAGTGGTGGATTTTGAGATCTCATATGGAGTAATGGAGTGGATCATCACCTCTCCTCCTCTAAACCTCATCTTCTTTTCCTCACCGGAACACAGATATTTGTGAGCACTGACAGCAGTCCCTTTTCTGTTTCCTCTTACTGTCTCTATTCTCATTTTCAATCCAAAGCTGGCTGTTGCATATATTTACGCAACGACATCACTTGCTCTCGTGCCCACGGTCTTGAATCTTAAGAATCTTCTACCATATGGCTTCGACTTCAATGTCACTCTCTTACTAAATTTATATGTGCTGTATATCTCTCACCTAACTCCTTGGACTATGTAAAATTCTTAGAATATTTAACATCCAAAGTGGAGCACATCACATCTCCTTTTCCTTTTACAGAAATTTCCATTCCTGGCGATTTCAATGTTCACCACCAGCATTGGCTTTCATCTTCTTTCACTGACCAACCTGGTGAACAAGCCTACAACTTTGCTATCCTGCAAGACCTACAGTCGACGCAAGAAAACTTCGGGCGGGAATAACGCCCAATGTTGTTTTGCCAATTTCGGTGGGAATGATTGAATTTTCTAATGACTGGTGAAAGCCTTTGTTTTCTTCCTCCCCCTTCTCAAAGTTCCCTCTTTTCCTCCCCTTTACCCCTAAATTCCCTTATGTAGGAGAAAAACAACAACACACTGCTGGCATATATTAGATTGAAAAACACAAGATAGCACAGTGGGAGCTGAAAAAAAAAATGTATACCTTACGTGCGAGAAGCGCACACACACGAAGCCGGAGAGAGTTGTGGCAGAGAGAGACTGGTTAAAAACCTTCGAAGTTCAGTGAAAGCACAACACTTCTCACATACTCATCAATGTTCTCCATCGCTGCCTCTTCTTGCTGCGGCGCTGCTCTGATAACAGCGACGCTGGGCTTCAGTGCCAGAGGTGGGGGGTGGAGGGCTGAGACGGGAGCGGAGTCGGCTGTGTCGTCTTCCTCACTTGTGATGCCATCCTCCTCCAAACGTTTCATCTCTTCCTCCGTGTCTGTATCCTGCAGAAGTTGTTGATAACAGCGGCGCTAGTAAAACATTTTGAAATTGCAAATTACCTCTTGGTCCAGTGGCTGTAGGAGGCACACACACACGCACACCAAAAAAAATTGAAAAAATTAAAATAAACGTACGAAGCAGCGCGAAACTCGGGGAGATAATGCACGAAAGTCGGGATGGTAAGAATTCAGGACTCGACGCGAAACTTGCATAGCGTGAAACTCGGGAGGGTACTGTATAGGTAAATACAACTAGGTAAATACACACAGAAAACATGCTTGAAATTTGACATTTCCTCCTGCCCTTGTAACATCAATACTAAATCAACCCTAACTGTCTTCCCTGCAGCTTCCAAACACTCATCAATCCTGGAGGAAGGCGTCAAGGCACTAGTTCCCATGGATCCTCAGAAGGAAGACCGTAAGTTCTAATAATTTTTTCTAAACTAAGGCTATTTATTTTTTCATGTCACACCTCCATTGTGTTGTCGTTATTGTGCTCTGTAATCTGTTGTTACATGTACATGATGTAGTTTTTTGTGTGTCCAGCATTCTTAGTTGTCTATTTTGGCTCTTTGATTGGATCCTAAATTAGCAGATGGGGCAGTTTAAGAAAGGGAAACTGGTGGCCTGGATATATAAACCATCAATTTTTTTCAAGCACGAATGCCAAGGTAAATTAGCTCTGCCATGCATGATTAATAAATAACACATCATAGTTTTCTCATAACTCAGCTGGATAATGCATAAAATTCCTATGATTGCTCCAGCTCTACTCTAAGAGAGCATGTTGATATGGTTAAGTGAAATCGTGAGAAAGAAAAAAGTAAGAAATACTTTCTTTGTTTACCAAACAAAGCAGGACAACAAAGAATAATGTCAAAAGTAGAATAAGTAAATTGGTTATACTTTTCGTGGTAACTTAAAAGTCATCTCTGGTTTGCAGCCTTTAAGCTGGTTACTCTGATACAATTTTAACCCATTCTTTGTTTTGTATAATACACTTATAATCTCTTCCCATAGTTTTCTTACATATATTAAACCTTCTTTGAACACCTTATCATCTACTAACATCATTTGTAACTGCGATGTGACTTATTAACAGATGTAATTCACTTTGTGTACCTCCCCCTCTCCATCAAGAGGCAAAATGGTGTCAATTTCTTTGATATCTTTCTTCTTTAAACACTTTCCACCTATTCATTTATAGAAAACTAGGAATGAAAATTAATTTTCTTCTCATGTAAGATGATTAACTTTTATCGTTTAATTTTATTCATACATATTCACAGTAGTTTTGTTGCTTGATTGAAATCCTTAGTATGGCATGGACTCCAAAATTTTGAATCAGTCTTGAATAAGTATGGCAAAAGTTTTCAACTTTCAAAATTAAAAGGAATTTCAACCAATTTATATATTCATGTCATTAAAGTGATGAAAAGCAGAGTTGCACAAATTATTTTCATACATGCTGAATCTGTAGAAAGCAATTGAAACTGAAGAAGGAAAAGGGATCAGGAGTTGATGGGATTACGATGTTAAAGTTTGGTGGAAAAACTGGTTGAATGGATGCATAGAATATTTTAGTTAGCATGGGTAGAGAGCAGGGTACCAGGAGACTGGACAAAGGCCATCATTATCCAACTATACAAGGGGCTGGGTAGTAGAAATTTATGCGACAAATTTTGGGGGAGGCGGTAGCAAAATGGTTAAGAGTTTCCTTGTGGCATCCTCGGTGACCCGAGTTCGATCCCTGATGAGGGCGAATACCCACTTATGATCTTTTTGCAACCGTCGAATATTCTAAGAACACCCACCTGCTACCCATTAACTCTATTTTTTATTGCGAGTGCATCGGATGACACAGGGGGGCAGTGTGAGCCTCCACCTGGAGGCTGTGAATGGAGTGCAAGTTCTGATGACTCCATTCCTCCGATGCTTGATTTTTTGCTATTGCCACTTGCCTCTTAGCATCATTTGGCTTTTCTCTTTAATTGTTTTATCCACCTCACCTCATGATCGTTGCCACTGTTTGAATGCGATTCTTTTCTCCTTAATTTTCTGTTGCACCTCTTCAATCCACCACCAAGTCTCCCTCTCTATCCGCTCAAGGCCGAATCACACCATACCACCATGGTGACACGGCACCGTCTCATCACATCCATTAGAATTTCTTAAATTCAAACAAATGGACGTGTTACACCAAACGGTGCGCCACCGTCATGGCTCCAGCCATAGACCACTGTATACCTGGACTGTTCACGCGACAATGTTTTGAATTGCGGGGCTGCAGAGGGGCCTGCGGGGCGCCCAACAAAGAGATATAGTGGTCTATGGACTATCATATAGACTGGTTTATCAGTATATATGATATACTGTAATCTTTGTAAATGTTTGTTCTATAATATTATTAAAAAAAAACCAGTAAAACACGCTAAAGAAATGCCATTACGAGACTATGAAGAAATATGCATGAACTTAATATTCACTTAACTCTTCGCCATTTAAAACTTTGCGAGTCAACTTTTATAATGAAGAGTATCAATAGAAGCGCAATTTTATTAGCTTTCCATTGCTATATTTCATTATCTGATAAATTAATTAGAACCATGCATAAATTAGCGTTAAATAAATAAATAAAATCATCAATCGGGTAATTTTCCCGATTGATGATGTTATTTATTTACTTATATATTTCGTTTTCTGATAAATGAATTAGCACCATGTATAAATTAGCGTTAACTAAATAAATAACCTCATCAATCGGGAAAATTACCCGATTGATGATTTTATTTATTTAGTTAACGCTAATTTATGCATGGTTCTAATTAATTTATCAGATAACGAAATATAGCAATGGAAAGCTAATAAAATTGCGCTTCTATTGATACCCTTCATGATAAAAGTTGACTAGCAAAGTTTTAAATGGCGAAGAGTTGAAGTGAATATTAAGTTCATGCATATTTCTTCAGAGTCTCGTAATGGCATTTCTTTAGCGTGTTTTACTGTTTTTTATTTGATAATATTATAGAACACACATTTACGAAGATTTCAGTATATCATATATACTGATAAACCAGTCTATATGATCCGTATATATATATATGAATCCGAGCGGCCCTCCGACTTCAGCCCCTTGTGCGACAGGCCGATATTCCGTGCGCAGTCCAGGTATACAGTGGTCAATGCTCCAGCACATCACTGTCCTGTCACGTAAAGGTTTCTGGGGGAAAATATTTTTACGTAATGTGACTGTGCCGTGCTGATGATTGTCATTTTCTCAAGGCTTTATGTATCCAAAACAGTTTCTTTTAGAGTTCAACTCCTCTTCTTCATCCAACAGAGATGCTATTAATATAAATTTCTTCAACCATAGCCTCTGAGGCACCATGCCTGCTTAGAGGGTGAGCAGGAACTGCCAAAAATGACGGAACCGTGACAAATATTGTGAGTACAAGGCACGGCTGACAGAACGCTGCCGTGATTGCAGAGTGTGAACCTGCCTTCACCTGTACCTTCCTAAAGGAGACTAACCAACCCTCACGACCGTGATAGATTCAGAGATGTAAACCAGGCAAATATTGACGTTCCTAACATCGGTGCCCTCCAACAATAACAACAAAGTAGAGATGGTTACCTTACAGTGCTACCTAAATATCTTGGTAAATTTCTGTTTTTGGGCAACCACCGATTTCGAGGCCGAAACTTAGTTTTCCTGAATAGTTTTGATGTGTTTTGAATTAATCTAACTCTCGTTTTTGTCGAAAATCAATGTTTGTTTACAGGTGTCGGGGGTGCCCGCCCCACCCCTCCAGGCCCGCCCCGCAAACATTGCTAAGCTTCACACTGCCATAGTATTGGTAATTTTCGTTTTTCCTCTATATCATCTGTTACTAAACCAAACCCACCTCTAACCTAACCTAACCTAATCTAATTAAACCTAACAACTTTCTGGCTGAAATAACGGTAGATTTTCGGTTGTACATGCAATGGCCATTATTATTCAGTTGCGCCATGGGAAATGGGGCTCAAAATACTCAGAATGAAAAAAGCTACACGATAATGTAGGTAAGAATCCTAAGACTTGAAAGCCCACTACCGAAATAATATCAATATCTTTACTGCAAATTTTCCACAAAGTCTAAACACATAGCAAAAAAGCAACAAAGGCATTCCTACAACATTAAATCTAAGCTATATGTCATAGGTAGCAAAATATTAGAATATCAATTCGTGGAGCATCCTGCAATAGTATATGATGACTGATTTTGGTTAGCCGTTCCCCTTACATTTCAACTAGTATAATTTTTCATTCACTTTAACTGCACTGTGAATATTGTATTTGGGTACATGCTCAAAATCGTTTATTTTCCCCTATAAAACCTTTGTTTAATTACTTCTGATAAATTTACGAGAAAAAAATAATTCCTCAAAACACCAATAATTTTTTTCTTCTCAAAATCTTGTAAAATATGGGTGCATCTTATACGCCGGCAAATACGGTATATATTGACCTTGGTTAGACTCTTAACTCACACCGTATAGATATCACCCCACCACACTCGGGGGCGGTACCTCTAGACCAAACTGATATCTGCTTGGCAAGCGGTCGTCTAGGTATTTGAACCATTACCTAGCTTTTACTCTCCCTTTGAGGTTTATTTCACGAATTATGATGTCTTGTATTATGGTAGCATGAACCGAAACACATCTCTTAGGCTTTGTCTGGAGGAGCAATTTACATGGTTCGCGATGACCCCTTTGAACACACTATGTCTCCGTTCTCTATTTACACTCCGTGATTTTCCCGTGACGGCTACTTAAACGCTTCACTCTTCTAATCTTCTCTCTTCTGTCGTAGTGATGTTATTCTGAAGAGGGTGTCACAGGGGGAGCTGCAGCCCTCATGTATAGGAGCTCTCACTAGTCATGGAAGGCTGGAACAGGGAACTAATGTACGAGTAATGCTACATAGGGGTTAGACCAACAGAGCGATACACTGCCCTGGGCCCACAATTATCCCTTATGAATCCCGTCGGAAGAATCCTTTCCCAGTTGTACTGACAGGGTAACAAGCACAATTCGGGGAATAAATTTTATTTCCCATTATTATATATATTGACCTTGGTGAGACTCTAACTCACACCGTATAGACATCGCCCCACCACACTCGGGGGCAGTACCACTAGACCAAACTGATATCTGCTTGGCAAGTGGTCGTCTAGGTATTTGAGCCATTACACTGTCATGTAAAGATGAATACTGGTTTTGGCTTGGGTTTTTAGCATGGAGTGACTAGGATACCAGCACATTTAGGTCCTAGATAAGTTTATGTATTTTGGTTTAGGCATATAGTACCAATCAATTGAAACTGTGTCAATGTCACGACCACTAGCATCAGTGTTCTCATATAGTCCTATACCTGCAACACTGCACAATTTAGAGTATCTATTTATAAACACTACCACAATGTTTATACTATGTTACATGAAATTCATATTCCCAACTATAAGAGAGAGAGAGAGAGATTTTGCTTTGTTGTGGCTAGCTGCATGAACACTAGTAGATAAGGAGTTTGATATCTATATAACTGGATGTGACAGGATGTGTACTTACAAAGAAATCAATTCAACTTGCTGGTGTTCATACATGTTAAATGTTTAAACTTTTCTAGATCTGTATACTTCTAATGTCGCCACTTTCTTCTTCCCGTAGACCCCCTGGGCCTCCCCCTAGGAGAATGGGCCGAATTAAGCATACAGGAGGTCCTGCCCCTCCTCCCATGGGTGGAGGATGAGGTCGGTAGATTCCTGAGTAGCCAGACTGATCTCAGGAACTAAGGGAAATGTGGTGTCTTTATGAGGGTTGTAAGCTAACACTTGATTTTGGGACTGAGAGGAAGGAAGTGGTTGGTGAATTAATTTGATTAGATGTTCCCAACTTTTTCTGTCCTTCTACCTCAGTCCCAGTAACAAGTATTAACCAGTATGAAGTAGTGTCCAACAAACCTTACCAGGTGGGGGCATTGTGGATGATTATAATAACCTTCATTCAGA
Source organism: Chionoecetes opilio (assembly GCA_016584305.1). NCBI lineage: Eukaryota > Metazoa > Arthropoda > Malacostraca > Decapoda > Majidae > Chionoecetes > Chionoecetes opilio. Next base: position 72,118 of record JACEEZ010007641.1, read on the forward strand.
TGGTGCTGTGTGTTGTGTGTGTGTGTGTGTGTATGTCAGTCATTCTGCTCGGTTTGTTAATATCAATCATTATTATTAGCCTGGTGGCATAGTGGTTAGTGACTATGAGGCTGTGGATTCATTTATATCAACCATCCGATGCTATAGTAGTTAGTGACCTCGAGGTCCTGGGTTCAAATTCCAACCCATCCAAAGACAGGATGGGGCTGTCTCATTTCATACTTTAACCTTTGTTCTTTTGCATAAATTAGGAGCAAACTGTAAAAAAAATTGTCCTCCTTTGTTGTGTGTGTGTGTGTTTCTCTATGTGGACATGTGCCGCATCATCATTATTGTTTTCACGGTTGATAGCTACTCAGGTGTGTGTACTTCAATATTTTCTAATTAGGTGGTGTTAAAGCTTTGCTCAGTTTTCTTTACTGTGAAAGTTTTGGGTGATTTCAGAGTTAGTCAAGACTGATGATGTTTATAACTTCAACCATGGGATTTGAATCACAGTGTATGTATGCCCTTACATGCTGAATTTAATGTGGAAAAGATCAAGGACAGAACAATGGCATTAGATGCAGCATAAAAGTCTCGCTGGCTAAGGCTGAGCCGCTACTATTTCTGATATTTACATTACACTTTAGGAAGCCGAACAAATTAAGTCACATATTATCACTACTTAACACTTAATTACTATGATGCTGCTCTCATTCAAAGTCTACAATTTTGTTTCCTATCATAGCATTGCAGTGAAGGACATTTGAGAGCATGATATAAAAAAAACTATGGAAGTTTAAATTGTTATTTCATGAACAAAGTTGATTTTGTTTAGATAGCATCATCATTTATTGTTTTTGACATTGTATCCAATAATGGTAGCAATTGTATACACGCTTGCTCTGATGTGACACTAAAGGATTTCAAATATTTTGCATGTAAACCCATACACCTAAAGAAAAGAAAAAAAACTTGCTTTTGAAAATTTACCCCATTGTGTATCATTCCATATGGGAATGTGAGCCTGCATGGTGTTGTGCATCTCCAGATACCCTTGAGCATTAGATATGAGGCAAGATATGCAGCATTAATTGCACTCATCTCTAAGACCCATACATTGTTGTTATTTTGAAGGTCTAGAAAATGTATCTAATTGCACATAGTATGAACATTTTGTTGTGTTGATGATTTTAAGTTCATTTGAGAGAGTGAGAGTGAGAGAACACTGATCCTCATCTTCATGTGCCCTACAGTGGTCAGTTTTGTTGTGTTGATTTATGTCATGTATAAATGGATGAATACCAAATATAGTCCTTATCTCTGCAATTTATCTTTTAGCATCCTTTTTCATCATGACAATTATTTTCAAGTACAGGTATTTACCACTCATCTGGAATGCTTAGGACCTGAGGTCACCCAGATTTCAAGCATATCTGGTTTTCTGGAACAAAGCCTAATAAGAAAAGGCAGTGAGTGGCTTAGGTAAGCACTTAGTGGTGAGCTTTCGGTCCGAAGTTGAGTCCCGCCGATAGCAAACCCTTTCTGCAGTTGAGTTGCTGAGTGTTAAGAGCTATTAGTAACTGTACTTAAGTCCTACTTAAGACAATTAAATTATTAGTTCATAAAACAAAAGTAAGGCTTCAACCTATACAAGAATGTATACAAGGAGCATTGCTGGTACAAAGGTATACATACTTAGATGAATTACATGAGTGGGTAGTCAGGCGGCAGATAGAATTTAATATTGATAAGTGTAGCGTAATTAATGTTGGTAGAAAAAATCCTGGTAATAGGTACACTATACGCAATGTGTCGCTGAAAAGATCAAAGGTGAGAAAGATCTGGGTGTCCGGGTAAGCTCAGACCTCCGTCCTAGGAAACAATGTTTTGAGGCTAGAAATCGAGCTAATAGGGTGTTAGGATTCATTACCAGGAGTATTAAAAGTAGAAGTGCTGAGATTATTCTAAAGCTTTATTTGGCTCTAGTCAGACCTCACCTAGACTATGCGGTTCAGTTTTGGTCTCCATATTACGAAATTAATATAGCCTTGTTAGAATCAGTGCAAAGGAGGATGACCAAAATGATACAGGGGATGTGTAACTATAGTTATGAGAGGAGATTGAAGCTATTAAATTTACACTCACTCGAGAGGCGTAGAGAAAGGGGCGATCTGATAGAAATTTTTAATTGGTTAAGGGGAGCGTCCGGCTAGAATTGGGTATGCCATATCTACATTAAATATGCATGAATCACTGTGATATTTATGTTATGAAGTAGTGACAACATGTACATCAATATTAGACCCCAAGCCCCTTTCTAGCCCCCTTCCTTTCCGTCGTGCCCTTTCACCCCTTTCTACATTTTCAAAGCGCTATTTCTCCGTTATTATTGCTCTTCCCCCCTTCAAACTTTTATGGCTAAGACACGTCATGGTGGTGTTCATTGCACCGTTTCAATATTTTTATTATTTGCCTATTGTGATTTTTTAAGATTTTTTATTTTATTTTTATTTTTTTTGACAAAAAACCTCAAACAAAAATCACATTTCATAGATATAAAACAAAACGAAACGGCACTTTGAAGAGCAATGATTGTTCTTGCTCTTAGTTTTTGTTTCAATGCAATCAACCAAACACTTGCTGAGAAATAGAATTTTGAATATAGAAAACTTATGTTTTTAAATACAGGCCAATGAAGTTTGTCCATCGATTGCACACCTGTAATGGCAAAAAACATGAAGTGATTTCAGGTATACTTCATTGTTTTTTAGGATTATTTACATCTTGATAAGAAATTCACATGTATTTATAGCAAATCAGGCTCCTAGTCCCCCCCTGCCCAGTGGCGTAGCTACGGGTGGGCCTGGGTGGGCACGTGCCCACCCACGAGAAGCCGGTGCCCGCCCAGGTGCCCACCCACTGGCCATGGCTGCCGTGTGGTGTGGGAGCCGTGTTCCACTAGGTAGGACTGAGGGAGCATGCATGGAGTATTATAAATAATTTCTACTGATGACTTACCCTCGACCTCAAATACAATAAATATTTTTCCTCTGTTTGAAAGAAAGAAACATGCCTCTGAGTGAGTTAAATTCATATACTTTCTATTGATCACTTTTAATAGCAACGAACATAACTAAATTACACCAGTTACCCTTACAAATTTTCTATAATGCCTTGTGTTGGTACTTAATTGGTACGTGTCTCCCTCTTGACTGCACAGTTCTTCTCATTATTGGAAAAGCTGTATGTATTCATCAGTGGATCTTATGTCCATGCAAAATGGTTGGATGTGCAAAAGGAAATGTGTTCCAATGAGCAAACTAGAGAGCTACAACGACTTTCAGATACCAGATGGGCTTGCAGGTATGATACTTGCAAAGTAATGAAAGAGAGACTGAATGCCGTTCTGCGTGTTCTAGAAGGTTTATCAAATGACTGCAATGCTGACAGAGCTATTGATGCAAGAGGACTTTTAGGTCAAATAGATGCTGGGTTTGCTATGAAGCTAGCCATTATGACACATATTCTTGGTAGGATAAATCAGTTATCAAATTTGCTACAATCAGCCAATCTTGACATGGTAAAAGCTGTAGAATTAATTGAAACTGTAAGAGCCCACCTTGAAGAAATGCGGTCAGACCAAGCCTCTTTTGATGCTTTGTGGGATGAAGTTGAGAAAAACTCAGCAGCTCATGGCTTTGATACTTCAGAGTGTAGAATGTGTAGATCACCAAGGAAACGGAAACTGTCTACAAAATTGCAGGATTTTGTTGTTACTGATTATATTGGATAACAGTCAGGGAGCACACACTCTGATTTCAGTGTTAAGGATTCAACACGAATGAACTTCTTCTATCCTATTCTAGATCATATGTTAACAGAAATGACAAGGCGCTTCAATAATGAAGCTTGTGAACTTTTGAAAGCATTACAGGCACTGAATCCACAAAGTAAGGAGTTCTTATCTTTTGAGAAAATGTCTGGACTTATTCATGCATTTCGTGCTAATGAGGAAGATCTTAACCATGAGCTGCACTCTGTAAAACGCATGTTAGAAAGACGCTATAAGGATGTAAGTGACAATGAAAAGCCCAAATCACTGTTAGATTTAGTGAGAATTCTTGGTCCATTTGAAGAGGCATTTCCTGAGTTCTACAGACTGGCCAAAATTTATGTATAGTATTACCTGTGTCATCAGCTGCAGCAGAGGGAAGCTTTTCTGCTCTGAAATGAATCAAAACTACACTGAGAAATACAATGGGCAATGAGAGATTGGGTAATCTTGCTGTGTTGTCAATTGAAAGCAGGCGAGTTAAAAGCCTTGATTTAGAAGAATTTGTTGATAAGTTTGCTGAGAACCACAAGAACAGAAGAATTCTGCTTAAAAGTGAGGTATTTTAACTTTCTCAGTGGAAATTTTTATTTTATTTGCCTGCTGCTTTAAAACTTCTGCATTTCTTTTTATTTTAAGTATCAATTATGTTATTTCTATTTTGTATAAGTGGTAATATATGTATTTCATTTTTTGTCATGACTGCTTTATTTCGTTCTCCATCAGCAACTGGATGATACCCTACAGTACTCAACACACACTCCTAGAATAAAATCTAATAACCTTCCATAGTCCATACGACATCAGATAAACTCTTGATATTGGTCAGAATGCAAAATATGCAAGGGGGGGGGGTCTTGACACTGTAAGTGAAAGTAAGTCCCCAGTCCCCACCAAACTCCTCAGCTGTATGGGCTTGTTCAGCTCATCTAGTGCCCACCCATAGTCAGCTGTGCCCTCCCAGGTGCCCACCCAATCATAAATACCTAGCTACGCCACTGCCCCTGCCCTCCCTCAAGGCAAGGTATTATCTCTTCTGAGTTGCCCAGACTCCTCACTGGCTAGGAAAATTTTGTGAATTTATAAATCAAAAGGTGCATAGTCTCCTTATGTTGTTCTTTCTTTTTGGCTTTGGGTTGTAGCTTGCCTTTGCTGTGCCTCCTTCTTTTTTTGTCTTGTTGTGAGAGGGATTTTCTTAGGACCATCTATAACTAGGGAACCATAAGGAATTTTACACTAAAACTTCAAAATCATACTGCTAAAGGTGTTGTCATTGCTCAGGAATTTTTTCAGTATTTTTAATTTTTTTCCCAATTATTTTCGTATTTCTAGCCGGACGCTCCTCTTAAAGGGATACAATAATGGAGATGTAGGAAAATTTCTTATGGCTAGTAATCGGGGTAGAACAAGAAGTAACGGATTCGAGCAGGAAAAGCGTAGATTTACAAAAGAAATAGGGAAAATAGTTCTCAAATAGGGTGGTAAATGTTTGGAATGGACTCAGTCATCAGGTAGTTAGCACGGAGTCAATACAGAGCTTTAAAAGGAGGCTAGATCATTTCATGGATGGGGATGAAAGGTGGAGGTAGGTAGGTGTTACTTGAATTTAACTTTGTACGGCGGCCGTACAGCGTACGGCGGTGCGTAGACTTTGTTGTGACGTCATTGTGACGTCTTTGTTGTTGTATGGCGGCCGTACAAGCGGGAAGGTGGGAACCGGGCTTAAGGGTCGACTTATACGGCTAGGATAAAATGCAAACCTTTACTACCGAGTGGCAAACAAGTGGATTAGTACTGCTAACAATCGCTGTACACCACTTACCGTAACTCCAGCAGGTTACCACAAATATTTCCAACTAAAACTTGTGTTCAGTGAACTTACTTAACATACCTAACATACAGATTAATATATACATAATAAAATAATAATAAAAATTCCGTTTATATCACCACAAAAACATAGGCTGTTTCCAACAGCTGATACACAGATTGTAAACACTAACCGCCACGAACCCAAGCGGCCAGTCAGACAACTATACGGGCTGTTTTTTTTCACATATGCAAATGGCGGAGGGCATCTGTCCAGTCATACTACCGTATTTTACTATAATATATATAGTACCTCCCGAGTTTCACGCTATGCGAGTTTAGCGATCCTCGAGTTTCGCGCTGAGTCCTAAATTCTTACCATTCCGACTTTCGCGCATTATCTCCCCGAGTTTTTTTTTTTTTTTTTTTTTTTTTTTTTTTGCCTATAGGGCCGTTTGGCAGTGACCTCCAGGGGTGGGATGGTAGGCCCTGTACTCGAGGGCTGTAATGGTTGGCCCTCATCCGTGGTGGCGCAAGCAGGAGTTTTATAAGAGTTAATGGGCTGCATTAGTAGAAGCGAAATTGGATTAGCTTTTCCATTGATATATTTCGTTTTCTGATAAATGAATTAGCACCATACACAAATTAGCGTTAACTAAATAAATATCATCATCAATCGGGGTATAAGCAAGCGCGCCACCCTCAGTACTCACTGATTGTGTAACGACTGGGCGAGGCTCTCTCCGACGGCCTCCACTCGCGCACACAGTCACCGTTCCTCTCACGCACACAGTAGTAGCTACAGCTCATTATTATTACTACGTTTGCAGTGCTTAAGCTGTGTATTAAACTGCAGTGCGAATTGACTAGTCTTTAAGAATTGTGGACATGGTAGAGTGATTGAATATACTTTTCAAGCTCACAAGGTAGTGGTATACGTATATCACTGGCGTAATAAGCCTGGCAGATCGCCCCCAAGCGAGTCGTGATGTCCTTCCATTTGTGCCGCGGTATGTTATATGGATCTACATTCCCTATTTCCTTAAAATTTTTAATGTAACGAGGAATAGATCCAGGTCCAACATCCGGAGGACATAGTTTTTTCGTACATACGTGATGTTGTTTCGTAACTCTAGTACCGTAGATAACAGTGAAGTCGCCAGTTCTACGTTTCTTTGTTATTTACAGACGTGTGGTGGCGTTAATACTTACATTTGTACATCCATGATTTCAGGAAAGTTAGAAGGGTCTATCTGGAAAGTTTGTGTCATTTTGTGTCTTCATCTGTGTCATATTAGGGCTATAAATGAACAAATTACAAAAATAAAACCGAGTGGCGACCTCACTATACCTACTAGACAGTAAAGTCGCCAGCTAGTATTTTAACCCAACAGTTGAGTCGCCACTCTGGGGAATTCAGGGAAATTAGAGGTAAAGTAAAACAAGTCTATATATATTAGCTGCGGAAGATGCTTGGATATATAAAAATTCCTCTGCCAACGTGAAAATAAATTCTATTCAAGTTTGAAAGATCTGGCAAGACTGTGTCCTGCCGCCCGCAAGGCTACTGTTTACTAGGGTACCTCTATAAAGAGGGTAACGCCATTCATAGGCCTATGTTAAACGCTACTGGGCGCCATCTTGGTGCCAAGGCCTCCTCGTTCACCCAAGACCCGGGGAAGTTCTCAAGGCATTACCCCGCAGTATATCATGTTATACATGTATAAAGGATAGACTGTTATCTTCGGAAATGTTTGTTCTATAAGATTATCACATAAAACATAGTAAAACACATTAAATAAAGGTCATTATGAGACTCTGAAGAAATATGATGAACTTAACATTCACTTAAAACTCGTCGTCATGTATAACTTTGTGGGACAGCTTATAAGATGGCAGATATCAATACAAGCAGAATTTAATTAGCTTTCCATTGACATATTTCGTTTTCTGATACATACAATAATACCATGCAAACATTAAGGTTAACTAAATAAATTGCTCTCTCCCGCTCTCTCTCTCTCTCCGACCGCTCTCTCTCTCTCTCTCTCTCTCTCTCTCCCCCAGCAAACATGGGCTGCGGCGTGTCGCTTGGCCGGGTACGTATCGCACCGGCGCAGGCGACTGTTCGCAAATCGGAAAGAAGCCGATGTCGGCCCCGCAGTGGGAACTATATATCGGGCCATTATGATAAATTCGTACAGGCCCAAACAGTCTTCCTTGACGGCCCAAAAAAGGGA